>JBAMHV010000008.1:22278237-22291306 GCA_037177535.1 Pseudomugil gertrudae
CTGATGCAACACGAGGACCACCTGATGCACAATGAGGTCCACTTGATGCACCATGAGGACCACCTGATGCACCATGAGGACCACCTGATGCACCGTGAGGACCAACTGATGCAACACGAGGACCACCTGATGCACAATGAGGTCCACTTGATGCACCATGAGGACCACCTGATGCACCATGAGGACCACCTGATGCAACACGAGGACCACCTGATGCACAATGAGGTCCACTTGATGCACCATGAGGACCACCTAACGCACCATGAGGACCACCTGATGCAACACGAGGTCCACTTGATGCACCATGAGGACCACCTAACGCACCATGAGGACCACCTGATGCAACATGAGGTCCACCTGATGCACCATGAGGTCCAAGATTAAAAGGGTGGTCAGAGACAGTTTGTCAAAATGTTTTTGGTAACTAACAATCATCTCACATTGCATGAAATATGAATAAAAGTAAACATTATTCAGTTATTTTGGGTTATTTATTTCCTACAAATAGAAAACAGTACATGTCATTTTTTTTATTGTTCAGTTACATAAAGAAAATAAGTGACTAGGTACCAACACCTCTAGCTTGTGGTTAAGTATTTCTATTTCAAGATTGGTCTTCTTAATATTGACATTATTTATATTAAAGTTGTTGCAAAGTCATTTTCTCCCCTGTCGGATTGCATAAATGTAGCTACTGGAACGAATGTTTCTGGTATCATTCCTCACTGAGTTCAGTGGTTTTTCCCTTTGTGTGCCAACTTGTTTATGCTGTGTGCTATTTCCAAGCTTGGCCAGTGCTCCAGTGCCCTCCACAGTTAGGTCACATTTTACAGCAGCTATCAATGCTTCCTTTCTCCCACCGTGTTCCCAGCTAGCCTCTTTTTTGTGGCTTTTTCTGCTATTTGCAGAAAGTCTACTCCACTAGCTCCTGGGTTAACCCAGTTTCCAACCATTTCAAGCCTTGTGTCAGAGTTAAAGCGCTTCAGGGAGCTCACATTTGACTTGGAGCACTGGAGTTAAAAGTTAATTCATTTGAACCGGGTGTGTTTAAGTAGGGTTGTCTCTTAGACATGCAGGATAGGGATACTTGAGGACCAGGGTTGAGAAACCATGCCCTATCCTTTACAAACTTCTAAGTGAAGGGAGGCTTCCCAGATTCACTTGTAAGAAATCAGGATGTTTTTTTAAGCTTTAAAAGGCCTGCAGACCTGGAGTTAGCTGTGTCAGTTCTTATTTGTACAATTACAATCTTTACTTGCCAAAACATTGCCTTGCTCTTTATTACTTGAGCTAGTTTCATGCTAAAGCAGCTGAGGCCTCCAGCTGGCCAACCGGCACCATCGTTCACTCATCCTGGCACATACCCCTAAAATCCCCCCAGACAGCTGGCTGAGGGTTGTCTCTTTAGTATTTGTGTCACGAGAAAATATTTCTGTGGAAAAATCCCTGACATGAGTCCAGCCTCTGATCACCATCACTTCATTTATAGATGAGAGGCTGTTCTCTGTGCGACTGAAGACAAATCAGAGCAACAGCCTTGTTATTTCTCTTGTCTTAATAACATTAAATAGAAGGGAAAAAAACATTACAGTGGCTGGAGAATAACAAGGTCATCAGAGAGAAATGTGTTCAGGCCTTGTTTAGGCCTATCATTGGCTATAATGTGCCATTAGGGTCGAAATGTCCCTCAACTTTAAATTTAATAAACTTTCTTTAAACTTCAATGACACCGGTGACCGTAACATCTTACTAGACTGGCTGAAAAACCGGGTAGGACTCGACGGCAGTGCAGTTAAATGGTTTGAGTCTTATTTAAAGGACAGGAACAACTTTGTGTCTATCCGTAACTATATATCTGAGCTAACTGAAATATACTGCATGAAGAAATACACTCCTCTATAATATAATAATAATGAGGAAGCCCTGCAACAAAACATGAGCTAATACTTAATATTGATGCACCTACAATCTAACAGGATAACAAAGATGTACATTGATCTAATATTGGAACTTTAACAAGTTCCCCAATAATAATAAAATAATTTAAAAAATGGCAGACTTACAGGAAATAAGGTGAATCTAGCTTACTGCTCACTGAAACAGGTATAATAATCTCCTAGCCTCCAGTGACACCCAGTGGCTTGTGGTGAACTCTACACCAAGGTGGTGTTCCCCAAGGCTCCATTTTAGGGTCACTGCTGTTCAACATCTACATGCTCCCACTCGCTGAGAGGATGAGAAAGAACTAAATGTGTTGCAATAGTTATGCTGATGACACACATACATAACCATCTCACTAGGAGATTACAGTCTGATCTTTAATTTGATCAAATGCATTGATCAAATAAATTATTCGATCTACCAGAATGTCTTTCAGTTAAATAGAGACAAAACTCATAGTTTCAGTGTTGTCCTGGACTTAACCTGAACTTCTGCATCACATTAAGACAGATGTGAAGTCACCTTTTATCACTTAAAGGACAAAACGAGGATTAAAGAGCGGATTTTAAAAAACATGTCCATGGATTTATCTTAAGTAGACCGGACTAATCTAACACAGTTATTACAGGTCTCCCTAAAGTCCACCAGACTGCTGCAGTTAGTCCAGAACGAACTGCTCGATTCCTCACTAAGACCAGAAAAGTGGATTAAATAACTCCTTAGAGCTTTATTCTGACTTCCTGCCTGTCAAATAACTGATTTAAAAAGTTAGTTTATAAAGCACTGAATGGTTTAGAGTGGAAATACGTTCAGGATGTTCTGGTTTATACAAACCAACCAGGTCATCTGGACTTTCTGTTCAGTCAGAACCAAACATGGAGGCAGTTTTTATGCTCCTCACATGCAGAACAAACACCCAGAACTCATAGAAAAGCTTAAAAACTTCTTTATTTACCACCTCAAAACAACTGGTAATTCATCATACCGTAACGTTTATCAGAAGCATTTTAACATCTTGCTGCTGTAATGCTTAAATGTTTTTATATAAAACCTTTTGAATAGTTATACTTAGCAACTTTAAGTGACATTAATGATTGTAGTGTAATTTCTTTATGATTTTCTGTTTCAATGTAAAGCAGTTGGAGCTGTCCTGTACATGAAAGGTGCTGTATGAATAAACTTGCCTTGCCTCAACTATAACAGACACAGAAACAAAAGTCTCCATTATAAAGATGTATTATAACCCAGTAAGTTGTTTGAAGCTGAATCGGAAAAGTGACACATCTGCTCCACAGCTGGAAGCCTCACATAAACCAAATTCACATCAGACTCAGCTGAACTTAGGATGTTGTTTTCATTGCATAAAGCCTCTTGACAGAGCTGAGAGCAGCCATGTTGGCCTCATGATCCAGCTTTAATGGTGAAATCCTGCCACCTAGTGGACAAATATCATACAGCAAACTTCATGTCTGACGGTCCTGTTGAGCAGCTCTTTTATAATTACTCACCTGTGACTGCATTTAAAAAGCTGATCGAGCTAAATAAAGACTATTTATTCCTTTTAGTTATCTATCTTAGTACCAGACACACTGCCACGGCATCAGACGATGTTATAGAGAGAAAAAGGATGACTCAGGATTTCAGTGTTATTAACAGTAAGTGAACAGATGATCCTAATGTGCTGCTTTTCACAGTTTCTAAAGCATTTAGCAGTCTGAGAAAAGAAAATAATATAATGGCTGTACATAACAATTATTCTTCTTGACTGCTGTTATGGATACATGTGGCTCTTACAAATCACATATAGACCCTTTCTCTTTAAGTCTAGCTAAATGTACACTCACAGCCCATTTTATCAGGCCCATCTGTGAACATGTTACTGTTACAGGCAGTGACAGGCAGCAACTAAATGCATTTAACCATGTAAACATGGTGAAGATGACTTGCTAAAGTCCAAGCATCAGAAGCTTGAACGTAGCATGGTATCTACTGGGACTTTCACACAACCATCTCTTGGGTTTACAGAGATTACAGGAGAATGGGTAGGCTGGTTAGGATAAAAAGAAAGGCCAGGGTTACTCAGTCAACCTCTGGTGATGCAGAATAGCATCTCTAAACACCAAACGTGTCAAACTTTGAAGCAGATGGGTTGCGGCAGCAGAAGACCAGACCAGGTGAGACTCCGGTCGGATCTTCTGGTACCAACTGAGCATCATTTAACCACCACAGCCTAATGTCGCAGACCCTGTCCATCTCTGTATGTACGGTGTAGCAGCTTCTGGTGGATACTTTCAGCAGGATAATGCACCATCATCTTCACTGCTTTCTTCATCATGGTGTTGAGCTCAGTGCCTTCCAGTGGCCTCCACAGTCACCAGATCTCAATCAGTAGAGCAGTTTTGGGATGTGCAGCTGATACATCTGCTGCAACTGTGTGACGTTGTCATATCAATATGGAGAAAAATCTCAGAGGAACACTTTGTGGAATCTGTGCCACCAGAAACTGAAGCAGTCCGTTCCAGTTAAGGTGTCTTTTAAACCCCAACAGATTGTTCTGGTTCTGGCTCCAGTGCCCCCTGTGACCCTGCCATGGCACAAGCAGGTATAGATGGAGGGAAGGCTTTCATGCACATGAGCCCAGTCCATCCGTGTAACTCGAATCAGACTTTTCCACCTCCTACGTTTATCCTCCTGCACTTTTCCCATCGAGCTCTAAGTGGTCCTATGCTGAGGTGTAGTGTCTTCTCCAGGTCTGGAACGAGGTCCTGCCCCAAGTGGGGGAGTTCAAGTATCTCAGGGTCTTGTTGACAAGTGAGGGAGCGATGGAGCGTGAGATTGACAGGCGGATTGGGTGTGGTGTCTACAGTAATGCCGATCTGTGCCGGTCTGTTGTGAAGGGGATGAACCAGAAGGCAAAACTCTTCATTTATTAGTCGACCTATGTTCCTACCCTCGTCTGTGGTCACGAGCTGCAGGTAGAGACCGAAAGAATGAGATCCCGGATACAGGTGGCTGAAATGAGCTTCCTTTACAGGGTAGCCGGTGTCTCCCTTAGAGATGCTCTGTCATCCAGGAAGGGCTCAGAGTAGAGCCGCTGCTACACCACATGGAGAGGAGCCAGATGAGGTGGCTCGAGCATGTAGTTAGGATACCTTCTGAGGTGTTCTGGGGGAACCAGGACGTACCTTTCTCACCCGAGTAAGCACTGCAGCAATGAGCTGGTTGGGTCAGGGAAGTCTGGGCTTAGGCTGCTGCCCCTGCAGCGCTGGATAAGCAGCAGAAAATGGATGGATGATGGTCCAACAGTCTCTTTGGCTGGGTAGGACACAACCAGGCGAACTGTAAGAGATCTGGCTAAATGTCATCTTTCAGACAGAAGCAGCAGAGCCGGTTGTACTTAAAACATTTATTTGACCCAATTCTTTGGAATGTAATAGTCAGTGATGAGTCTGAGACAACAGAGACGGATGAGTCTGGGTGCTGACCCGAAAGTCAAAGTACGAACAATACTTTTAGTCACATAAGGCCTCACTGCGTTCTTTTTACTTCCTCGTCTCCTTTTTTTTGTTTTGAGACGGCTAAATTACAGAAACGGTACAGAAAATAAAACTTTTTTTCTCGTCATACAAAGAAAACAAACAAACAAAAAAGATCTAACCAATGGCACGTACATCAGTGACAGTACAAAAACACAAGGTGATATTTATACCGAGTAAATAAATGTGTTACGCTTCGATGAGACGCATATAAGCTTTTTCAAGAATGAAAAACATCTGCTAAAAAGTACATTTCAGAATTATAACTCCGTCATCTGAAACAGAAACAACAACACCGCCCTCTAATCCCCCTCCTTCCTCTCTTTTCATAAACCAACATCATAAACACGTAGATTTTTTTTGTTTGTTTTACTTTTAAATATATCAGTGCAACATTTGTTTTCACGCCGAGTGCTGCAGCACCCTTTCTCAGACCCGGGTCAACGTCTCTCTGCTGCCTTCCTCCAGGTCGACTGCTGCAAAAACTGGATGAAATGAACTTTCATCACAGACAAAACTAAGAGAAAAGCATCCAAATGGTCAAAACAGCTGACCTAAATGGGAATATTTCATTAATCACACTGTAAGGAATGTCTTTTACTCTTTAAAATTAGCGATGCAACTTGATGCTACATTAAAAAATGGAAATTTCTACCTCACACAATGCAGAAACAATGGTAACAAACATGACCAGCACACAATTACACCTGTCTGATGTTAGATATAGCTAAATGTGAGCAGAATGTGGTTAAATTAATGGAAAATAAAGCAGCAGTTGTCCTACTTTCAATCAA
The DNA here is from genome assembly GCA_037177535.1 of Pseudomugil gertrudae. Classification (NCBI taxonomy): domain Eukaryota; kingdom Metazoa; phylum Chordata; class Actinopteri; order Atheriniformes; family Pseudomugilidae; genus Pseudomugil; species Pseudomugil gertrudae. The sequence goes on from JBAMHV010000008.1 coordinate 22,284,509, forward strand.
GCTTTCTGTTAAAAGTTAAAGAAGCTCTGTAAAAGTTCACGACTTGATGGCATCGATATTAATTATGCACATTCCAGCATCACGTAGCAGCCGTGTGAGCCGAAGCTTTATGATGCGCAAGCAGCTGGATATCAACACGCACGGTGGGACTGGGGAGGAAACTGGGGGAAAAGCCAGAGAAGAGCCAAATTAGCCGTTGCTAAGGGCACTACAATGGGTAAATAAGGTAATTAGTCCAGCTTTAAGCTAATTTTACAGACATTTTTGAAGATTTGCTCGACAGAAAATGCGGTCCAGGTACATTTTAGGTTTAAGGGATTTTGTTGGGAAGCATGGCCGTTAAAGGGTTGAGGAAGAAGAGATAAATGATGATGTGTAACTGAGCGAGTGTGGACCACGAGAAAAGTGTTTCATCTTGTTCTAATGCACTAACTCTGCAAGAGAATAAAAAAAAATTAACTAAAAACATCTTATTTAAACAAAAACAGGCATTAAAAAACAAATGAAAGTCATATTTTCTTTCTTATTTAATGACACGGTGGTCCGTGTTGGAGTTACAGCATCACAGGTCATCAGAAAAAGCTACATTAAAGTGGTTTCTTTATGGCCAGGAAAAAGATTTAACCTTCCACCTGTTTTCAGCAACGGCTCAACAACGACTACAAATAAAAATAAAAGCGAGATGAGTAAAAAATCTAATTTATCCAAATAAAAAAGTAATAATTTAAAGGGACAGCGCGTCAGGACATCTAGTGGTTAAAGTGGGAATAGCAGGGACGGTATGTGAATGGACGGTGGCCTTCACTGGCCAAAACTCTTCCAGACAAACACATTTGTTCTTTTAAAATGTTATTAACCCAAACAGGGTTTGAGCACCTATCAAACAAAGCTGATGCTGAAGTTTTAGCGCGTTTGTCCATTCAGAGCCACCGTAGTGAAAGCAGTGGCATGAATACAGCAGCTGCCAGATGTGCGGACAGGTACACATAAATGCTCATTCTATGCTAATAAAAACCTATTTTAGGGAAGTGATTAGATATCAATACAAACATTTTAATGATGTATTAAAGCTTTCTGTCATTGATTGAGGATTTTGTTGAATATTTATGCTGTAAACTCATATATAAAATTAATTTTTCCTCTTTGTAACAGTCAAAACAAACTAAATAGATGGATCTCACAGAAAAAAGTACTGAGGACAGACCCATATGGGACAGAAATGTGGAATATATAATCTGTTAGTTAGCTTCTGCTAAACATGGTTTACCTCCATTACACCTCTGAGTCACAGCTGTGTCCCAGCCAATCACAACACGGGATCAATCTGTCCCGATACCTCTGCGAGCTCGACAGAAGATCCCAGAGAGAGACGCTCAGAGTCCTTTTGATAACTCCCAGCCTGTTCGAAGGTTTAACGGTCGCTCTGATCCATGGCCGTGATCAATATTTCCCTCCTTCGTGGTGCCGAGGTTCTGCTTTACCCTGTATTGAAAGAACATCTGCACTTCTCGAGACGTAGAAAGGATACTGCAGCACCGGTGTCTTTTTCTATAGAAAAGGGCCCTCAAATATATTAAAACCTATGTACAATATGTCAGATGCACCGTGAAAATGAAGCATTCAGGGCTCCTACACATTGTCTATTCAGGAAACTCCACCGTTTCCTTTGAGTCCTCCAGAACTCAAAACATCAGCGTGGAGTTTAACAGTTCAGTCAGCGAGGGTCTACAGATGTACACCAACACGTGTGCCTCCGCGGCTTTTAAAAGATTTTCTGATCACAGTCTGGGGGGGGGAGGTTTTTCCACACGTCTGTGTAGGAACCCTGGACGAAACGCCAGCCGATGAGAAAACCAGCAGAAAAAAGGCAACAAAAATAAACCGGAGGGAAAAAAAAGGCACTGTTGGAGCTGGACGAAGGTCGTCGGGCCTGGACGCCGCCACCTCACACACACACACACACACACAGATGCTTGCACCATGTGTGCACAGATAAACACGAGTGTAACGCACACACGCGTGCGCCTTAGATGCAGATGTGTACAGATGTGTACAGACTTTCACGCGCTCACTGGGGACGTATGGCTAGCTTAAAAGCCAGATAATACATTTCACATAAATGTTCTCTTTCTGTGAAACAAGGGCATCTGAAAGCAAATACGAGAAGAATAACAACAAAAAAAAGAAACAATAAACATCAAATGTTTCCAGAAAAGTACACAAACAATACTTTCATCTGAATTGGTCTCAACACCAGCATGTGATTACATGAAATCAACAAAGCACGCCGAAAAACGAGGAGAATCGTAAGATTTCTTCTTTTTTTTGCTGTACAGATTCTTTTTACACAGTGCCCCCTACAGGTCAGTCCTTTCCACTGCCGCTCCTGAGAAATAAAATTACATCGGCTCACTGTCAGCCCACCCTGCCGTCCCATTGGTGGCTCCAACCCCCCCTCCTCCGTGCTCCTCTCTCCTGATTGGCTGCATTAACATGTCCACTGGGGGAGCGATCGTGGCTCCGCCCCTTCGTTTCTAGCTCACGCCTCTGAGTAGTTATTAGTCTGTCCGTTCATCTTGTCCTTCTTTAGCTTCACGCCGTCTACCAGCTCAAAGTTATAATTTTCCAGGGCGGATAAGTTCCTGTCCGTCATGCTGCCCTGCGAGCAGGCGCAGTACAGGACGACGCCGCAGATGGCGCCCAGGAAGACGCCCAGCGCGGACATGGCGATGATGGTGATGAGGATGGGGTCGAGGGTCTTCAGCATGTTGCCAGGGCTGCCGAGTTCGTTGGTGTTGGGAGGGATGGAGTCTATAGCTGCAGGTGGAGGAAAGAAAGGTTTAGTTTGGACATCCTGGTGGATTGTGGTCAAACTAAGCATCAGAAGTGAAAAACAAAGTGCATTTTCTGATCTTTAGATCATTGCGACGCCCTGATTCTCTTTATTTTCAGCCATTCTGTTGCAGATTTGATGCCTTCAAAGTCAAGCTTTCCTTTTCAGACAATACTTTCACAACCTAATGACCAGATGCTCAGCGCTGGAGCTATTATTATAGCATCCCTACGTGCATCTGTAAACTAAAATCTTCATAATGAGAGTCAGTGATGGAGGAAACTTACGTAGCATGAAGATCTCAGTCGGTGGAGACGTTGGAGTTTCTGGGTCTGGAGTCGAAAACAAAAACCTCTGTTAGACTGTGTGTGTAACACTGAAGAAAACACCATGTCACCATGTCACAGCTCACCCTTGCAGTCCTCAGCGTTGAGCCCATCGATGATCTGGATGTTGTCGACAGCTATGTGACCCGTGCTGCGTCCGTCTGCGACGCCTTCCACCACCACCTGAAGACAGCACGGTATTAGTGCTAGGTTAAGCATATTTAATGGGAACGAAGGTGAAACCAGTGTCTGAGGAGGTCATTAAAAGAAAGCCGGTCCAGAGGGAAGACACGGATTTGCTTGTTGGGAGTCTGATGAAAGAACAGCTATGTGTTATTAGACTGCTAGGTTAGCTGTTTGTCTGCGGTGCAAACGTATCAAAATGAACGCTTTCACATGTTCAACCAGAGTTTATTAAAACTAGCAGCAGTAAGGGCCTGATGAGCAGCAGAACGTTGCATCTGTGTCTTTATTTAGCTGTTTAGTAGAAGCTAAATGCAGCTAGTTTAAGCTAATCAGCTAGACCAGAGCTAACGCGACTCCCCAACATTTTGCACCAGTTTAGATAGTTTTCATGCAATTAAAGCATTTCCAGAAACTCGTGTAATTATCTAAGAAGTACAAGAACGATTGGCGAGTACAAGGTTGAGTTTTACGACAGCGTCATGTGGCCTGTGAAGTTACAGATTTAGCGCTACTAGTGGCTGAAAGTTACACAGTAACCCTTTAAAGATGCAGCGACACCATGATGCTGCTGTTTAGGCTGTTTAGCAAACCAATGATGTAATTTATCCATTACCTCACCCACCACAATGTTATATTTATTAAAGCATATTCAGTTTTTTACACCAACATGTACCATAGTTTTAGTTTTATTCAGGTTTCTTTTGCCTCTGCTGGTAGTGTAATTCCATGTTTTGTTTAAAACTTTGATGTGAGCATCACAATAATAAAAAGAATTGGTTTGATCCAAATGTCCAGATAAAATTAAAACACAATTTTAACTCTCATATTGTTAAACTTTTATCTGCTGTTATTCAGTACTGATGAATACTGGTGAATGTTTGTTTAAGTTGATTTATTCAGAACTAGGCCTACCTTTATTTCCCCTAAAATAAGTTTTTTTTTTTACTTTTAAAGACAGTAAAACCCTAATAAGATTAATAAAAACACTGGCTGTAAAATAAAATAAAAGTTTAGAAAAACTCATTTGCAGATGTTTTAATTAAACGTGCATCAGCCACGAGTCTCGTAAAATCCCGCCAGCTGGACGCGATTTTACGAGAGTTGCGGCACACGCAACGTCACAACCAACAAACCATCAAAGATTTTCTTCGTTTTTTTCTTCATAATTTTATTGGGTATAAAGGCAGAGTATGGTTTTCTACGTGCTGAAGGAAAATTTGCTACAGCTTTTCGAAGCTATCTCCCTCATTTTCCTTGCTGGGACTCATTTAAACCTGATTGTTTACTCCGTCCCGCGCCATCTTAACCGGTCACGTGACCTGCTACGTCACATCTGAGCGACGCTTAAATGTGCATAAACTTTTTCTATTACACTTTTGCGATAAACCTCTATATCAAAACGTCAGAATAATCATATATTGAGAACACAATACTTTGTTTTAGCGATAGTTGAAAGTTTTTCTGAAATGTAGGTGTTTTTAATAGCGGATTTTTATTGCGATCTTTAGCAAATCTAGGGATTATTAACGTACCTGCTTAGAATAAATACATTTTTTCTCTAAATTCTACACTAAAAACACAATCTGTTAAAAGGCAGAGCTGTACTTTATTTTTAAGCATCTCCATCATGTAGTTATGAGAAAAATAACTAAAGCTGAATTATCTGTCCACGCTTCCTGTTACAGTGTCATTGCTTCAATCTTCCTGGAAGCTTAAGCTGATAATCAATTGCTTGTTTTTGAGCCTGTGACACTAAAACTTGAGTATTTTATTTCTGGTAATAAAGAACCTTAAAATAACTACTTAAGCCTCTATTTGTCTACTTCTTGCTGTGTTTACCGTCTCCTGTGTAGGCTTTAATATTTTTTAAATCAAGCTTTGTATAAACAAAATCAGTGTGTTTTGAGGGCCACAAATCTCCACTTTTAATTAATTCCACAATTAATTTGGTCTTTCTTTCACCCAGGCTTTTCATTACCTGATAGGATGTGGTGGCGCGCGGCAGCAGGACTCGCCCCTCCTTCCACCGGCTCCCCTGATGGCCGCTGACTATCCACACGATCTGCTCATCCTCCGGCTCCCTCCTGTGTTTGATGCTAAGTGTCCCCACGTGCTCGCCAAACATGTGGTACCAGAAGGACATGCACAGGTTGGCGTCCGGTGAGGTGATGGGCAGACTGACCAGCCTGGCCATCTTCTCCTCTTCATCCCTGCTTTCTCCATTTTTACTCGGCGCGTCTGCCTCAGTCAGCTGCATGTAGATGAAGTTCCCTGGTTCGCCTGTAGGGGGCAGTAAAGGACAAGGACAGAAGCGTGAGGCAGGGACGGACTCCTCACAGCTCTTCAACACACACACACCCACCCACACACACTCACACACACTTGATGAATGCTGCTCGGTTTACTGTGCATCTTTAATGGAGAAAGGACTTAAATTCAATAGTGAGGGAGCTCTATTGTGACAATAAAGGCTTCATGAACATAAATATCCTTTCACAGGTTTGATATATCTGCTCCACACATCCCATAACATTTCAAGGACTTCACAAGGTTTTCAGTGCATACAAAAGACTATCTTTGAGAGAAACCTGCCACAAAAAGCTCATTTTTTTTACTTGTGATCTGGTTAAGTCAAGAAATCAAGGAGAAATCATTCATTTTAGAGCGGCTGCCGTCTCCACACAAACATCCATCACGCGCATCTGGCTTGAATGAAGACAAGGCCAGAAAGGTGAAGGATGCTGCCGGATTGCTGTGTGGTACTTAAAAAAAAAGTCTCTGAGGACTTTAAGGCTCACTTGTACAATTAAAACTTCTTTTTGTACATATTTACTGGGATAAAATGATGTTTTTACTGTTCTTTTTAGAAAAGGAGCTCAGAAAAGTGCCTAGCTGATCCATCTCTCTTGTTTTTTAAAGCACATCCAGTCTAGAAAAGCCTTTAGTTAACTTTTCCCTGTTCATCGTGTCCTTCCTGTCGATTTTGTGTTGCAACATATTTTTCTCTCCTTGCACAAGAGCTTCTCAAAAAGCGGTTGTGCAACACGCAGTGCTGATCTAAACCCCCGTTCTGGTGAAAGCACCAAAACGAGCACTGTACCTGTGTGGTCGAGGACGGGCCCTCTGTGGACGACCGGACCCATGCTGGTCTGGATGAACCACTCCGCTCCTGAACCGGCATCTTTGGTCCAGCCGCACAACGAGGAGAAGTCGAAATTACAGGCGAACCACAGATATGCTGGAAGAAAGAGACGACAGCCATTAGAAGCAGGAAGCCCAAAATGCAACTCTAATCTCCACTAATCTCTAATCTGTTTGTTCTGGGAATACGACTCGTGTGTACATCTATCTTGTAGTTCCTAATCCATCCATTTTTTCCATCCATTTTCCTCCGCTTATCCGAGGTCGGGTCGCGGGGGCAGCAGCCTAAGGAGGGAAGCCCAGACTTCCCTC
>JBAMHV010000008.1:22296516-22307972 GCA_037177535.1 Pseudomugil gertrudae
GCTAACACGGAGAGAACCCACGCTAACACGGAGAGAACCCACGCTAACACGGAGAGAACCCACGCTAACACGAGGAGAACCCATGCTAACACGGAGAGAACCCACGCTAACATGGAGAGAGCCCACGCTAACATGGAGAGAACCCACCCTAAAATGGGGAGAACATGCAAACTCCACACAGAAAGGTCCTGGTTGGACCCCAGGCGAGGCTCGAACCAGCAACCTCCTTGCTGTGGGGCCACCGTGCAGCCTTTTCAGACATTCACACTTTCTGCTGTTAAAGTGAAATCACTTGACACAGTAACACATACGCTGACTGACACACACTGTAGGAAGTTCACATCTCAGCTTTAAGAGCAAGAACATGCAGTTTTTTTTTACTTGTGCTTATATTTATCATTTTATATCAGACAGATGCAAACCTTATCAACAGCCATTATTTATTATTATTTATTAACACCTTTTTTGTCTCCTTCACATTCTGTGTTCTGACATTTAATAAAGTTTAATTCTTTTACACTATTTACCGGCTTAACAGATAAAACCTTGTTAGAATAAATAAAGGAGATGTGTTTAAGAGACTCATTATGAACGATGTGATGAAAAAGGCTGTTTACTGTAATAAAAACCAGTTTTTCGTATCCTTCGGTCTCTGTGAGAATGAATGAAGAGGATTGTTGGCTGAACATCACAAACTGGCCTTTCGCCCATTATTAAAGTTTCACCTCACAGGTGACAGATTTTTTACAGAGAGGTGTTTTGTAAACACGGGAGCAGATTGCGGCCAGCAGCCTCACCTGGCGAGTCCGCAGTGGGGTGGACGGCCATTGTGGCTCCTACTGCAGACAGATGGGACAGTCAGGGTTTGGTCAAAGGTCAGAGAGGGTTGTCCCACCCACACAGACGTCAACACAAAAACAACAGCCCATTTTTAAACAAAAACAGCATTTAGATCCCAGTGTTTTATTATCAGTGATGCTCCGGGTTTTCTGGACCGTAAACGGGAGGAAAAAGGTGAATTTGAAACGCGGATGTGACACATTTTATTTTTATAACTCAAGAAGAAGAACGCCATTCAGACAAAACAACGAAGATGAACGTGTCATGATCCAAATCCAACCCGAATAACTGATCTCATTTCCTGGCTTTGTGCACAGAGGTGGAAGTTAAAGGGATATTTCGGTATTTTACCCGTTTCTGAGTCGTAGTCTTCGGGCGCCTCCGTTTCACCATCGCAGTCTAGCTGTCCATCCTCGCAGACTGGACTCAGAGTGGTGCCGGGGGGTGTGGACGGCGCCGTGGTGGTCGCTCCAAACGTGGTGAGGGGAAGTGTGGAGGCGAGCGGGGTGGTGGGAGGCGCTGTGGTAGTTATTTCTGCAGATGGAGATAACACAGTGATATTAGAGAGCGAAGCAACAAGAAAAAAACAGATAGAAGAGAAGCTAGGTAACGATAAGTAAGTAAAACATGGTGTGAAACACGGTTATTGACCGAATCTTTACAAACTGCTCATTAAGTCTCAAGTCTCAAACCTCACACCGAAAAGCAGCCTGCGAGCATTTTCTTGGACTCTTAAGGCCCCTCCAGTTGAAAACAACATGAGCATTAACGGAGCAGAGAGCTGCATCGGAGGCCCAACACAGAAGCATCTGGAGCCGCAGATAATTAAACATGGCATGATCACAGTCACTGAGTTATTCTTTAGGTTTATCCAGGTTCAACATGTTTTGCTTGTTCATTTATGGAGTATGTGCTACATTTACAGCAACTAAAGGCAACAAGACACAGTAAGGTCTATGTTGATCCAAGCTGTGGTGGAGTTACATTAATAAAGATTATTAGCAGATAACATTCAGGGATGGTTTACAGAAACAAAGAGTTTTTATTCAAGGCGAATCAAACGGGGTGTGTGGGGCCCCGTGAGAGATTTATTTTGTTTTGTGTGCAGGTGTGGTGAATGGAGTAGCATTGGATCAGATTGCAGTGTTTCCTTTGTGGTGTCTCTCTCTTCTCTTTGTGTTCCTCTTTTTTCCTCTCTGCTTTCTTTCTGTCTTCTATAATAAATAAAGAATAATAATTACCAAGATGATCTCTGTATATAAATATATATATGATGATCCTCTAGGAAGAGCGAATGTGCTCAGCACAATACAGCAGCCAGACCATCATTCTGACCAGCCACCATCAGGACAAACCTGTCCAGATCTGCAGGTCAGTTTTAAGATTTAGTGAATGCCAGTTTCACTTTAATAACGCTGCTCTGAGTCTGAATGAGTAGAATATTAAACTAAAAACTTCATGACATCGTGTCTGATTGATAAACAGCCGGCCGATATGTTGCAACTGATGGCGTCTAACCTTAGATTTGAACATTTTGTATACCTGAAACTTAAGACTTGTTCTTGTTCCCGCTCAGTAGATTATGGGTATTGTGACCATCATATATTTATGTCAGTTTTGTTGTACACTGTTTTTTTTAATTGTATTTTTTACTCTTTTTTTGTGAAGCACTTTGTGACTTCTTGGCTGTGAAAGGTGCTATATAAATACATTTTACTTACTTACTGATGCTGCTCGTGTTGGTTTTAAAAGCTGCTGCTTTGTTTTGAACTTGTATAAAACTGCATCATGTTTACATGCAGACTTTTGCTTCAGTATGAAGGACTGACAGGTTACAAGTGGGCTAGTTTTATTGGAATGACTCCATTAAGACCTGCAGCTTAACTAATGAGGATTGTTTGTTTAGTAAGTTACTGGCTACGGCAGTGATGTCCAGGATACGACAGACGTGTCTCTTCTGGGTGAATTCCCTCATCTGCAGAGGTCTGGAAATGAGCCAGGTATCTGTTTCAGGTGTTTTGAGAAGGCACCTAAAAGATGCAGGACAGTAGATCTCTAGGATCTTTCCTTAGATATGACATTATGTTTGATTTGTCTGTGAAAGATGAGACACATGTACAAGAAGGCAGGAAAATGATGGGCTAAATAAAAGCTACGGTTGTTTATCCATAACATCATCTGGGTCTCTCACCGTGCAGAAAACACATAAATGAGGCTTTTGTGATTCTTTGGCTCTAACCTCAGAGATTAAACTCGTTTTACTTCACAGACTTTACATGACTCCAGGTCTGAAATGATCTCCAACACTCTTTGCTCTCCTCTCTCTTCTCACTCAGAGAAAATCTCGCCTACTTTGGCTGATTCTTATCATCCTCCCTGCAGGGCAACCAGATACTCCACCAGAGAGCCCACTTCCTCCCCTCATCTGTTCCTCCCTCTCCTCCTGCGAGAGGTCGCGCCCTGCCTCCCCTCCTGCAGCTCGGACCAGAAGCAGCACAGGCAGAACATGCCTGACTGGACAAACCGAGGCACTTATACAAAAACATAATATAATAAAACGCAGAGTATATGCAGATGGGATAAAAGTTCTGCAGGTTGCAGAGATCTGATCCTCCTTCTCTGTTAGCTTCTGTTGCATTGTGGGTAAATAAAGCTAATGTGGAAATAAAAGCTGCAGCTGCTTTCATGGTTTACTCTTTAAGATCATGGTTGCTAAGCAAGAATCTGACAACACGGTGAGTTGAGTTCATTTTGCGTTTGCTTCATTCACTATGATGTCTGAACCATCCTAATAATGAACAGGACATAAAAACACAACTTAAAATGCACCTAAACTGCTTCAACCAGGTTTCCTCCACCATATAAGATCCAGAACCAGATAAAACCAGAAAGCCATACTGGGAATGTTAGTATCGATCCGATACAGGTAAATATCGCTGATACCGATACTTTTTTCCACTAATCATTTATGGATTTTTTTCTTTAAGTAGTGATCATAATTAGATAATAAATAAATGATTAATTATTACCAACCTGAATGATGGAACTGAGGAAGGTAACAACATAAAACAACATCAATGATGTAACAAAGTATCAATACCGATACCAAAACTAGCAATGCTATTGATTTTCCCTCCCCTGTTTGAGTTTTACCCCTATATGTCGTCTTTTTGGTGAATCTAAACTGTCTCTGGAGTGTGAGTGTGTCTCTGTGTGTTGGTCCTGTGATGGACCGGCGTCCTGTCCGGGTTGTTCACCTACTGGGATGAACTCCAGCTTCCCCAGCAACTCTGAATGGGATTAAGCGATATAGAAAACGACTTGTTTTCTTTTCTTGGGTGACATATCTATGCCATCATGTGTGAACGTGGACATAAAAACAGTGAATCTGACGTATGTAGGCCGGTAAAGGTCATGTGACTGAATGCGTTAATCTTTTATGGCTTCCCATCTAATTTTAACCCACATGTTCCCATTTGGTGGGAACTTTTCAGGAGTTATGATCAGAAATCAGACGCTGCAGGCAGGAGGAGTTGACTGGCAGTTTCGTTTGCTTCGCCTTGTTTCTGTAAACCATCCCTGAATGTTATTTGCTAATAATCTTTATTAATGTAACTCCACCACAGCTTGGATCAACATAGACCTTGCTGTGTCTTGTTGCCTTTAGTTGCAGCAAACGGGACTTACCTTCTATCTCGCAGCCCAGCAGCTCCAGACGGAGGCCCACGCCCTCCAGGGTGGCTCTCTCTGGGTGGATCCTGACAAAGCGAGTCAAAATTGGACCGACTGATCTCAGCTCTGGGGTTTCATGGTTCTGATTCCCAATGAATATCTGAAGGAAACAGAAACAAAAGCAGGTCAAAGCCTTGATTTATTTACCCCGAGCAAGCAAAATTTACAAAAACTTATCCAGCGTGATGCAACATTAAGGTTGGGTTAGACTACACCGTTAAAACAAGACCATCAGGGTCAGGAGTAGCTGGAGCCTATCCCAGCAATCACTGGGAGAGAGGTACCAGACACACACACACACACTCACTCCTAAGGACAACTTAGTTAATCGACCTAACCTCCTAGCTGGAGAGACTCCACGCTTACATGGGGGAAATCATACAAACTCCACTTCCCGAGCTGAGGTTCAAACCATCAACTGCAGCTCCGCCTGCTGGATGTCTGTAAGCCAGATTTATTAAAGGCTGCATGATGAGAAGATTTCACTGTGCACATGGATATAAACACTGAATCGGTTCCATCTGGGAGCTGGCAGCACGTCCTTTTTCACGATGGAAACGTTGCAACAATAAACTGCAGATGTTTAACGAGCAGCTCACCTCAGCTGTTGGATTGTTTGCTGTCTGAATGTGACACTGCTCTAATAATGATTTTTAAACATCCAGCGAGAAAAAAACAGGTAAAAAATGTTTCAGAAATACACAAATGCATTGTCTTGTTATTATTATTATATGTGTTTGACTTGGATGATTCTTCTTTCCAGGAAGAGTTTTGAACAGAAAATTAAAATCAGGAGTCTTTTATTGGCACATATCCACTCAGTTATGATGCACAGAAGCAGATTGTGTGAATATGTATACAATATGTTTTATTTCAACAATAATCTGTAGCGTCGTTAATCTGTTTCTATCTACTGCAATCAAAGGGAATGTACAGTTTAAATATACACAGTTAACTTTAGGGAATGATAGATAAATGCATCAGAACAGAAACTAAATCCTGTAAAACAAAATCTTAATTTATAAACAGTGATTTTTACATATTTTAAAGTGATTTTTAAGCATTTGTAAACACGCTAAATCTACAAATTGGACACTAAGGAGTGGGAACCATCTTTTTTGGGATGTCCTGGGGGGGATTCTGGGTGCAACACATCACTTGTGATTATTGTTTCTACCAAAAGGAATAAAAAGATGCACCATCGTGATCCTGGTGGCGTCCCTATCAATCATATTATCCACCTTCACTGCGCCAGCTCGCTTCCCATCAAGTTCCAGCCACGGCTGGGTAACAATAAATTTAATAAAAGATAATAGAATATAAATAATATGTTGTTTTACAGGTGATAAACTGAGTCTCAGAGTAAAAGAAGCCAAAGCTGCAGGATCTGTAATCACTCAAAGATGTCTAAACCTCCAGCGACTCATCGTCTGCAGTCCTCACCAACAGAACTGTTCTGTCTGCAGCGTGCGTGCTTCGGCTGGGTACACGCATAAATACATGTACCGGCTCAGGCCTTCCTGGCATGTCTTTGAAGCGGTTTTATAAAAGAAACAACACAGGAAGCAGAGCAGAGCCACTGAAAGGACGGGCGGAGAAGCATCTAGATCTCCGTCTGCAGTAAATCAGCAGGAGCCTGACGGCCTGCCTCGTCCTCCTCCCTGCCATCTGGAACACATAGAGGAGGATGTCGCAGCAACGGGGCCGGCTGAGGAGGGGAAGCTTGAATTTCCTCTTGTGGATCAGCACCAGTTTGGAGACAAAGACGTGTGAGTTGGTAAAAATAACCAACTGAATGAAATAAAAGGTACTTATTGGTGTGTCTGGATTGCTTTTTCACAAGCAGACCTGAAGTTCTCATTCAAACTAATCGGCCTTTGCAGCAACATAAAACAGGTTTATCGTGCAACATGGGATCAAAAACACTGAAGGTTTGAAGGTTGCATCCTAAATGTTCTTCAGAGTGATTTAAGATGATCTAAGGAGGGAGATGTAGTTATCCATAGCAGGAAATAAAGGATCGCTACAGAGCATTAGAAGGTCACAGCCTTTCAGAGTCAACACTATGCAAATAATTACCAACACATGCAACATGCATCTCTTTCCATCACATCTGCAGCAGCTGCCTCAAAAATGTTAGAATTTATGGCTCAGATATTAGATTCTGTGTGTAACAGACAATATAAAACCTGACTTCCCTGAAACTGTGCTGCAGAGAGCAGCAGTGCAGGTCATTACTGGAGGCAATTTCCCCCTTTTTTTGTGTGCCTGCATTGCAGGAGCTGCGACCAGCTGCAGTTTACTGCTTTAACAGGCTCTTTTTCAGCTTCCACTGTGGTTTCCACAGCTTTCCTGGCATGAGGGGAGTCATCGGTGTGGTGATTGGTCAAAACAAAGTAACTGCACGGTGATTGGTTGAACATATAAATGCCTCTACAAAGAAGATATATCTGTATAAGATAAGACGCAGAGGATGAGATCAACATATTTCTACAACATATTCCCACCGCTCACCATTACGCTGCTTCACTCTTCACTTCCTTATCTTTGGTGAAAATGCAACTAGAGAGAAAAAATGCAAATACTTTGTCCTTTGAGGAGTTCCCCAGCTGTCACATCCCTCAGATGGCCTTTAAAACCATTTTAAAGTCTAATGGGCCCAACTGGACTAATAGGTCCATAAGCAACAGCTCCATAGGAATTCATGTTTCAGTGCTGCACACACATCCTAATGTCCCAGAAACAGGGTCAATCAGGCAATTTTAATGTGCTAAGTTAGCATCAGAGGCTTTCTCTGTTCTTTGTTAGCTTCCTTGGTGCAGTTGGGTTTGTAGAAACAAACAAAGAAGCAGGAACGTTGGAAACTAACTGTAAATATCTGGGATAAATACGTTAAAAATGATATCACTCTAATCATTTCCTTAAAAACGCCTGTCTCTGTTCTTTGTTTAACCCTGTGATGGACCCTGTCCAGGGTGTAGCTCTCTCCCAGTGAGTGCTGGGAAAGGCTCCTGCTTCCTGTAACCCTTCAGAATAAGCTGTACAGATAACGAAGGGATGGAGTTTTTTTTTTAAATACTTTATTTTTAAAGGGTTTACTTTACCAAGAAGCTAAAAATCCTTTGAAAATATGGTTTGACTCAATTATCTTTTCTTTTGTTTGTAAAATGCCACAAAACACAACAACTCATCTGACACCCGGTAGACTGATGAAGGTCCGGTGACGTGAACCAACCTTGGGTTTGGTCGTGTTCTCCTCTTTAACTGTGGTCCACTCTTCACCGTCCAGGCTGTGGCTAACCTTGAACCTCTTCATGAAGACGTTCCGGTCTCGATGCTTCCCTCCCTGGATCACGACGCCGCTCACCATCTTGTCCTGACCCAGATCCACCTGCCGTGCAGTTATAGGAACATTTACATCACTGACTGAGGGTCAGACATAAACAGCAAACCCCTGTCACTGCGTCAAAAGGACATCATTTACTACAAAATAGAGCAGATGTGAAGCATCTCAGTAACTTTCCTTAATAAATAAGAAATGTATCTCCTTGAGCATCTATGAATTAACCTGCATGATCATGTAAAGAAATAATAACACATAAAATAACACGAAACTAAAAGCAGATATTTGTTTAATTAAATGCTGACAGGCTAAAAGTGCCTGAAATCACATTACACCAAAGCTGCTTTTATTTCTTAGCTGTATAAAGTCTTTTGAACTCCCGTATGAACGCTGCCCGGCTTCTTACAGATGACCTGTCAGCAAGACGGATGTTTACTGACACTGCTTGGTCCTAAACCCTTTGTAAAGTCACTAAACTCCTCGAGTTTAGTAGAGTTATGGACCAACCTGGAGCCACTCAGTCTTGAAAGGCTGCCTGGTCTGCTGTCCGGTCCACCCAGACCTCCCCGTCAATAAGCGGGCATTCTCGGCCACCCAACCCCGGTCGGCGTAGGAAGAGGCGCTGATCTGAGCGTCGGAGATCTGGCCCGACACCATCCCCAACATCCCTGAACATGGGTAGTCTGTACAGATGAAGAGTAGAGTCAGAACATTAGTCAGGAAAGTTCTGGAAGGCATGCAACGTGATAAGAAATGCCAGAGTCATCATTTTGTCGTTGCTTTAGTCAGCCGTTTTCGATGCCCTCTGGGTGCTGCTGCAGTATGAAGACTCAAGCATATAAGTACCAGAGTCATCTATAATCTCTGGGATGACTTCTTATGAGTTAAGCAGAAATGATGAAGCACTTTTCAGGGAGAGTCAAAGATGCAACTCAACATGATAATGCTTTTGGCCTTGATAAATGTGCAGTAAAAACTGTTGATTGCTTGTAGGACAGTTTGGTTTGCGGTGAACTTATAAAAACTGATCGGCAGGGACCTGGATCTGAGTCACATCACAGAGCAGAGAAACTTGGATTGCAACACCCAGAAAAGGAGCGTAACTGTGTTAAAGCTGTTTAAACAAGCAGTAAGCCGAACACCCAACCTGGTTTCATGTCACATGAACACTAAACACCATACCTTCCTTCCCTCTCTCCAGCCCCACAAAGCTAACCCAGATAGTGGACATTTTTGGGCCAAATCCGGGCTACTATTGGTACTTATTGCTCAGTTATGGCATTGGCAGGAGTTGGGTGGGGGCCATGTGTCTGATGTTGGCTTGGATGTATATCCTAGCAGGTATTTTGTGGGCCAGAAGCAGTGCTAAAACAAGAAACCCGCTAAGTGTGATGGCCATGTTAACCCTCACATCCAGTCAACAACACTAATCAAGGCCAAATTTGGGGCAAACATCCATCCATCCATTTTCTACCGCTTGATCCCAGAGCGGGGTTGCGGGGGAACTGGAGCCAATCCCAGCTGTCAACGGGGCGGGGTACACCCTGGACAGGTCGCCAGTCTATCCAGGGCCAACACAGATAGACAGACAACCATACACACTCCCACACACACTCCTATGGGCTTGGGGCAAACAAATGGTGCTTTTTCAGTACCTACTATACTCTACTGGCCCGGCAGTACTATACTCGACTGCTTTTCCATTACAAGTCGCGATCCTCTAATGGAGTGAGGGGTCCCCCCGCGCAATGCGACCCTCCAGATGCTTTGCACAGGGTCTGCAGACTACCCTAGAAGAAGACCGACACAAAAGATATTGCGGTAACTTTTTACCTGGGGCTTAGATTATGGATATTCGTGGGAAATAGACTCATGGAACAAATCAAGAGACGTCGTCGGAGGGCAAGACAAAACACCCTGGATCACATCAGACAAATCAATGGACTCCAGCATGTAGACGTCACGCTACCCGCACGGCCCGACACGCTTAGAACCACAACGAAGTAGGTACGGCAATAGTATCTACCTGGTTCAACACATCCTGATGGAAATGCTCCGTTTCCATGTATAGCCGTGTACCCTTATAGACTCCATACAGAACTACGATTTCATCCTAGTACCAGAGACTGAGGGCTTTGACTCAACTGCACTAAAGAAACATGAACTTTTTTCTGCCGGTGCATAAGCCCGGACACATCCTGCACAACCTCCTGTCCTCAGACCAAGGGTTTCCAGGAAGGAAATACGAGGCAACTTGCAGCAGAATCCCAGGAACACGTGAGACGTTTAGAGTCTTGTTTCCCAGACATTTTCAGGCTCACTGACGGTCGAACACTCGTGATCTTTGTGAAAGAAAATCTGTTGAACAAGAGTCAGAAAAACCTTCTGGGATGAGAACTAAGTGGATTTAAGCTTTTTTTTTGGGGGGGAGGGGGGGACAAGAAAAAGCAATTGTAGCTCAAACATACTTGGATACAATTGTCTGGTCATTCTAAGCCAAGATCATTATCGCTAAATGAGCTAAATCTAATATCTGGCCTCATTGCATTTGAAAAACGCCTCCTCAGTTAAATGTGTTGTTTGCAAACAGATCCTGAGGAGCAAAACTCTCCTACAATGCTCAGTGTTCTTCATGGAAAACCCTTACAGCGAAATATCATTTAAAAGCGACAGAATGACTCCAATGTGTCACTATATCTGCTGAATTGAACTTCGCCCCCGTAGACAAAGTGAGAATAATATTAGGAGATGAGTAATGAGGCAAAATAATGTTGCTCTGCTTCTCTGAAATGAATAATGATGTCCTTCTGTGGGAGTTTATGCTCGCTTTAGAAGCAATAATTATTTCAGATTAACCGAGAGAGTGCGGCAGGAGATTCTCATTCTGCAAGCAATGAAGATGTTGGTTTGATTCACGATGTGGAAAAGTGAGAAGTCTTTTAGTGGAAGAACAATGGAGCAGCAGCTGAATGTTGCTCATTTATTAAAGATTTTCTCCTCTGTGAACATGAGCGGGGCCTTTGCAATGGCTACATGTTGATGTACTGTCTTAGAATGATGGCTAGAGATAATAGTAGTGAATTCCAACAATGCGTATTTAATCCGATGTCAGCGTGGAAGAGCAAAGCTCTGCGATGATTACCTGATGTCCTGCAGCCGTAGATCTCAAAGCGCATGCAGATTCCCTGCTCCCAGGTGATGGGACGGATGCGGATGTAGCGAGTCAGAGTCTGTTTGGGGAGGACGGCGCGAACTTCATCCGTGGGGTTGTGGTTCCCCTGGAAGATCTGAGCAGAAAACAAGAGGATAAACAGATTTTAAAACTTAGCTTTCAGATTTAAAGGGGACATATCATGCTAATTCCACTTTTTAGTCCTTAAATACATGTTTTTGTGCACTTTTAAGTGCTTAGGAATGCAGAAACATTCAATTTATTCCCTCCTGATGCTACAAACATGGTGGAACAGGGTAGAGTTGAACTTCCTGTGACCTGGAGGGGGGCGGGGCTTGACATGCCTCGTTCACATTTAAAGAGACGGCA
>JBAMHV010000008.1:22423761-22438354 GCA_037177535.1 Pseudomugil gertrudae
TTGGTGTCGCAAAACTGAGTGTGACAATGTTTTCAGTTAATTCATATAGATTCAGATTGTCGTGTTGTTCACCTTGCAGACCACCAGGGGGCGCTCACGAACCACTAGTGGTCTGGGGACCACACTTTGAGAAAGGCTGACCTAAACAAAAGCAAACAGACCAAACTAAACACAGAACACAATCTCCACACAAAGTCACATAAAATACACAAAAACCTTAAAAGTCTTGATATTTATCTAAACAAAGTCTTTAAGACCAAAAGTGAACAAACTGTCTTCACAACACAGCTGCCACTGAAAGAAGACCTGCAGCTTCTTTTATCCTGTGGCGCTGATGTGTGCAGCAGCCATTAGTCAGGAGGACAGCGAATCAGGAGGGCAGATGAAGGTGTGGCGAAGTGGAGCCAATCCCAGCCAGGTGCAGCAGTGCAGCATAATCTCAGTCCAATCTGTTCAAAAGTAAAAAAAATATGCCTCATATTCACTTTTCTTCTTCCCAGAATGCTTTGCACAGGGAAACTAACGGCAACCCCTGATGCTATACATCAGTTTCACAAAGTTTCGGTGGAAAGTTGGATGTTTATGGAAATGCTTGATTGGATTATGTTGCAAAAGTCCCCCCATTTAAACCATTGGTACTTTTCAATACAAATCCAAGATTTCATAAGTCTGTGGGAAGAGACGTGCTGGGATTCACCAGCATGATCGATATGTTGGTCGTCTCTCTCTTGGATTTGTAACTGTTGATACCCTGAGCAGGTGCAGCCATATTAAACCCTCATTTTTCTGCTTGCAACCAGAAAGCCTGTAAATCCCAAACCTTCATGAAGTACCACTGTAGCACGGGGTGAGAAAACCTCTGTGGCAATGTTGCAATGTTGGAGATATGATGCAGAGTTTACGGAGAGGGAGGGGAACTAATTTTGTTCCTGGGCATCATGATTCCCCAGCATCAAAGGCAAAACTAAATTATGCTATAAATACAGCATCTTCAGAGGCTACATGCGTGTCAGTGGTTGAAAGAATCAGTTCAGGAATTATGCGGTTTGGTCATATATTTACAGAAGGCTGCATTATGTGTAATTTCCACACATATGCTGGTGCGTTTCAGAAACTGTTGCTTTGTGGCTTCATTTTGACAGACAGAAGTACTTTGCTTCAGCCCGATATCTGGTACAGGTAAGCAAAATGATCTATGGCTTTAGTCTGGGATTATTGCATGGAACATGGAAAGTAAATATGCTCATAAAGACTGAAAAAGCATTTCAAAATATGACGTGTAGGTGAGAAATAATTATAAATGCGTACTTCTTTCTGTCAAGGTAGATTTAAGTCAAAAGCAGACATGCTCTTAAAAATGAAAACAAACATTCAAATCAAGCAAGTGTTTGTTTTTTACAGTTAGCATTTCATGTGTAATCCTTTTACACGCTCCATAATCCCACCCACCCTCCCTGTGACGCGACTGACTTGGACATCTGTTAGCTATCTGCACAGACAGACGGAGAGCGATGGTGACAGACACTTGATAGGAGTCCTTGACTTGACAGGAGGAGAGGCTCAAACAGAGTGCAGTATACAGGGTGAAGAGCCGGAGCTTGCCAGGAAACCTGGCCTCGCACCCGTAGCCTCCTAAACCCCCCCGCCTGCTCCCAGAAGACATGAGCTGTTTTCTGTCCATGCCAGTAAATGATACAGATACAGTTTGTATCTCTGATGTATCACCATGCATCACGACACCACATATTCTCTTTAAGACACATTTCATAAGGATGTAAACATGATAGAATGTTGTTCTCATGTCTTACGTCTCATTTTAAGAGCAAAGGTATTTGCAAAATGCAAACAGATGTTTCTATAAGTGATACAAGAAGGCAGTTTTAGATATAATCCAGCATCATAGAAACCTTTTGGAAGACCAGGTGTTAGCTGTAAAACCACTTAATCATTTTAATCTGAACTAGTCTCTTTTTTTAAACAGCTATTTAAACAATTTCAAACTAAGTGCAATTTAAAAAAAATGAACTAAATCAGCCACACAATGTGTTTCCAATAAAATACAAATCTTTGATACACAATGCCATTTGATTAATAATATTTTACCACCATTTTAGTATGCAAACCTACATATTTTTAATTGATTATTTTTATTTGAGTGCACCATTTTGCCCAGCAGGACACTGCACATATACACCAAGATGACATTAAACAGATCACCTGCTCCACACACAATAAGAAAAATAAATTATTTACCTTACATTAAAAATCACAAAGGATGCAGCACTCCTACATGTTGTAACACCAAAGTATAATTTACAACCCACCTCTGATTATTTTAACATATTCCATGAGAATAAATGTTAAGTTATGTCCCAAAAAGTTCCCTTGTTGCATGCATTTAAAACATAAAGACAGCTTATATATATTATTAAGCTTCTCTTACTATATTTCTATGAGCTGGGTTTTAAAAAGGTAAAAAAAAAAAAAACATAAATTAGTGATAAATTATATGTAGAAAAAAGTTCTGATCTGGTGATTTAATGTTTCTAAACAGTTTGTATTGTGTCTGTTGTGTCTTTACACATTTTATTTGTCTCAATAAAAAAAACATACAAATTGAATTTAATCTTAAATCCATGTTCTAGTCTTCAACTGTTTATCTTTTACACATAATCATATCTATAAACAGTAGTAAACACATTCTCAGCACACATATGGATGCCTTCAGGTGTGCTGATAACTAGAAGGATGTAAACACCCACACTTCCATCACACCAGTGAAGGAAAAAGCAACAACCTAAAGGCTGACAAGCCAGAAGAGAAGAGAGGTAAATAAACATCAACCCTGTTGACACGAAACAGAGCTTTTTTTATTCACACATATTGGCATCAATATTCATTTATTTAAAACCGTTTTAATGTTTAAATGTCCATAAAGTTTATTTTGTGTTTTCCAAAAACAGACTTGTGATAAAAATGTGTTTTATTCTTGTTTACTGGAATCACTTTGCATGTCTCTGTTGCACATGAATAACCAACAAATTCATCTATTTTAAAAGAAAAATCTCTGTAAAATTCAGCAGCCGTGTGCTGCGTGTTAAATGTTTTACCCGAAGCTCATGCAGGCAGTTTTACATTCAGCATTAGAGCGAGCATGATGTTTGTGTTCTGTGCATACTGGATTAAAATATAAAACATGCAGGGGCATGCATCCTGACATAGCCTGAGAAATAATCAGACACACCACTTGCTTTCAGAATTAACAGCCTAACACTGGTTTTAATGGAATACTATAGTGGGATATAGATTGGGTTCATTTTGTGTTTCGTGTCCAGCGTATAAGAATTTATTACAGAACCCCCCCGTCCAACCCCTTAAAAACAGGATTATTATATATTCTAAACACAAACCAGACTGAGTCTGACCTTATTTTCATGCTCTCTGCTTCAGCTACAGTAGATAAAATTATAATAAAGTGTGAATTATGAGTTTTAATTAGATTTTATTATTCATAAATAATAAAAAGGAACTAAACGTCCTGAGCAAAAACTTAAATATACAACTGTTAGCCTTAAAAAATGTTTTTCCTCTGTTGTATTCAGCTCACAGCTGGATTATCCTGGTTTATTTTCACACTTAATTCAGGTAGACCAAACTTCCCAACACTATTGTGCATTTACACTAACTAATCAAGCAGGAACTAAACGCTCCTGTTTACAAGCCTCTTCAAACACATTTATGTGGTCTTAAGTTTCTGTATTTACTTTGGTGTTAAAACCTAAAGCGGTTTTCTGTTCAGCAGCTGGTGATTCAGCTAAAAGATTGTGCTTCAGTGGGTTCTACATCACCTCTTCTGTTTGGTCCACTTACTTTCACACATCAAGCGAATCTGCAACAGAGTTTCAGTTGGAAGTAAAACCAGACCCCCCACTTTAAATGCATGTTCACACCATTAAACAAACCAGATTATACGTGGAAGCAGACCAGGACTCAATTAAAGTAGCCAAATGGTGCCAGTGTGAATCATGGATGAGTGTATGTTCTTAATTGTGGGTTTTCACCACAGCAACAGTCCTACTTTCCTTTACACACTCATTACAAAAGAGCTGAAAAGGCTGTGAAGACGTGAGTGTAAGCGGCTCACCCAACAGTGATTTATAAAAGCAATCTTTCCTTTAATCTGAATATTCTGCTTATAACTTTATGCTGGAAACAAACATGTGGAAAGCAAACAACCATTTTCACATGCATATTGAAAATCAATACATCGTCTTTCAGACTGAAGCAGACAAATATGACATTTCATGCAATGAAGGATGAAGTTTGTGGAAGGTTTGTGACATTTGGACAGCCCATCTGGGAGATTTGGAGCGCTAGAAAAGGCAGCTGTCACGGATCTGTCCTCGATCACCCACCAAAACACAAAGGGTTCAACAAAACTCCTCAGTCTCTCCTGAAACTGCACAAAGTACCGTACACGCAGCTGTAGCTGCATCTGTTGCAATTACAGCTACTGAAGATGAAGCCAATAACAGAAATCTTCATGCAACTAAAACAACATTTACCTGATATGACCATTACTTACAGGTCTGATTACATACACGCAGATGTGACACTGACATTGTGAATGTCCAAACTAAATAGTTTTATACCTCTGCTGACATTTAGTTGCAACACATGTGAAAGTCAGCGATTGAAAAACTACAGCAACGCTGCCAGAAAATGTCTAAAACGTGCAAAAAGACGAGAAATCGCCATGATTAGATTCACCACAATGGCTACCAGGAAGTCCATGACCTTATTTGGTAAACCCACAGCAAATACTGTGACGTAATAGATAAAGAAATGTAATAGAGAATAGAGATAATTAAACAGACTGAAAAATATGACCAAAAAGAATATAAAGATATATACGCAGCATCAGGAGGGAATTTATTGACATTTTCTGCATTCGTAAACACTTAAAAGTGCACAAAAACATGAATTTAAGGGCTAAAAAAGTGGATTGTGCATGATATGTCCCCTTTAAATAAACCTACCTCATATTGATATGCATGATATGATATATGCAGCGTTGTGCTGGTTGTAGGCCTGGTTTGTCACGCATAACAACCAAACTGCTTTCAGTCGGCCGTATCCGTTTGACAAATAGCCTCAAGTCTCCTGCAGAAGAATGAATTTGAAAATGAGGCCCAAACAGCTGGTGGGTGAAAACTACAACACCTTCAAGGTGAAGGACATTCATCATCCCGTAGTGGCAACTCAGAAAAGGACAGCTTTGCATCAAAAGCTGTATTTTCTTCTGGGATGTTTCCATAACTAGTTATTTAGAATACTGGCGGAGAAAATACCCGACATATGCACATTGGGTAAGGGCTAAAACACAATGCAGAATACTGGTTAGGAAAGCTGGTGACAGAAGATCACAGCGTGCATACCGTCCCCCCCCCCCCCCGCTCAGTTATATATAGCCTGAGTGAAGGCTTCTCTATATCACTCGATGGAAATGTCTTCACTCTGCAGGTGTCCTTTTCTGTGGTTAATATTAGCCCAGCACCGTGTTGGATCCAGCCAAGGAGGCTGATGGCGATACCTCTGTGGTCTCCCAGGACCACCTGTCTTAACAAGGCATGCAGCATGGGATTGTGCACTTCTGCTGGTGCATGTCTTAAAATGCAGCTGCAGGTTTTATCAGCGCCCAGACGTAAAAAAGTCTCGACATTTTAACGCCGCTTTGCTTGGCAGGCATGCATATGAGGGATCTGCTGACCCTCATTTGAATTAAAAAGGTATTAGCGCCAACAGGATGTCAGTAATTAGTGTCTTTTTATTTCTTGGCCAGCACTTACAGAGTAAGGGGTGAAATCTGCAAAATACAGTCACCCGACTGTCAAGAGGAACAAAACTGTGACCTTTACAAAACCCAAAGGTCCTTTCCCTGAATGTGATTAACCCAAACACCAAGCGGAGATCAGATACACTGGCTTCATAAAGAGACTTGTAGGCAATAAGAGAGCACAAACTAACTCTGCCTCCCCTCTTTGTTGTCATTCCCAGCTATGCTAATCCACAGAGCAAATCTCCATATGCCTGGACAAACCTAATTAACACCAATCACTTATTAGCACATCCAGCGCCGAGCTTATTCCACTAATTAGATGGTTTTTATAGAAGCAATGGCTCAACAATGTTCCATAGCCTTGAACACGTCACAGAACATTGTGGGGTCTTTGTCTTCACCACCCCTCCTCCTCATCCTCTCTCATCTTTGGATCAGCCACATTTATGCAAGTCGGTGCCAAGCTATTAATCACCAAGTCATTAGCTATGCATCAATTACTCAAGATGCCCGCCACGCTCTTTGATTAGAGGCTGGGCAAACTCTGGAAGACTGATTTTGTGAATATTCAACAATTATCTGTTTAACGCTCGCCGGTTCTGCCTCTCTTATTTCCTCTTTCAAATAAAAAAAATAATCCCAAACCCATCTGGGGGAAACAAGATTAATAAATCCTTCAAAGATAACCACAGTCAGTTAATCACATTATTTAGCTGCTCCAATATATACAATATTATGTAACCTTCTTCTTTACCTGTACCCAATAAGCTCTTCAAAGTATTTAAACAGCCATAAACTAACCATAGTCTTAAATCTTATGTCTTATTATATCTCACTGACTTCACTGGACCCGTGTTTGGTTTGTACATTTTAACACCGTAGCTATGCTCAGGAAATATAACGACTTTGAACTGGAGGTACTCGGCCACAAAGACATGGGCTGGGAGAGAAAATGGCTACCACTTCACCTAACTGACAGCTGCCTTTGAGCAACTCCTGAGTAATACACTAATTAAACCACTTCACGGGCCAGCCCTGAGCTACGCCGCGTTAATGAAGCAGCCTGAGATCCTCAGGCAGGTCTCCTCTCCCATTCATCCCAGTCTCACGCTAAGCTGTGACACAACCATGAAATGAAAAATAACGATATTCAGGCTGATTGACACGAACGCGAGTTCACATCTGCATTTGTTTTGGTTATTTCACATGAAGGACTCGTTATAAAACCATTAAGAAGAGATCTTTTAATGGTTAATAGGATATAAGAAGAAATGTTTTATAGTGTCTAAATCTACCACTTGACATATTAAATGCAACCAAGCAGCACTGAAGGAGATTAGACTGAGAGGTTTTTTTAAAAAGCGTTGATTGGAGATGGGTCGGTCTCCTCTGTATAAAGCCTCTTACAATAGATGTTCATATATGTACAATGTTCACAGTAAACTAAGCAGAACTATAGTGGACACAGAGCATTGATGTAGTTTTAGTACTTTTTTTTTTTTTTACTTTATAATGGAAGTACAATGAATGAAGCTGTCAAGCTCTGGTTCCTATGCAATCAGCCCAGAAACACAATAGCTGGTTATGCCATTTATTTAGAAGAAGTTTCACTTTGACAGCCCTTTACTGCAGATCTTTGGGACACTACTGCAGACAAAAGCAGGTGTAGCTCATCTGCACCACTGCTTTAACTTACTCTTCTGCAGCTGAGCCACAACACACACACCAGCAGTGGCATTCGGGTGAATTTATTCTGCCCTCTGATGACTTTACAGTTGCAAAAGAGACCCACTGACATCTGATCCCCCAGAGAGGTGGCAATAGGATAATGTTATGAGCTAATGTTAACTTATGAGTGGTTTGAGTTGACGGACACTGGCTAACATTAGCCTGGTAGCATTAGCCTTTGTAACAGGAAGGTATATTGCCTTTCATTCAAGTTACCCAACGTTGATGTTTGTCTGACACAAAACTATTTAACGTTAAAATAGCTACCTAGCTAATGATGCTAATGGTAACCAGGCTCGTTAGCATTAGCTAAACTGTGTTAGCACTAACAACATCCCCATATTAGTGCTGAAATTGTTTTAATCCCACTAACACCTGGGAGAAAAATATATTTCAATGTTAAACTGGAGTAATTGGGTCTGTTTCATGTCCACAGTGGCAATATTGCCCCATGCCTTGGTGTCATCGCTTTAAGAAAGAAAGAAAGAAAGAAAAAGAAAAATACTTTATTGATCCCAGAGGGAAATTCAAATTGTAGTTTTGTAAATATAAAAAATAGTTAATGAAGTGTCTTCACTGTTGTTGTTGGGATGGTGCCGTCCACACAGAAGTCCATATAATCCATCACACACTCAGTCTGGGAGAGCTTTTTTATCTTTTTTATTTTATCTTAATTTTTTATAAGCTTAGAAATCTTGCTGTAGTGATGGACTCAGACCTAAATTTTAAAAAACAAATTAAGGGAATAATAAAGTTAAACTCAAGGATATATAAAGGGTAAAAGATCAGCTGTCACAACAGGATCTGGAAAAACTAGTCCATGCTTTTATTTTTAGCTAGCTTAATAACTATAACAGTGTCTTTACAGGTCCTAAAAAAAAACCTATTAAACACCTGCAGCTTATTCAGAAACCTGCTGCTCGAGTTCCCACTAACACCAGGAAAGTGGACCACATCGGTCCAGTTCTGAGGTCTTTACACTGGCTGCCTGACCATCAAACGACAGACTAGTTCTGTTGCTGGTCTATAAAGCTCTGACTGGTTTATGACCCAAGTATATCAGAGACCTCTTGACCCAGTGTGACGCTAGCAGACCTCTTTGGCCTTTTATCAGTTCCCAGAGTCAAAACGAGACATGGAGATGCTGCGTTCAGCTGCTATGCTCCACATGTCTGGAAAAAACTCCCTTTAAGCCCAGGTGATGCAATATGAATATACTGGCCTATATTCACATAATATGTGCTTAATTAATTGTACATAAATGTTGGAATAAATGTAATAAGGCAATTTTTTAAATGGCAGCTTTTTGTTCAGAGTGCCACTGGCCAACACTTAGGTCCCTATATGATAAGGTTATGTTATAATAAGCCTTATAACCTCATTAAAATTTATAATGTATGATACTGGTCTCCTGCCCCCTGGTGAATACCAGAAAGCAGAGTACCACACTACAATAATTTTGACTGATCACATTGTAATAAATAGTAAAAATAAATTAATAAAATTCTGATTTAGTTAAAAGGGTGAAATAAAGACTTTAGATTGTAAAAAGCAGACTTTTTAGCTGTGCAGTGAAAGTGGATGGACAGGCGCCATCATTCTGCGCTGCATTTATACATTTCACACATCAAGTCTACTCACTTTCCTGTAATCTGAAAAATAACTTCTCTAACCTGCTTTACACCTTCAGCGTGGGTCTGTTTCACAGCATCCTGTGATGTTTTCCTAAACCTAGCAATGTGCCTAAACCAAACCAGATTCATTGTAGCGAGTGTAAAAGCACAACATGTACAGGTTAAAACAGATGTAGTGTGGGTGTAAAACAAGCTCCTGTTTCCTGGATGATGGACTTTATTTCACTTTACACCTTTTTTTAGGAAGTGCTGTTTTAATAATAAAAAGTTTTAGACGTACTTTAGCAATAAATACCCAAAGTAATTTTGTAACATGCATTTTAAATGTGTTGTGAAGAATGTTAATGTATTATAAATACTGGTTTAAGGAAAGATTAAAAAATAAACGTGTTGTCTTGATGAGATTTTAATGAAATGCTTTGGGAACAGTATGTGGATACCATCCTAACCCCGATCGTGTTGCATGATCCAACTGATAGACACTAATTTACAAATGCCTTGAGAGTATACTCCTACACGTAATTATTTTCCCTTCCATACACACAACAAGGTAGATAATTTGCTTTACTTATTCATCATGCAATATTTTCTTCTGTATTCCTATTGAAACATGCTTATTAGTGTAAATAAAGGCAGTGTAAACTGGGCTGAAACCAGTTTTTCCAGCCATCAGAAAGTCCAAACGCATCTGCAAAGGAACCCCGACTGGTTGGCAGTGCAGGGAAACCAGTCCAAACTAATAAAACTGTATATGTTAAAAACTATATATGAAAGGATTCTGAATGAACTGTATAAAAAACCTAAAAATCTAACTTAAAATCTCCCACCTGAGTAAGACCTGAGTAACTTCAGACATCCAAGTACCTGTCATGTAGTGCAATCTGTTGCCATGGCTGGTTTTCAGCATCCCCGCCTCCCTCTGGAGACGCTGAATTAGAAAGCTGTTAGCCACAGCGCGCACTGGAAGCAGGAGACATAATGGCAAACTCCCTGGTGTGTTGTGGGAACAATTGTTCAGCCAGATGCTGCGATGACAGTTCTCATCAGCACGGTCGTAAATTAAAACTGACACCAGCACATGAACTTCACAGAACATTTGCAGACATGAAATCAATTCTAACTTTAAGTTGAAGCAGACAGACACGAGTGAAGCAGCATCTGAAATAATGACTTAGTGAAAAAAAAAGCTCATGTTTGTGTATTTAAAGCAGGAAGTCCTCAGACATGGTTGTAACAAAGGAATGCTTAAAGGGAGGAAGTAGAGTAGAATGGATGGGCGTACAAAGTAGGTTTCCCAGCAACATCTAGCATACTATGGGTTCCTTTGGACCAAGAATACTTTGACACTTATGCTATTTTTATATGAAAGTATCAGAGCTGCATACAAAGCAAACGAGAATGCTTCAAAAGGACCTGAATGTCAACCAGCGAGGTCCCATTACCACTGATTCATAAAGAGGCAACTTCAGGGAAAGTTTCATGGAAGAATTATTTCAGCCTCTAAAGGAAATATCAAGATGTTTGGATTAGTGTGGAAATAAATTAATCAGATTCTTTATCATGGTCACAAATGCATCAACAGTGTGGCTCATAAGCAGTAAGCAACATAACAGGATTTTCTTTGCAACTTCTGGTTATACTGGGAGGATTTTTATTCATTTCTCTTTTCCTTTATAATATGCAAACTGGGTTTTGTGTCAAACAACAAAAAGTTTAAGTGACAAATTACTTGAAGGTCAAAGTAATACAATAAGGGTTGGTAAGAGGATCACAGCTTTAATAGGAGCAAAAATAAAATAAGTTCATTTAAGATAAAACCACATTGTCACACTGAAAATGCATCGTATGGGTTAAAATAACACCACATTGAGCTTTGTGCGTAACAATCAACCTGTAACGGTGACACTGGAACAACCCCTCAGGGTCACCGTGTGATCGGAGCGACACCCAGTGTGGTTTCTGCTGCTGTAGTCCACCTGCTTTCAGACTTCCTGCTACTTTTTTAAACACATCCAACCAGTCAGTCACCCATCCTCCTCCAACATCCAGCAAACTGGACATATTTGCTCACTAGATATTTTCTCTTTATTAGGCTGTATGTGGCAATCCCAGTGTTTTCAGTCCAAGGACCATTTAACCTTTACAACAAAAACTCACAGACCACCTGACTACAGCCCAAAAACAATATACCAATATAAACCATTCACAAGTTTACAACATAAAATGCAGCTTTTACAACATTTTTATTGTAAAATATCAGTTGTATTATTTTTTCTTCTTATAAGTGACCCTGTTCTAAGCTACTGCTCCATAGTTATTTGGATATAAGACGGGTTTGGTTTCGCCAAACTGAGGGTGACAACGTTTCTAGTTAATTCAAATAAATTTAGGATTGTCATGTTGTTCACCTTGTGGACCACCAGGGGGTGCTTGCGGACCACATTTTGAGAAAGGCTGCAGTAGATCAACAGGTTCAGAAACACTCAGAACAATCCCGACATGTTCAAAGTCACCTAATCTCTCTTCCTGATTCCCATAATCAGTTTGAGCGTCTTCACCAAATTGCTGCCATGTGTTGGTTAAATGTTTATTCCATCAAGCATTTCAACAGGCGTACATAAGAAAACGATGCAATTAAACGAATCTTTTACCATTTTAAAGATTAAAGATGGTTCTCAACCCCATATTTGCTTAAAATATCCTCATTCTTTTGCATTGGCCAGCATCTTAATGCTTTGGCTTCATTATTTCTTTTCAATGTTCCCACACTTACTAAAAGTTTATGAGCTCAGGAGTTAACCAGCTTTACACGACTAATCAATGAAAAATGATTAGAAATGATTCTAAACCAGTCGATTTTACCACCAAAGTATCCGATCCAGCTGTCTTTTATATACGTCTCTGTACACAAGAGGCTCTTTATTTCTGACAGAAGGGTAATTATCCTCCTGTGCACACCCCTGCCTGAAGTGGAGTCAAACCAGAGGCAGAGTTGGGTCTGAAGTCACAGGGATGGAGGTCTCGCGCTCTCCGGCTAATCAAAACAGGACGCCGGGTATTGAAATGCCTTATAAAGCTGCTCGACTCGAAAAGGGGAAGCTCGGAATAAGGGCTTTTTAATAAAACCTGGGTTAGTGGACATGAAAAGAAAGTGCAATGAAAAGCTTCTCCAGATTAATTGACACTCGTGGGTCCATTAAATACTGGCAGTAGCCTGGTGTAATTTCTCTCGATCAGAGGACTCGATGCAGCGAGGTTCAAAAGCGATCATGGGAGTTAATTACGTTCAAAAGAGTGCCGCAGTTTCATCACGCAAGACTGTGGTGGAGGATTAATGGCAGGCGTCACAGAAAAATCCAATAGAGGAGTGATTAGCAATCCTTGGAGATAGTCCGAGTCAGTGCATTGCTTGATAATCAGAGCGTATTACTCTGCCTCAACTTGATGCACAACATGTAATTCTCCTAAGGGAAGAGTAGATTCATCACACCAGAGGATCAAATCACATTCAGAGCATTATCATAAAAAAAGGTCCTGTTGTCCTTGAACCACATGTCACATCTGTGAAATGAGTACACACACCTCTGTCTGCAGCCTGCTTTGCATTTATTGAGCTTATTTAATGTGATATTAGAAACGCAGCTGTAGAAACGGACCCAGTTTGCCTTCTTTAAAGGATTAATGGGATATAACCAAAGGTTTTTCTTGTAAATGAGAATATAAAGGAGACATTTTCACTTTCAGATCATTCATTAATCCATTTTCCATACAACTTGGTACAATTTAGGGTTGCTTGGAAGCTGGAGCCCGACCCTGTAGCAGGTGAAGCAGGTTCACCTGGACGGGTCACTTTGAAACAATAAGATTTTTTCAGTAAATACATCTGATATTTATGTTAACTAAAATTAAGCAGACTGTAATTTACTGTGATGATTTCCCAGGTTTATTTTTGCTTTTTGTCTTTCATTCGTACCATTACCGCAACATTTTCATCAGTTATGGATGCGCTCGGATCAGCTTTAGATTTGTGTTTCCTTACATGGGGTCAGGTTCTACAATGTAGCAGAGGACAAGCTGATAAACTCATCTCTGCGATGGTTTGAGCTCGTTCTGAAACTAATATACAGTAAAAAAAAACAAGTTTATGCAGCGTAGCTGTTTAAACTTTGGTTTGTTTTACAGGTATTCTCACTAAGAATCGATTTCCTTACAGCAGAAACACGTTTACAACCTGGTTAAAAAACATTTGGCTTCATAGGTCAAGTTTACATTTATGATAATAGTGAGGGGTGAATTATTGTCTTTATAACTTTGTTTAGATGTTATTTTATCTTAAAATTAGCATAATTACAAGTATCTTGTATTAGAGGCATGAAGACTGAGTGTAGCACAGACGCAGTGTTTGGGCAGCTACTAGCATGTCTTAGCTTTAGCCCACCTACCTTTATTAGCAGATTAGTTCTCATTACATACTCAGAACTTCAAAACAGACCTTTTTGCCCATTTTTAAAAATATTTTCCAGAAGCAACAGCTGCCAAAATAGCAACAGTGTGGACCACCCAGGGGGGTTAATTTGGCTGGTGTGACATCACTGAGGTGACTGTACTGTATGTTGACTCATTATGTGTTAAATTAGCTTAAAAATGGAAGCAAAGTATTTGAATACATAACAGAAATACCCTGTAAAAACATTTTGTTTGGGTTAGAAATGGGATTGATAGTTTCTATACATCCACATAATTTGGTTTATTATTAATTATCACCTGCAGCCTCACAGCGAGAAGGTTGCTGGTTTGAACCTCACTCAGCTTTGTGGAGTTTGCATGTTCCCCCCCCGAGTTAGCGTGGCTTCCTCCAGTTGTCCAAAGACATGCCTATTAGGTTAATCAGTCACTCTAAATGAACCCTAGGAGTAAATGTGTGTGCCTGGTCTGATTATTCGTCTCCGTGTTGCCCTGTGATGGACTGGTGACCTGTCCAGAGTGACCCCCGCCTCTCCCACGTTGACTGCTGGGATCGATTCCAGCTATCCGTGAATATCCTGAACTGGATGAAGCGCTACGGAAAATGGATGGATGCCATGTTCAAGGTGGGTCAAGTACAAAATCATACAGAAAACACATTTTCAAACCAGTTTGACCAGTCTCATATGTCCCCATGTTGTCCATGTGACTGCACGCTTTGGGTAAAAGTAGCCCAAATGTTTTAGCACTGATATGAACAGTGTGTGTGACAACACATCCATTTCAAATCTAGATGTTTCTATAATCAGGACAAGAGTTTGAACTGGGAGCAGCTGGTTTTCCTCGTTCAGTTGTATACTATACTATACTATACTATACTATACTATACTATACTATACTATACTATACTATACTATACTATACTATA
>JBAMHV010000008.1:22492621-22503438 GCA_037177535.1 Pseudomugil gertrudae
AGACCAAAGCATTGCGGTTCTACTTTATACAGACAATAAATGAATGATTTACATGTTAAAAGGATTTAAAAGCATCATATTTCTGCTTTAAATCAAACTATTTAGTGGCCTGAAAATGGGAAAAGTTTCACTTAATTTAACAGCGTTGCCTCGACTATCTCTCAGTAAGGATATTTTCCTTCTCTCTCTCTTTTCTTTTTTGCATATTTAAAGCAACAAATCCCTGTGGTGTTTTATTTAAATAGCTTCATGGCTGTATGCATGAAATCATTTTGTGGTTTATAATTGGAACCCGTCATGTCTGCATTTTTCCTGGTCTGAGTACATCATCCTGTCCTGGCCAGTACATCATCAAAAAAGATTTTAGTCTTAAAGGTCTTGTCCTGCTTAAATAAAAAAGGTTTATTGATATAATTGTGGGAAACTGAGTGTTGTAGAAATTTGTGAAGTGATGGAGGTTTCGGGTTCTTATTCAAACCATGAGAGGCTCCTGCTATCCACAAAAACACATAAAAGCTGCCACCTCTCCAAACTAATCCCATCTTAATGATCTCTTCATCCTAAAGCCATCACTGGCAGCATAGAAGAAGACAGGCTGACTCAGACTTCGGGATCTAGCTGGACGGGCCTTGGCCTCAGGTCACTGACTCCATGTTTTTCATTTGGCGTCCCATCTTGGTCACTCTCCAGTCTTTATTTTCCATTAGGAAGAGAAATACCCGAGCAACAAAAGTGGAAGCAGAGAGAAAGCGAGCAATACACAACGAGAGCAAAAACCAGGAGGGGAGCAGAAACACAAGACAAAATGGCTTTCAATCACACAGCGGTGGAAGGCCAGAGGTCCCCCATTTTTCCTCTGTTCTCCGCTCCCTTTTCATTTCTAGCCTCCTTTCATCTCTTCTGCGGGGCGTATGGTTGTGCAGAGTGCTTTCAAAAATCACATAAAAGATGTTTACACAGCCTCCACAAGCCTTGCTGATTGGCTCGTTCCATGGAATTGTATGCAAATCTCCATAAACCCAGACGACTGAATGACTTCCAAGAGCTCGCACGCATACCGAGAGCTGACCCGTCAGGTGACGTAAACAAATATAAAGTGGTAAAAATAATCCCATTCTGGTTATGAGCTATGTGCATGTGGAATTATGTGCACGTTTAGCTCATTTGTGTCGCTGGAGGGCCACCGGTGTGTGGTGACAGTGATGAATAAGCATTATTAAACAGGAGACACAGGCCTAGTGGCGTCATTAATCTTCATCCTTAACAGCACCATCACAGAACCCGGTCTTCGTCTGCCCGCCACGTCTACACGTCCCGTTGTCAATAACACAAAGGAAGCAGAACCGCTTGCTCACATTTTGATGGCTTGTTGGTGTGACTGACGGCAAAAATGGACCATCTGCTGGGTCACAGCGAGACACAGGAGGTGATTAACAGGCAGTACAATCAGGTGAGTGATGGGACAGAAACAGCCTGACACTGAATCAATCACTCTGATTGGGTTTGAGCCACAGGTCTATCTTAGCAAATTAACTACCTCAGGAAGAGGACGTAGCAGGGGAGGCTGTGTCGCACTGCAGCTTTGTTTAAAAAGGAAAAGGTGACAAAGACGTTCCTTGTCTGGTCGCTTCTCACCGGGAAATAAAAGCAGGTTGCAGAAAGAGCCACGAATCAGGCAGCCGGGTTTTATCAGCACTTCAAATCAGCAGGTGGGAGGAAAAGAAGAAATAACAGGATCTGAGTGGAGAGGAAAACTCCTCGGTGTTTGTTCGGTTTCTCACAGAGCTGCTTGTGAATATCTTTGCTCTGAGAATATTATTTGCATCGTCTCATCAGAAGCAGAAGTTACAATAAAAGTGACTAAATTTTCTTTTAACCTAAAAGGGAAATTATTACTGATCCTAAAACCATTTCTCCACAAAGTACAAATAATACATTAACTAAAAATAATATCAAATCAAATAAATAAAATTAAATAGTAAATAAATTAATTAAATAAGTATAAATAGTCATTAATTAAATAATAATAATATTAAATATAATAAATAATATTAAAATGTCATAATATTTTAATATCTATAAAAAAAATTTAAAAAAATTAAATAATAAGTAGAAATGGTAATTCCATAAGATTCAGTTGGAAATGTAAACTGATATTTATCCATTTTCTACCGCTTGATCCCAGAGCGGGGTCGCGGGGGGGGCTGGAGCCAATCCCAGCTCAACGGGCGAGAGGCAGGGTACACCCGGAACAGGTCACCAGTCCATCACAGGGTCAACACAGATAGACAAACAACCATACACACACACACTCACTCCTATGGACAATTTAGAGTCTCCAATCAGCCTATCCCCAAGGTGCATGTGTTTAGACTGTGAGAGGAAGCCAGAGAACCCAGAGAGAACCCACGCTAACACGAGGAGAACCCACGCTAACACGGAGAGAACCCACGCTAACACGGAGAGAACATGCAAACTCCACACAGAAAGGTTCCTGGTTGGACCCTAGCCGAGGCTCGAACCAGCAACCTCCTTGCTGTGAGGCCACAGTGCTAACCAACTGTGCCACCGTGAAGCCCTCATGATAAAACTATGAAGGAAAATATACATGGTTGTGGTTGTAGGAATGCACATCTTCTAACAATCTGGGCTACAGTCTTCATCCTCTTCCTCACTCTTCACCCAATAAAAGCAACCGATTTGTGCTGCGAGGTCCGCAGCGAGCGCCACACTGGAGAAACCAAACATCCACTCAACAGAACAAGAGAGCCAACACGTTAAACCAGAACTTTGGAAGAAGACCACGATGTTAATCTTGGACAGAAGGGAAAACATTTTGGTTTTAAGAACAGAAACAGGAAGGAGACCGCTCCTCTTACCTACAACATCCTTCAGCGATGGCAATGAGACTGACCACCAATTCACAATCACCCATCCATCCATCATCTGTACCGCTCATTGCAGTGATGAGTTGTGGCGAAGCGGAAGCTTATAATCATTGGGTACACACTGGACAAGTCGCCATCCCATAACAGGGTCAACACAGAGACACAAACAACCTGACACACACACACATTTGCTCCAAAAGACAATTTTAGTATTCCCAAATCATCAGCTAAACATGAAGAAGTTAAGCTCAATGCTAACGCTCACACTGCTGCATGATGGGTGTTAAAACCAGAGGAAAGCAAAGTTTACACCATTACAGCCAGAATGTGGGTCCAGGGAAGAAATTCCAACAGTGATTTGACTAGAATGACTCTGAGCTCCTTACCATCTGGAACCATGATGTCGGTGCCCTTTCTATGCTCCGCTGAGATTAGCTGCCAACAGAAATCATTACACATGGATGAAAAATGACTTTAAGCCTAAATCCACAGTTGTACATACAGTAACCTATCACCAGCTAAACAGTTAAACCTGGAAACAGAACGTTTTACACAAAATCTGGTTGTAAAATGCGGAAATAAGCTGATAATCACAGGCTTTTAAAACGCTCAGTCTTGTTTTAAACTGTGTTTAAGAGTCATTTAAAGCAATGTCCCGATGAATTCAGCATATTCTGGAAAACCCAACCAGGATTTATCTGCAAGCTGTATCTGATCAAAGTGCAACTTCATTAAGGTTACAGAAAACACTGAATCAGTGCTTGTGCAGCCTCTCCTCCCTCTTGCTAATCCAATAACGGCTTCCAATGACCCGGGGCCTCATTTATAATGCTTACGCACAAAACAGGGCCTGAAAGTTGTACATACATTAATTGTGAGAGGGTGTGTAGCAATTAGTGTAATTACTGAGTAAACATATAGGTATTGCTGTGACACACATGCGTAATGGCCATTTGTCTCTCTGTGTTGGCCCTGTGATGGATTTGTCCAGGATGTACTCTGCCTCTTGCTTTACATTTGCTAGGATAGGCTCCAGCTATCCCCGACCCTTTATTGGAATAAGCAGTACAGAAAATAGATGGATGGATGGACACGTGCACGATGCTTCTCAATGGATGAGCTTGCACTACTTGAAGACTAAGCCAACGGTAGGATCGGGATAGGAGATTGTTTCAGGACCACAAAGATTTCCTGGCTGATAAGCTGTGCGCTTACATTTATGTAGCCACTAAACTGGGTCCAGTGTTCATACGATTGACTCGCTGGAACTTTGTGATCCTGGTGAGAACGAGTTTGTTTATGTGAACTGCAAAAACGTGCGTTCTGTTAATGTACGAGTTATTTGTGACTCGGATGTGGTTCTAATAAATGCGGTTGCACGGTGGCCTGGGTTCATTCATTCATCCTGCCACACAGCAGTGTGGAGAACAAGCTGCAAAGTAGGCGCTGCACATCATGGCTGGCTCTTTGGTAGGTAAAGACACATTGAGGGAGTTCTTACACCGTTTCATGTACTGTAACTTTGCTGGCATAACTTGCAGGTGACAGTGGCTACCCTCTGAGATGCTGGCTCCTTATGTCATTTTCCAACCACCAGAGCATAGAGGAGGTTTGCTTCGATGTGATCCACCCTCGTACGTGTTCTGTTGTGTAGCGCACTATCGTCCTCGTCGCCTCCACCTTGAGTCAACTTTTTTTTGTTGCTTTTTTCTGGCACAGACCTCTCCATCACGCTGACACCATTTACCACAACCTCCATTTGCCTCTAAGTGCCTCTCTTTTGTTTGTTACACCACAACTATGACTCGCAAACAGGATCTCCTACATGTCTCCATCTCACCAACAAGTTCAGACTTCACTCTGTGAAAAGTTACGTTTAATTTCAATGTAAATAGAAAAACTTACAGATTTACAGCTAAAATATTTATGAGCTGCTTTGCATTGACCATGTAGGGTTAGGGTTGTGTAGGGCGGAGATGCGAACCACATTCATCTGCAGAACCTTTTGGGAAAGGTGTGATTTATAAAGGCAAATTACTGTACCTGGGCGTAATTTTTGTTAATTTGTTTTCAACTTCCGAGCAGCAAATTGTGGATAGAGTTTAGTAGAGTTTCTGCACAATGGGCAGCACAGTTGGATCAGACTGTCTGGGTAAAATCCACTAAACCTACTGGTCTTTTTTATTATTGTTTTCAATACTTAAAATAGTGTTTTCAGTATTTTATGTAGTATATGTGTGAAGCACTTTGGCTAATGTGCACTGTTTTAATTGCTCTATAAATAAAGATGAGTCGAGTTTGTTGCACTGCAAAACAAACAGCAGGAGAGTAAAATGCAACAGTCCAAAAATATATAAAAAACTAATGAAAGTCCAGTTTTTAATTCACCACAAATAAAATCCAAACAGATGTTTAACATCTAAACATCTGTACATGGAAATGAGTAGCTTTGAATTCTGGTAACAAATCTCTGATCCAGTCTGAGTTTCTATTGAAAGACATTAGAAATCTTCCATTTCCTCATTTCTAATATCAATAAAGGCTCAGCATCAAAACAATAAACATCCTTAGACGCACAGCAGAGAAAGCATAGTTAATTTTCCTGTAGAGCTCATACAGGACACATAAATGAACCTTAATACGGCAGTAAAATCTCAGATGCACCGTGGACTCTCCTCCCAAAAGATGCTGATGAGCCTGGGTCTCTGCATTAATGCCGACATGAACAATCTGCTTTTATTTCTCGTCTTTAGTTATTAAAAATGGACGAGCAGGTGATCATCATTCAGGTTGTGCATTTACAAAAGATGCATCGTCATCCATTACCCAAACCTGAGCTTCCAGCGTCATTATCCTGATAATGTAATGCACATTTACTGCAACACGCCGGCCACACCAACTGCATTTATATTAGCTTTGAAACCAGCCTCGACATCTTTTGTGAATTGTTTGTACAACTGACAAAAATATCACAAAGTTAAGCTGGAGGATCCCAACAGGCATGAGATGACAGTGTGCCCAAAGCTACATCGTTAGAATAACAAACACTCACCTCCTGTGGGCGCGAGATGCCAGTAAAAAGTTTCTTCTCATGCAGAAAGTCTCTGAAAACAGAGACAAGGTTCTATTTTTAGTGCCTCGTATAGAAGACAGGCCTCCTGCGTATGGAAAGGAAACGCTGCAGCTCTGCAAACATTTTGCATTTTTGATGCCCACTCAACAGGTGTTCACGCTCAGCTGATTGGGAAAACAAACGCACCCTTACCAGCGCCTCCATCGTCTAACCCAACAGCACAGAGAAAATAAACCCCTCCTACATTTGTAATGGAAAAGTAGTCCAGTACAATATCGTACTGCCCGGGCCGGTAGAGTCGTGTTGCACAGGTACTAATGGAAAAGCACCATAAGCTACATATGCTAACATAGCTGGCTGTTAGCATAGCTGCTAGTGCAGGTTTATGATCTATAACAGGGATGGGCAGCTGTATCTTCCTGCTGCAACACACCTGACACACATCAGACTTAATTAGAGCCTAACATCAATATCTGCTAATTACACATTGATTTGAGTCAGCTGTGTTGCAGCAGGGAAATTCCCAACACGCAAGGATTCAAGGTTCTTTATTATCATTTCAACACGTTTATATACAGTACATGTAAGTACATGTGCAGGAACGAGATGAGTTACCCTGGTCTCAGGTGCAAGCCCAACAACAACAATAGAAAAGAACAGTAGACAAAGTATAAAAAAGTAAAATATAAAATAACAGACTAAGATGAATATACACAAGTAGGGCTGTAAAATGTGCATTGTATGCATATTTGCATATACAAAGTATAGATTACGGTCACTATTTAATCCATTGTCAGAGGAGACCACATACTCATCTCAATTACATGCTAAACCAGTTTAATTCCCACCTGTACTGTAATTTATACAGGATCGTGAGTTTTATTCCTCCTGCTGGGGGGCATTTATCTTGTCAACCATGAATTGAGTTCAGATTCTCACATAATGGCTGCTTTTAACGGGACGCTTCATCCGCTGCAAACTGGGTTTGACACCTCACACGTAGCTCGCCCACACGTTAGCAAAACTTTTAATGAGTGTGTACGTAAATGTGTTGAACATGCATCATTTAGCCATTTACAGCTGCTTGTCTGCACATTTTTAATGAGCAAAACTATATTTATACTGATATTCCTGTTTTTAGCACTGAGACAATCCCATTATTAAAAGAAAATGTTGTAGTTAATAAATAATCTTCCCAAACATGAGTCGCATGTGTCACATCTCCCCGTTCTCCCCATCAAAACATCTGCAAAGATCAGCCGCTCATCCTTTTGGAGGCCGAGTTTCGGGATCTGTCCAGGAAAAACTCGCTTCCTGGGCCTGAAAAGCAGGAAACAGGGGTTACCATGGCTAAGCGGGACACGGCAGCAGAGAGGTGGGAGTGTTAGACTCATTTCATGGAGCATTTAAAGGCGGGAATTCAGACCGGACCCTGTTTTTGGGCACTCTGAGAAGTGTTTTCCTGTTTTGTGCTGACTGAGATGCTCTGACATCCCTGATTTATAGACTATATTAGATCTGTGATGGCTCTGTAGGGTCCACTCTACATTTCTCTGTCTTGCTATGGGAGCATATTCATGTTTTCCCTCCTCTGTGGAACTACTTTGCCTTTTCCCTCAAACCTCAACACTTCATCTTCAGCGCTCGGTAGAAAATGAAACACCGAATGTCCCAGAGTAGATGAAGCTTAAAGCATATTGTTCTTATTCTCAGAAATGTTCCCTAGAATAGGCCTGTGCATGTGGGTTAGAGGGGGAAAGCAGCATAATGAAGCAGATAAAGAAATTCCAGGAAGCAGAAGATTAATATGAGCTTGTTTTAGAGGCACACTGAGCCATGCGGCAGACACAAGGAGATCTTCTTTTCTTTCAAAAGCCTTTTTGTTGGGTCTGCGTGAGTGCAGTGATAATAAAAAGAAATGACTCTTTCCAGATGTGTAACAACTGGAGAGGACATCCTTAGGTGGTTTCCTCTGTCTCCCGTTTTGATTTACGCTCTCGTGTCCTCTTTGGCTTCTCCAGCTTCCTCCTCAAATTCCAGAAGCATGGCATCACCTGTAAGCTTCCTTCACATGAAAGCTAAAAAGGGAGCAGAAACAGGTGTCAGCCTCTGAACGGGTCCCTGTCCGACCTCCCAGCGCGCTGCCGGCCTCATTTGCTCCCCTGTGACGTGAGCTTGACATTAAACAACATAACAGGCTTCAGTAATGGCGACACGGTGCGTGGACGGTGACGCTGGCTGTGAAAGGCCTAGAAGCTTCTTGTTGCGGCTCAGTGTTGACAGAGCGGGATCTGGGGGGGAAATGATCCGTGGGATTGCTCCGAAGGTGCAGCCGCATTAAAAATGTTGTCAAGAGCACAGACGGTATAACGTTTATAGGCAAACTCTGCGATTAGAGGCAGCAAACCTGCCCGCGCCGCGTAATTAATCAGGTTTCACAGCAGAATTTAAGTCCTGAAATTAACTCACCGGGTTTGAAAAGGCAATTATGAATAGCGTAATTATACATCCATTTAAATTATGCATGAAAAAGTTCAAGCAAAAGAAGAAAAAAAGCATCAGATCGCGGCTGTGAGCAGCCCGTTCCTGCTGCTGATTGATTCGGACTTCATTTGATTGAATTAAAGTAATCATTAAATGAAAACCCATAAAGAAAAGAAGATTAATGAATCAACACATTGGAGAAAAAAAAGTCAATTTGAATAAAACAGTTTTTTTTAATTAGAGGCATTAATCAGGAACTTTCTAAGTTTAAACAACAGAAGCTTTGCTAAGATTAGCATAGCTTAGATTAACATCCCTTAGATTATTTTAGCTTAGATTATTTTAGCTTAGATTAACATTGTTTAGATTAGCATCCCTTAGATTAGCATAGCTTAGATTAGCATTGCTTAGATTCGCATTCCTTAGATTAGCATTGCTTAGATTATTTTAGTTTAGATTAGCATTCCTTAGATTAGCATTGCTTAGATTAGCATCCCTTAGATTATTTTAGTTTAGATTAGCATAGCTTAGATTAGCATTGCTTAGATTAACTTAGTTTAGATTAGCATTCCTTAGATTAGCATTGCTTAGATTGGCTTCCCTTAGACTAGTTTAGCATTCCTTAGATTAGCTTAGTTTAGCATCACTTAGATTAGTTTAGTTTAGCTTCCCTTAGATTAGTT
Organism: Pseudomugil gertrudae; assembly: GCA_037177535.1. NCBI lineage: Eukaryota > Metazoa > Chordata > Actinopteri > Atheriniformes > Pseudomugilidae > Pseudomugil > Pseudomugil gertrudae. Next base: position 22,501,750 of record JBAMHV010000008.1, read on the forward strand.
TAGCTTAGATTAGCATTGCTTAGATTAGCTTACATTAGCATCGCTGAGATTAGTTTAGCTTAGCTCAGATTAGCATTGCATGTACGCTTTCACTACGCAGACTCCATACATGCAGCTTTCCCTTTGGTGTAGATTCATGTTCTCATGTGTTTTATAATCTTCCAGAAAGTGTTCGGCACGTGTGAAGCTTCACATGAGCCTGATGTTTACAGTCTCATAAGGACGTCATTTTATTGGGGGTTAAATCTCACACTGGAGCGCTGCCACTCGTCTTTTTCACACTTTCAGAGGAGGATGATCACCTTTTAGAGGCCAGAGATCAGTTTTATCTTCAGAAAGATAAAAAAGGGTAGTTATGTTGTGTGGAAGCATCCGGAGCATCTGTGTATGTTGTGGAATTTGAGCTTAAACTGGCTTGTGGATCGGTTTTTTATACTGAATGATAAAGCAAGCCGGTTTATGCATCACTAAAAGAGCCGTGTAGTCCTCTGTTCACAGCAAAACCACCAAGTTAACCCAGATTTTATTTCTGTTTCCTTCATCAAACAGCCAACCGAGCGTAACGCATCCTCACCATCACAAACTGGTTGTTTTTATTGCTGAAGCTGGAAGGAAATGGTCTAACTGGGGCCTCGTCCAGAGTGGAACCTTCCTGTTGCTTTGTAGCAGGAGGTGCGAAATGCAGCAGAACGTAAGAACAAAGCAGGTGAAGCAAAGCAAACCCTAACCCAAATAAGGGAAAACATCAACGAGACACTGAAATGTAAACAAAACATTTCAGAAAACAACAACAAAAGAAAAACAAACATAATGGAAGCAAAACTTTAATCAGACAAACAAAACTGAGAAAGTGAAAACACAGAAATAACAGGAAACCCTTAAATGAGAATAAAGACAAAGCAAAACACATTTTTACAAAGCAAAGTGTAGAAGAAAATGAAAATGTCTGCATTAAGGCGCCGTCGGGAACCAAACGAGAGACAAAAAGAAAACTTTACTAAGATACGTCGTGTTTTGAGCTCTTAAAACATTTTTATCTCCTCGCTGTGGGTTCGTGTACCAGGCAGCTGCCATATTTAAGCCATGGTTTTTCCTACGGTGTCTCTGAAGGGACAAACTCTCCATCCATGCTTCGAAACTGCCGTACTGGTTTCTGTTTGACAGAGCAGCGTTTTTCAACCCTGGTCCTCAGAAAACTTGTTTTAGAGGTAACCACACCTGACTCGTTAGTAGAGCTGCAGAGAACTTAACGAGCAGGTTAATGAACCTGAATCAGGTGTGCTGGAAGGCAGTGTTTTCCTGGGCTGTGCTAGCACCGCTCAGGTGTTACCTGTAGTGACGTCACCTGTGACCACCGCCGTCCGTTCTCTACCACACAGAGGCTAATTATGTGAGTGGTATTTATAATGAGGCGTTATGGCTGACAGGGGTCTGGGTTGGGATTAGATAAGCGTCCTCTTTCTTATTCAACTGCAACATTTTGTTGTGTTAATGGTTTTAACTCTTTTTTTTTATTTAAATTGGATTATTTATGTTTTCGACAGGGCTGTCTCACAGCAGGAAGGTTGCCGGTTCGATCCTGAGACGAGGCGGGGGTCGAACCGGGAATCTTTCTGTGGAGTTTGCATGTTCTCCCCGTGTTAGCGTGGGTTCTCTCCGTGTTAGCGTGGGTTCTCTCCGTGTTAGCGT
>JBAMHV010000008.1:22532072-22544058 GCA_037177535.1 Pseudomugil gertrudae
ATCTCCCGGCAGAGAAACATTTTATTGGTAAGTTTACTAGAAATGTCAACGTATCAGATTCACCACATTGATTACAGAAAGTCCACGACCATATTTGGCAGACCCACAGCAAATACTGTGATGTAATAGATAAAAAAAATTTAATAGAGAAAATTAAACAGACTGAAAAATCTGACCAAAAAGAATATAAAGATATATGCACAGCATCAAGAGGGAATACATTTACATTTTCTGCATTATAAACACTTAAAAGTGCACAAAAACATGTATTTAAGGGCTAAAACAGTGGACTTTGTGTCCCCTTTAAGGTGCAGTAATATGAAATGTCTTTATATTATAACAACATATTGTTAATAAAGATCCGTTTGTCCATTGAGAAAATTGCTACAAGACGAGCTGCGTTTGATTCTCTCCCAACACGCTGCTGCGCATTTAAAGCAAACATTGCTACTTTGGTCTAGAGGTCATTGTGGTTTGGTTCAGATGCAGCTCTGTGGTTGCATACTCTTGCAACTGTTCCAAACAAGCTGTTATTTAGTACTAACAAAGAGTTTAACATGCTAACTGAGCAGCTAAGACGTAGCTCTTCCTTACACCCGTAGTCTCTCTGAGCATTGCATGGTTTGACCTTGGGTTGACGTCTTCTCCTGTGAAGACTGACAACCATCGTGAATGTTTTCCACTTGGGAATTACGCTTAAAACCGATGGCCTCTTCAGTTTGGAAATTGCCTCGTAACTTTTCCCAGATTGATAGACAGCATCATTTTGCTTCTCAAAAGATAATTGCTGACGTCGTTTCTCCTCGTCGTTGCCTCAAAGACACACCTGAATGCTGCAGATCAGCAAAATGTTTGTTGGAGCGCTCTTTATTCCTGTGTGGCACGCTTTACCCCCATAAAACCTGTCTGATAAATGAATATTAATATAGTGTAGTGTAGTGAGGTTGGATCATTTTTAGATCTGGTAAAAGCCAGAAGCAGCTGCATTTTGATTGTATTTTCTAGAGTTTAGCCTCAAACTGCAATTATAGTGACATCTTTAGAGATGAGAGGTTAAGGCTTTAGATTATAGCCTAAATATGGCATTTAATAATATTACAGGTGTGCAAATTAAAATGTAAAAAAGCTTTTTGTGCATAGTGCTTCAAAAGCTGTTTTGTGTGTCTGACATGACAAACTGGGTTCTCTTAACTCATTAGCTGCCCAATGCTACCACTGCAGACGTAAATTAGCCTTTTTGAGCTTTTGCTGTGTCTATATATGGAAAGCCGGTTGGGTGTGCGGTTCAACATGTCCCCCTCGACCCAAAGACGCCCTGACGCAAGCACTGAGCTAAATCAGCCCTCCACATCTGGAGTCCCAGAAGTCAACATTATGCTATAAAACGCTGTCAGCATGTGGCTCTCTGCTACAGCGATGGCTGCCAGCCAGCGTGTAATGAGGTTGGAGTAGGTTCCTTTCTACTCGCATGTTGGCAGATATGCATCAGATTTCAGAGTGATGCTACCTCTGAAATAATAATGTGACAAACCCGCACTCCCTCTCTTCATAAAGCCATTTCAGTTTCTCACCCACCCAAGTTTGAATTCAATCTCCTCGGCTAAAATTGAAATGTTAAATAGAGAAATAGAAACCTGATGGTATCGGCATTACCGCCGCCTCCCAATCCGACTCGCCATCACAGCTGTAATGCTTTGATTTAACAGCTCTTAATCTCATCTATCAGTGTCAGATTATGATCTCTGAGCGGAAACGCACCACGTTTGCTGATAGGAGTGAAAATCAAACACTTGCGTTTGAGATTTTACTCCTTTTCCTGAACAAACAGAATCTATTCCTCCTCTTGCTTTCCCTCCATGTCGATGCATCTCGGATATTAATTCCCTTTCACTCCTTTGCCGTCTACATCACACTTTGTTCCATTGTTGTCCGACTCAGAGTGACTCGAGGGCTTGCAGGACACGGTATCCATCACACCATGCCGGTCGGTCACCCAGACAGTCCTGAGCTGCCAGATGTGACTCTTACTGCAATATATCTGCTGTTATATTCCCACCAATCATAACTAATGCTTGCAGGCCACTCGTCTAAGTGATTCACAGCTGATGATTCAGCGCATTCGGTCACCTGGGGAAACTGTAACCAGGCAACTAGGTTCGGAGAGAGGGTCGATGGCTTTACCTCAGACACCATAGCACGCTGTTAATTATTCCTCCTCTGTGTCAACATGGCCGTAAAGTAGGCCCTTCTAGGTCATTAACTTGTAGTGGAGCTTTTACAGCTATGCAGAGAAGTGTAAACTGGTTTTAACCTGCACGTAATCTGAAGAGCAGCGTTTTCCGACAGGTTGTGCAAATCGCCAGCAGAGTTTTGAGCGAGAGAGATGAAAGTGCGAGAGGAAGAGGAGCCGGCGGGGCGAACACGGGGTCTTATCAGCAGTGGATTAAGGAGGCCTTAGAGTCCAACTTGCCTTTTTGCATTTTTATGAGGCCTCAGTTAAACTAAACATTGATAACAAAGGCTGACTTTCTATATTCATGAATAAAGTTCAGTTTGAATACAAAAGTATATTTGCTCAACTTCTTTGGTTTCTGGTCTTTTCATGCTGGCAAAGCATCACAGATTTTCTTTATTTGGAAAGAGACTTTGGGTTTAACTGAGGTTTTAGTCGAAGAAATGAGTAGAAATGTGGAATCTAAATGTGTGGCCATTACTTTCCTCTATTAAACTCCACATTTAAACCCTTGTGTTAGGATTTAATCTGCTTTTGAGGTTATGGCTGAACATTGGGAATGTTTTTTCTACCACGATGGTTACAGAGGCCAACTCAGAACTAGTTTTTTTGTTTTTGTTTCAACCATTAAAGACTGAAAAACCACTGCTGGGCTGAGATAAACTCCTTACTGGGTCTGAAAAAAGAAGCTATACATTAAAGACTCGGGTTTGGGTTATTGATAGGAGACCTGCTAAATATACAAATGTGTTTTTAACATACACTAACTGTTATTTAAAGCAACACTACATGCATTTGAGCTTCAAACCCTGTGCTTCGGCCTCATTTGGATGCCACACAGACTATCACGTTCTTGGAGCCATCGTTGCCCTGGAGCGTTTTAAAGCTGAGAAACTGCACTTTACAGCTATTTTCCAGCCCAAAGAACGAAGCAAGGAATGGGAAAATATCAGCCAAAATCCAGTAGTGATGTAGTAGTAGTGGTTTAAAAAACGAGACCTGTGATAACACGTTTTCAATATGATTAACAGCAGAGACAAAGACAAGACAAAGACGGTCTTCCAGTTCTGTGGAGATTTACAGAAGCTCTGTAATCCACTAGAGCGAGGATCAAACATCTGTTAGAATATGCATTTAAAGTAATGTAATAACATTATAAGTTGGTTTTCACCTGGAACCAACTTAGAACTGGTCCCAGCACTATTCCAATGGTCCAGGTATGTATCCGACCCCCCCAACATGCCCTCCATGCACCTCATCTTAAGCATCGCAGAATGATGGAGGAAAAAAAGCTTCATATGTTACGCAGGCGAATGTGAGAAAACAGGAAAAGCATTATGATGGTGAAGATATGGGAAGCATGACATCCAGGAATTCAGAGGCTCTGATTTATCTGCTGAAGTGCACAATGCAGCCTACGTTAGCTGGCTGTCACGGTGATCTGTATGTTAGGACGCCAACACTGTTAGTGTGACATTCACAGCAACTACAAAAGGATCCATCTTTTCCATGGCAGGTGAACAGATAACCCTTTCAAAGCTTAGAAAAGAAAGACGGGAAGGAATAGAGAAGCAAATGGTGAGACAGCAGTCATTTGGGATGAGGCTGAGGAGGCTGTAACTGTAAGCAGAGCGTGGTTCCATTTGAACTCCAAAGTCTGGTTTTTATATTGGGAAAAGGTAGGGGGCTTGAATGATGCTTATCTCCAGAGCCGGTGGACAAATTGTGCCTGACCTGGACTGGGGGGAGAGAACGGCAAGCAGAGAGAAATGGAAAGGGGGGAGGGAACACTGGGAGAGAGAAGGGAAATCAAATTGGAGCAGTCTAATTTCTGGGGCAGGGATCACGGTCCAGCCTGTTTGGCTCTCTTTGCTCTCTGTGTGACTGCCAGGTGACGGATGGCTCTCTCACTTGTAATGGTTCCCATTTTCAGAGAGCTATACAATACGTCCAACTGAAGTATGAGCAGCATCTGATAAATCATAATCTCAGTCAAATTAGAATCCATTATCATCAAGAGGCAGGGGGTCCTTTTTACCTCCGTTTCAGGGCTGCAAAAGGAGACTACAGGCATCTTGTGACAGCAGGCAATTTTGAGGGGAAAAAGATTAAGTATCTGCTGTATGATCGCCATGGTAATGCATGCCCTAGATGCCAGGGAGAGTGCTTAGACAGAAGCTGGCATTTGGCAAGGCCATAATCCTAACACGAGCTATTTCATGTGTCCTTTAACCACTGTAACACCTCTGTCGTCACTCCCTGACAGGAACGTTCCTGTATTTCACATCTCATTTCTTCATTTGGCCATTTTTATTTTAGATAAGTGCATTTCAATGGTTTAGATGGCTTCTAAGAAAGATATGAAAACATTAAATTAGTATTTTGTTACCAAATCATCTCGTGTATCTCACATTAGTTGCAAAAAGCAAAAAAAAACATTTGCTTTTCCCAGTAATTCCTCCTGGGATTGAAGTGAAAGTGCAGCATTGGTTCAGCAAGCATTCATTAAAAACTGGGACTCCACACAACAATCTCATGAAATATTCAACACATAGTAGCTTTTGGAGGGCATTTTGAGCAAGAAAATAGTCATATTTCTGTTTTGTAAAGGGCTGCAGTCTGCTCTACAAATGATAAGACAAAAGAACCTTCAGTTCATTTACAAAGAAATGCTTTACACCGCTTTCTGTTTCACAGCCGAGACCTTCAGCTTTCAGTGAAAATCAGACATGTAGTTTCCTTTTTTAGGGTGTAAAAATGCACATGGCTGCACTGATCTCTCTGAATTCCCTGCCTCTGGTTTGATAAGTGAGATTAAAGCTCGATTTGAGTATCAGATCATCGTGTTTGTAGTAAAAAAACGCTCCACGGCATTCCCCAACACTAAGAAAGGACTTTAATGATTATGAGAAATGCATGAAAAAGTGTTTCCTTAGTATTAACTTGCATGTTTCTCAGACTTGGTGCTACGCAGAGACTTTTATTTACAGCCACTCACCATATCTGAGGTTTCAACCACTCGGAGTGCCACATAGATTTGTTCTTTATGCTCGTTTTACATTGTTTTCCAGCTCAGCTTTACATCAGTCTGGCTGCAGACCGAGCCCGACATATTTCACGGTTTGCTGCAAGTTTGTGACATAACTCGATATCAGTGCAGGAATGTGTACTTGCACACATCCCAGCGTGAAGGAGAACCTGAGCCGGGTTCAAATTTGGTTTAATGAGATGTTATTTCGTATGATGAGTCCACCATCTGTTACCATGACAGCACAAGGAAGGATGAAGAAGCGGCCATTTACTGTAGCATTCAATTCTACTGTTCTTTAACGAATTTGGTAGGATTATGAAGAAGTATGCAGAGTGTTACTAACTAACACTGTGGGAATGAACTGTGGATGCAAAGCTCCCTCAGCGGACCCAAACGGGATTTTCACGGTTTAAATGTGGCAACTTTAAACACAAATTCAGACACGAGCTGCTGTGGGTTTTGTTTCATGTAGTGATTACCTTCTCTGTTTGAACTTAAAGGTCAGCGGCCCGTTTAATTAGCTCACATAAACATCTATAGGTCAGCACGAGCATCGTGTCTAAGCCGCCTTTTCATTTCTTATTAGTAACAGAGCTAATCTTCAGAAGCAGCTCTATCTGCTACAGGTTTCTTACATGGAAAATAAAATGTGCTAATTGTAGCATCAACGTTTGTGGAGATAATATTTCCGAACCAGAGGAAAAGTAGTTAAAGCTCACATCTGTTCGTTGTGATCTCTGAACTCCTGCAGAAATCTTCAGAGGAAATCCCGGGTTACCTTCTGCCTGCCCTCCAAAAGGACTGCAGCTGCAGCCACATAAAGACTTTCCTGCAAAGCCATTCACCATGAAATACCCGTAGCATCACCAGGGCACAGACGCTTCCTCTTGTCCCAATCCCACCTCTTCCTGGCTTACAAACCAGGCTCCCAAACCCTGCTGACCAGTGGGACCAGCTACAGGGGCTATATACGAGGGGAGGGGGATTATTTTACAACAGATTTATATTTTATTAAAGCAGAAAACAAAGTAATGTGAGGATGTAATGATTCACTGCTTCTTTATGCCTGGTAATGTTTTATTTTCAGTGTCTGCATGTGTGTTTATGCACAGTGTGACTGGTTTCTGACTTATTTTCCACTGAATCCTCCATCGATGAGGAATAAGGAAACCAATATCACAACATTTGTGCAATATTATCACTTTGTACATAAATAGAACATAATGGGCCATTATTAATATTATATTAGTATTTAGTTTATTGACTCAGTGGGTTCAGAGTGGTTCTGGTTTACTTCTTTGTCTACACTTTCGGGCATCTTACTCTACTGTAGGTTTAGATTTAAAGTCCTCAGAAACCTGCCGCTCTATCTTATCATCTCATGTATCACTCACATGAATTAAAGCTGCACCTTTAGCTTCTAATATTTATTTATTTATTCTTATGTAGAACTTTTTATGCAGGATTTTACTTTCATAGTTACTTCATACTAAATAAAAGATGTGAATGCTTCCTCCATCACTGGCAGCTGTTTGTGTGGATCTACACGGGAAGGAAACTTAAACTATATAATAAAGCTAGAAAAAGTAGGTTTTGTGTTTTATTGGCCAGTTTTAGCTTTATTTGTTACTGCTGCTTGCATCGTTTCTTTATCATGACACAAGAAACGTTAAAATAGCATAAAATCATTGTGTATTTGCACCTTTACCTGTTTGGATTTCTCTGTTAAATCAAGTTGCTTTGGGAATCACGCCTTTCTCTGTGGTCATTTTCCACGTGAGAAGAGATAAAGGCAGAATAATTATTTTCTTATCTACATTTCAGCATCAGGAAAAGAGCAAAAGCATATTCTCCCACTGTCTCGCCCCACCCAGGCAGGCAGACTGCCTCTGCAGACAAAGCTCAGACTCCTGTCAGATCATCCTCCATCTGGATGGAGGTCTGATGGTGTAGACAGTTACCAGTAAAGGTCGAGAGGGTGAATACACTCAGGATTTGTGTGTTTACATACGTCTGCATAAAGATGTGAATCTAAAGCTTTTCATTCCTACATGCACGAAAATATTTATGCCTAAACTATTGATTCAAGTTTATTTGATACATTAATGGCTTAAGTGAAAGCATCAGCTTTATGGAGAAAAAACACTGATTTACAATTTATTTCTTATGTCCACACAGTTAAGCAGAAAAACAGAAGATACCTCACGATGTGATGTGGTGGAGAGATGTAAAAGTGACAGTAAATCAATATTATTGGTGCAAAAGTTTACAAAAAATAAAAGGTCAACACGGGTCACCTTTCCTTCCCGATGCAACAAAGAGACACACATGCAGCCACATGAGAGACGCACAAGTGCAGGCCATCAAAGAGCACCCATGAGAAACTGCAAAGGGTGTCACATGGTTTCTGGCAGACACCCGTCACACCGTTCTCCACGGTTCAAATCCCTCCAGGGAGGGCTGGCTGCTGTCTACAGAGGACTGTCAAGTTCCTGAGACGGGAAGGCTTTTTGAAGACAGCAATGAGGAAGATGAGTGAGGTTGAGGGTGGAAGATAAAGGGGCAAAGAGGGAGAAGGAAGAGGAGGGGCTGCACAGGCGAGAGGGGGGTGATGGAGCTGCAGGGGAGACAAAGGAAGACGATATAAAGGGTGTGACAGTTTCTAGTGTATATTCTGTCTTAAATCTATTTATAATAATGTTTATAGATGTGTTTTCCTTTGTGAATCATGCGACTTTACTGTTACGGCTGCATTAACAGGATATAAAAGCAGATGAAACTTTTTTTCATTTAAATTCTGAATAATTTTGCTGTTTTCCCTCATTTAATTAAGGAGATGAGATTGTGCTGAAAAGGTTAGAGGAGAAAGGGACGAGCCGGGGGATGGATGAAAGGGTGACTGAGGGATAGACGAGAAATATGCATAGATAAGCGTGGGGTAAGGAGGAAAAACCAGATAAGGCCGAATGGAAGCTCAAAAGGCAGAGGAAGAGTCTGGCGAGGGGGCTTCAGTCGAGACTTCAAAGACGTCAGAGGGGACGGAGGAGATGAAGGGGTGGTGTGGGGAAGTTGGTAGCACAGATATGCTGCCCCGGTCACGTCCACCGTGAGCAAAATAAAATTTAAAGCATATTCTTATCAGTAAAAACATTTTATTTAAAAAGAATCTGGCTGCAGACGTCGTGCACGTCACGGTGATGCAGAACACTGAGCCTCCAGCAGCTGTGGAGCTGAAGGAGGAAGCAGCGAGGTGCGGGTGCAGCCGACGCTCTGGCATGAAGTGAATTAATCCCTGGGGGTCCTGCAGCCAGCTGCTGACACAGGCTGGTTTTATAGCGAGCCAGGGGACCATAAATAAGGCATTATGGGTATAGGGGAGAATGCTTGGCCTAAGTGTGGCACTTAAAAAGGCCCCTTTGCTATTAGCTGAGTGTCCAAGCTGTTTGGAGAGAGAAAGCAACATGTGTGACCTCACCGTGGCCGTGCAGACCGAAGGAGGAGCTTTGTCTCTGGTTCCCCTCATCACTGCCTGTTGTGCTGTTAATCATACTGTAAGAGCTGCTGTGTAATGGTGCCTAATGGTGGCCATCTCATCCTGGAACAAAACTCTTCAATCACTTTTAATATATTTTACATTGTATTTCGCAGACGGGCGGATGCTGAATTGATTGTGCATATTAGAACACTTTATCCTTCATTTGTTAATCTACTTTTTCTTATCGGCTGCAGCGCCACAAATGAAAGTGGAAGTTTAATGACTTCTCCGGTTCCTCATTTCCATCTTTCATCTGCTCCAACATTTCTTCTTTTTATTGTCTTTAGGTTGCCTCCCTCAGCATCTCTCTGGATTTACTGTAAACCATCAAATCTAGTAACAAATAAAAAACTATTTCATGTAAGAGAATATTTTTCATGCGTAGTGTTTTATTATATTTATCATTAACCTAAAAGTACCATTATTTTTACTTTGTTTTATTTGGTAAAAGGACATTTATTCATTTGTTCTTTTCTGATGCTAAATTCCTTCTTTAAGATGTTTTATTTCTTTTGTGGAATTTTTTTCACTCTTTTTAACAGAAAATAAAAAAATTAATAAATATATTACTAATTTAAATAAACAAAATAGAGTTTTGTTTACTTCAGCAACAAATAAAATGCATTTTTCCAGTTTTTCTCATTTATCCGTTTATTAACGACTCGATATTTAATCGTATTTAATCTTTTTCAGCCTTTATATTCTTGTTTTTGTTGCAGATTTTCCCTGTATGTATTTTGTTTTTGTATTAGTGTAAATAAACTCAGGCTGGAGGGCTTACAGAGGTGGGAGTGAGGCTTTTTGACAAAGGGTGACTGGAAAAGTGAAGACCACCAACACTGCACAACAAAACACATCACATAAACAAAAATAAACAAGAAAGAAAACAGATAGAAAATTAATGTTAAGGTTGTTGTTTAAATAAAAAAAGGGGGTAGGGAGGTGGGGGGCAAATCCCCTCTCATGTATGTTAAGTACCGCAGGGATTTTGCATGAGGGTAAATGACGCCTGCTGTGACTGAACAGATGAAAACAAAAAGCTTTCAGAGCATTTACTGGATACAGATATTCTACCAGACACCATAATATAAACTTTCATAGGAAAATCCCACAAATACAGGCTGTATTTGTCATTTCCATGAAATGTAAAGTATAGGAAATTATAAAGCAGATACTGGATCAAAGCAACAGCGTTGTGTCTTTGTAAGGAAACAGTTTTTGTTCCACATGATCATACAAGTGGATTTTTTCTCCATTTATTTAGCATTTTTCAGTGATTTACTACTAATTCATCTGCATTGCCTTGAACTGCTCCAGTCCAACCTTCTGGTGCTCCCAGGCGAGAAAAACCACCTGCAAATATATGCAGATACGTTGCATGATCCAGCTCTGGCTTGCAGGAGTACATCTGCTTCTAGTGCAACTAAAGAATAAACTACAGGAGCTATTAACATAGAAATACCACTTGCCATTTCCTTCCTCCGTGAGTGTGCAATCACTGGGTTTCAAGGTCCACGGAGCGTGCAAATCCACAAAAATTTGACAGGATACAAGGGTTAGTTAAATCCAACATGTGTTCTTTTTAAAAGCAAAACTGAGCTCTCAAAATAGCTCGGGGAACATGACAGGGATAGTGTGTGGATTAGTGTTAATGACAGAACGTTTACAGCCAAATCGACTGTTTTTGGGAGGATTAGCACACTTAATCGGGTATGATACATATGGCATTAAATGTTAAAACATGGAAATACCTGCTAAAAATACATAAGCTCTTTTTATTGGGGATTATTAGTTACTTAATGATACAATGTAGACAGACGTGAGACAGCTATAATGAGCAAGAGGAAAGTGTCTAAGCAGATAGAAATGCCAACGTGTTGTCACAAACTCCGGCTGGAAACGTGGAAATCACAGCAGGAGTTTGTTTTCAGAGGATAAATGTCTTCTGTTGGTGCACAGACATGAAAAACTGAATGTAACCTGCTAAATTTATGGTAGAATTCTTTGATAGGAACAAGCTGCTACTTCACATTGATTATAGACAACGTTATCCTGGAAAACTCATGGTTTCCTCAGAGCCGACCAGTCAAATGGCAGTAAACAAAGAGAGATGGCTTCTGTGCACATGGTTGTCATGGGTGCTTCCTGAATACATCTATGGAAATCAGATCCACTGAGAGGGGAAGGCCGGGGCAGCCCTCCCCAACCTCAGCGCACAGACAAGAGGCTCGCTGAGAGACCGAGAGTTTAACCCTCCTCATACAGCCATAAATGTGTTTGGATACACACACTTTAAAAGAAAAGACGTATAAATGAATTTGCTCTGCTTATGTGCTTGAATGCACCTCCTTACCAATGCAGACTCTGTGCTCTGAACTCACACAGGTGCTCTAAGAGAGATGTTAAAATCCATGCAACGTGCAGCAAAGGTGTGTGGTCTCCTCTCGGATCAGGTTCATAATTGTCAGTTTTGTGTGGATGAAATGTAGAAAGCAACGAGTGTCATCTAAACATGGTAATGTCTAACTATCTGAAGCAAAAACATTGCTTAATGTGGTGCACTACGTAGAATGGGATTGTATGGTGACGGTATTTTAAATACCGTGTGAGTATTGTGATGACATTTTCACTAGCGTTTAGCAAGAAGCATGTTGTAGCTGACTGTGCTGGATAGCTGTGCTAAACCCCTCACTGGTTTGCTTATATGTGCAGCCTCTGTCTGGTAAACTAGCAGGTAAATCTATTGACTTATTGCAAAGTAGGGCGAGATTTCCCTTCTCCAGACCTTTAACATTCAACCCTGCTTGCAGCGTGATTAACACGTGCTCCCTTTTGATTTGCTGGCTTGTGATCATGTGTTTTGGTATTTCTGGAGCTTCTTTGTGACTTTAGGTGCTTTTCCATCAGTACCTACGCGACACTACTCTACTGGCCCGGGCAGTACGATATTGTACTCGAATGCTTTTCCATTACAAGTCGCGATCCTCTAATGTGGGAGGGGTCCCCCGCACAACGAGAGTTTCTAGACACTTTGCACAGAGTCTGCAGAAAACCACAGAAGAAGACAAATACCATAGAAGAAGACCGACACAAAGATAGAAGACTTTCCAGTAACTTTTTACCTGGGGCTCGGATTATGGTTATTAGTGGGAAATAGACTCATGGAACAGATCAAGAGAAGTTGTCG
>JBAMHV010000008.1:22560780-22571919 GCA_037177535.1 Pseudomugil gertrudae
TTGGCCCTGTGATGGACTGGCGACCTGTCCAGGGTGTACCCCGCCTCTTGCCCATTGTGAGCTGGGATTGGCTCCAGACCCCCTCGTGACCCCGTTCAGGGAAAAGCGGTAGAAAATGGATGGATGGATATTAGTTTCTCTTATTTGTGAGTGATTCCAGTAGGCTCAGATGCAGCGAGGACTGCACTACAGGTAACTCCTTCATCCTGCATGTACCATTGGGTGCATGCACACAATTGCATGTGCCTTTAAAGAGTTTATTTATCCCAAATGGTTTCCCTAAGACCTATCAAACAAGCCTGTGCTATAATCAGATGGTTCCAACCTTACTTACAGAGTTGTTTGTACATTCAGAGACACCGTAGTAAAAATTGTGGCACAAATAAAGAAGCCATCATATATGTGAACCCACAGCAAATGGATAAAACAGAGTAAAAACATTATTTTAGCAAAGTGATTTGATAGAAATAGAAACACGGTTTTCAATAACTTAATGAAACTTGTTTTTATCTTCATCTCCTGCAAATGAAGGTTGTTAACTTAATGAGATCAAAGCACAGCATTGTTACAATCACAGGACAAATTTGTGTGTATTCCTGTCTACCTATGTGTTTTATTAAACAAATACAAAGTCATCAACCCATAGCAAATTCCTGTGCAGCAAATACCTCGACATGGTTGGTTTATGGGGATGTAGGAGAGATGTAACCAAGCTGCCATGTGTGCTCAGGCATGCAAACACAACAGGACCACCACACGGCTTCGTTAAGGCCTTGTTTCACTTTGCTGTCAGCACTGTGGGGTTTTAAACAGGGCAGTAGCTCTGTAGCATGCCGCTGCATACCTGCCACCACTGTCGGTGTGCGACTCCTTACACACCTCTGATTTGTCAGCCTCGGTCACAGACAAGCTGCACATAAGCCAAACAGAGATGCACGTTCACATAAGCAATGTGTCAAAGTATGCACATGCATGCACATGCTGCATCTTATCAGCCTGAGAAAAGCAGCGAGGCGACTGCTCGCCGTTTGTTTGCTTGCAACGCTCTTTCTGGTGTTTGTGATACAACGTGGCCCGCCTTCGCTTCCCTCCGAGGACAACCCTTATTCCCCTGGTACAGATGAAATGTAATGGAGCCGATTCAATAAGAGCGCTGCCTCCTCGGGAAAACGTGGAGAATCAAATCACACCGAATCCCCTGGAGCCTTCCCGGCATTCACTGCTGCCTTGCAGATGGGAGAGGAATAAAACAATAGTAGCTAATTCGCTTGGCTCTTTGTGCACTCACACAGCAGGTAAGGAGTGTGATGCAGAAATGTTCAGAGCTGGTAAAGCTATTCCAGAACAATCAGGCTACAATACGCTTTAAGTGCGGTCAGCTAATTAACTCTAGTAAAGACACACATTAAATTAGAGGTTGTATTTCAGAGAACACAATTCTGTGTTGCACAACAGATGACAACTGAAACATCATAAAAAGCCCCAACAAAGCCTTTGTTTTCAGCTGGAACTGTGAGAAAGCATAAAAACAAAGTTCTGGATAATATTTTGCTTGGCAGACAAAAAGGAATAGAAAAAAATGTTATGCAATTTGGTCGCGAGCCAGAGCAGAAACACTCAGACCTGATAGTACACCGTGCCACCTACACTGCCAAACAACAAGGTGACACCACTAAAACATCATCTGGAAGAGAAAACACATTCTTCCCGCTTCACGACTTGTTAAAACAAGCAGCTCTGAACATGATTGGACGCATCGACGGGACGAAACGGCTCTGATTCGGCAAGTTTTAACACTGAGAAACGGCGCGGTGTTGTTTCAGGTTTGCTGCGGGACACTGGTCATGCTCCGTAAAGCGAGGGAAATGGCAGACGGCTCCCAAAGGCTTCATGAAGCTGCATCCCCCCCTCGTTTGAGTGTTTTTGTTTAGAAACTGCTGCTGTTAAATTGAAATTTTCTGACAGCACTAAGTTTGTAGGAAGAAGGGGCAGTAAGATGAATTCCAGAGGATATTTATGCAGCTGCGGCGTGGCGATGCTAAGAAAGCTAATTGTGCGTTTTACAGGCCCTGGAAGAACGGACACTGAGTGATTCTGCTACTCTCATTAGGTCGTTTTGCTCAGCGCAAAGGTTAGGGATGAGTTTCCCTTCGGCTGGCAGGATTTGTGTTTGTGTTTCAGAGAAATTAAGATAACTGTTGATGACAAGCACAAAGAAACAGCAGGAAACACTTGTTTCTATGGGAAACTCTGATCTGACATTATGCTACGCCAGTTATCTGACAGTGGAACGGAGTTCAGTTTAGATACGGATGGACATATTCAGACCATTTTAACGCAGAATATTCCAGTACTGGCCATTTAACTATGAAGGTTCAAGGACCTTTTGACATACTGCAACACAGAATAACAGAAGCAAACAAAAACACTCAACGAATACAGAAGCTTATAACAAATAGTTTACTGAGAGGGAAATAAACGAATAAGCAATAAAACAGTTTGGAAACTGGGTAGTTTTCTATTCTACAACGTAAACAACTGCAGGTAAAGATATATCAGTAATATAACTACTGAGATCTGTATGCTAGCACGTCAAATTGATTCCAAATGTATTGTTTTCTTACAGTTTTTCCTGTACACGGCACAGCAGAGCAGCTTTATAAGATGACTTGCACTAAATGCCATACTTACCAGGACTATATGATGCATTAGCTTTAAACTTAGCATCGTAGCTAACGTAGCTCTGCTGGCAAGCTAACTGTTCTGCGTTAATCATACAGGACATAGAAGATGATACTGTTTTAGAGGAAAGGGGCTAAGCTAATGATCTCGCAGTGCAGTTGTAGATGCTTACCAGTTTTGAGAGGTTTAACTCAGAGAACTAGTGTTAGAAATGATGCAAAATGGATTCATGATTTTACTAATGCCCCTAAATGTATTAACGCATGCATTCTGACTGGAGCCAAACACACTTCATACTAAACATCTGCAGCAGTGTCATCAGATGTACAAGCTCTGCAGTCCACAGCTGGATAAGTAGGAGAAACTTTTCATGTGCTGATTTGTTATTTAGCTTTAAGTCATTTAGTTCATTTACATTGATGAGAGGTATTTCAGCACCATTAACAAACCCTCAAGTCAAAGAAAACTTATTTTGCTGTGATTTAAAGCTCAGTTTTGATATTTATATTGAATATTTGAAACTTTATTGTTTGAAATACATGGTTAGAAATACATTTGTTCATCATATGAGCAGTTTCCTTATTCTGATTTTAATAATTATGCTTCAAGATATTTAAAAAAAGAAGAAAGTTACCTTTGAAATTAAAGTATTTAAAAACAAAGTTTGTTATGTTGCAGTTTCAGCCTTTTCAGAGGAAAGATCATTATCTCTGAAGCTAAATCTCTCTGCTCCATCGTGTTGAATCTGACTCTTCAGGAGCACACAACAACCGATACGCCACTGAGACGTTGTGAAAGCCACAATCCCGCTCGATTCAGGCTTCATAATGTGCACATTGTAACGGGGACGGTCTGGGCTCACTCTGCATCTCCTCCTGATTTAAACTGGTAAAATCTGACACAACCCATCCTGCGCACAGCGAGAAATGGACTCAAAGAAATGTGACACTGTTTACATTCCTGCTCATTACAGCGAGCCTGTTGCTGTGGGAGAAAAAACACTTTTCATGGAGATGTTTTCACTTGGATTGGATCTCCAGAAGCCTGAAGCTCTGATATCAGCTCCCGCTGCCGTTTGAATCCCATAAAAAACAAACACTTGGGTGAGACCCTCCTCCGCTTACCACGGCGGGGTCTAACACACTTCCTGTTCAGTAGGGGGGGGCAGACAGGAAACAGAAAACATGCTTCCTGATACTTTTAGCAGGTATATTTTTCTTGTGTTTTGGAAACATATAATATTAAAGACGTTTTGGTCCCTGGCACCTCCACTGCTGCAATCAAAGCCTCCTGCGTCGTATTTTATGAGCAAATTATTTATCTGAGCTGGAAAACTAAAGCCAAATCACCAGCTGGTGTTCATATAATAAAACTATATTACTGAATAAGCATAACCTCTGTGGGTTTTAATAAAACGATATGTCTG
This sequence comes from Pseudomugil gertrudae, assembly GCA_037177535.1. Taxonomy (NCBI): domain Eukaryota; kingdom Metazoa; phylum Chordata; class Actinopteri; order Atheriniformes; family Pseudomugilidae; genus Pseudomugil; species Pseudomugil gertrudae. The sequence goes on from JBAMHV010000008.1 coordinate 22,564,889, forward strand.
GAAATCCCTTCTAATGGTGAAAAATAGAATAAAAAACAAATATAATATCATTAAGCATTGCTAATATTCTTCCATGTGATTATTTTTTCATAAACTGAACCATTCAGATGCCTCATAGAGAAGCTGAGAGTGAAAAGCAAACTTTAAATGTGAACTAGAGATGCTCTCATAAACAAAGCTGCGTGCAGGGTCCCTGGATGCTTCAGCCTCGGCTGTCACAAACAGAACTGAAAACATTTTTTTCTGTTCCTGAGAGTCACTGCAATCCACCCATTCATCGGCTCATCCCGTTTACTCCTGCAGGGTCGCCGGGGGGCTGCATCGTGTACATTTCTTCCTTTTTTATTAAAACCAATGGAATAAAAGTGTAAAAACCCTGTTTATTTATACATAAATGCTCATTCTGTTCCAGCAGAACATCCTAACTGTGTCAGATTTGCTTAGCGTTTGACTGATTTATTGATGCTTGAAAGAAATTAAATAAAAACTGACAGATTATCAAACAAAAGGAGCTTATACATTACTATCCTCCTTAAAGGTTGCTATCTATTTGTTACATCACATCTAAGAAAACAGAATAAGTGCAAGAAAGGAGCGAACAACCCTTTTACTGCAATATACATGCATTGTACATTAATTCTACACACAGATGATTGTGTCCAAAACAAAGACACGTAGAAGTAAAGCCTGGTACGATTACCTCCCATTTCTGAGACATTTGCTTGCTACGGTCATGAAAAAGCAGCAACGCTTCCACATCTCAACTTCTTATCCCCGAAGAAGCATGGAGCTAGGAAGGATTTGTGTGGAGTAGTGAGGAGGAAACATTTTTAATTAAGTAGCAAATGAGTAAAACGGCACCAAACTTTAATGCGGTGCCGATTACGGTTTAGTCTCATTCTCACGAGAGAGTTCTGTCCTGCCGCTTAATTAAATGAGCCTCCATATCTGTAATGCTAGCATATTATCTTCTGTTGTGCATCTGCGTGACTCAACACAGTAACACATCAGGGATTGGGGGGGAAAGACAACAGCAGCACTATGAATTATGAATCAATACGAGCTGCGGCGCTCTTAAACTCGACACAGGTTTCAGGCTGCCCGAGGGCATTCTGGGAAACGTGAAAAGCACGGCGTTCACTCAGCAATGCGTGTACTCGCCTGCACTCACTACGTTCACGCCACCCTGCAGGCTCTCCTCGATTGGCTTCGAGTTTCCCAAATCCATCTCAGGCCTATGAATCTCTCCATCCATTGATCGGAGGAGGGCTGTGGGGAGCAGCTCGGCACAGACCGCAGTGCTGAGAACTGCTGCACATGATGGGATGCAGGATTTTACAGCACTCTGGGCTTTACTTGGCCCGCTTTCACAGCAGCAGACTTTACTTGTGCTACGGTGTTGCTGAATATGAATACAAAGTTCTGCAGAGGGAAAGATTTTCTACCCGGCTGGTGCGATTAGATCGAACCGAGTGAGAGCTGTCCATGCAAACACAAAGGGAGAATTTAAGAGAATAAAATGAGAGAAAGACGATGGAAAAGAAAAGAGGTAGAAAGGTCAAGGGAGACAGGAAGAAAGGCAGATATTCAAAGGTCTCCATTCACCCACCGCACCCCCCCCCAGAGTAATCCCACACCCCCTGAGAGCAGAGCATGGTTTCTCGCAGTCGGCCAGCTGACATTTACAGCCCGCCTCCCGTTGCTGTGATTATTTTCTTCTCCAGGTGTGACAGCCTGCCTGCCGTCTCAGAGCTGCCTCAGTGGTAGGAGGGCTGGAAACAGAACCGGGCCTGGATAGACCTTTTACTCAAATACCACCAGTGAGCTGCGACTTTGGATGAAAGGTAGACAAGTTGCTGAATTGTGATTGGCAGCCCGTCACCTGGGCTGAGGGTAATTGGCCTCTGAGGGGGACTGCGATTACAGCGATGAGGGGTTTGAAGCGGGAATGTGCCAATTTTTTTCAATCTGATACTGACTGCCAAGTATCTGCAGATGCAAAGTACTGATCCAATATCTGTAATATGTTATTGATTGGTCTATCTAATTTAGAATTAAATAAATTATATTTATCGCAGTTTTTGATGCATCATATTATCATTCAGCAGATTTGCATTAGTTAAATGATAAAACATTAAATTCATATTAATTTAATTCCTCTTAAAAAAATCAACCTTTTTTCTATGAGACACTGAAATATTGCAGTGTTGTTCTTTTATAAAAGCATTTGCTGGTGTTTGTTGTTGTTTCTCATCCTTTCCTCATGCTTTTTCACAATCCAGCTGCTTTGTAAGGTTGCTGGTAGTAAATTTATCAGCATTCATGCCACAAATCGGTCGTGGCATCGCTACCTGTTAGAAAATGATGCCAGCTTGCTAACATAAAGCTAATGCTACGTGTTAGCATAACAGTGACATCGCTGCTTCTTTGCCAACCAACTCAAAACTTCCACCAACTTCCGTCATCGTATTGGGCAAGAAAAACATTTTTCCGTTAAGCCCCAACTTAGATAAGTCGGTTTAAGTTAGTTAAAAAAGACAAATAAATAAAAAGGAGAACATTTTAGAGTCTGAAAGCTTCAAACAGATCCTCCCCTACCTGTCTGCAGATGGAGGCCGCTCGTTTCGGGACTTGCTGACTTGGGTGTAGAGTGTGTCGGAGTGCTGGTGCTGGTGATGGATGTGGGGGTAATCGTTGCGTGGGCTGTGGGGCCGTCTGTGGCCGCTCTCCATCGTGCTGTTGAGGGGGTTGACGCCAGCGTAGGTCTGGTCCTCCTCAGAGGAACGCTCCAGCGTGTGGCTGATGTCCAAAATCTCGGCGTAGTCCCGTTCCCGGGCTTGACGCTCCCTCAGTTCCCTAGTCTTGGCTTGGATCCTGAAAGGAAAGATAATTAATGTATTTAAATTGGAAATCACACAAAAAATCTAAATAAACGCTGAAAGTGCTGCATGATTGTCCTCTACAAAAGGAATTCCATGCTGTTGGATGAATTTAACAACCTGATACAGTACCACGCTGTAAACGTTGCCTTTTTTAATAAGTGAATTAACAATAAATACTTATCTTATTACCCTGAACGATCACGTCCAGATTTATGTTTCATTAGAAGAGGTTTAGTGACAACTTTAACCATTAATGTAATGTTTTTTAGTTTTGGTTTGTATCCTGAGGCTGATGAAGTGCACTTATCATGTGACTTTCCCACTGGATTAGCATTTGAAGAGGGACAAATGCTGAAATCGGTTCAGCTGCGTTGCTTTTAAGAAGAAAAAACCCACATCATGCTAGTCTTTTTCAGGGCTTTTGGGTTTTTGATCAGAGAGGCAGCAGAAAGTTGGTAGGAAATGTGTATGATTGGCAGTAAAATCCTTTTTGAATTATGTCTGAAAACGACTGCTTCTGCAGATGGAGCTAAAATCTGCTGCAGATATCAGCTGATATATTAAAACAGCTGGCAGACAGCTAGTACCTCTAATTGTTTATTGTCCATTTTTAACTTTTCGTTATAGAAAACAGAAGCTGTGGAGTCTGTTTATCCCCCTGGAACAACATCATAAACAGTGCATTATAGCCTCTGGTCCCTCTAACACCTAATACAAGGTTAGCACTTTGTATTCACACGGTGCTGTTAATGTATTGCAAATATGTCTGCCTCTAAACAACACACACACATACACACACCTCACAACAACCCACGCTAAAAATCACACACACTTTCTTCTCTGGTCATTATCTTTTGAATGACTGGCAACAGCATTTTCTATGGCAGGAGGAACTACCTATTGCACAGCTCTGTAATTAGAGTCCTGCCAATTATCAGAGCTTTACAACTACCAATTATCACAGCTGTCTCTCCCTTTTTTTGCAGGCCCCTTTTTAATGGCAGCATGAAAACAAATTGGACAGTGATGATGAGGAAGGAGAAGTTACCATGTAGGCTAAAGTTTGAAATGCTTTCTCAAGCAAATCTGCACGTATAATAAAACAATGAGTCTAATAAGGTAGTTCTCCCCATTGGAAACACAAAAACCCAGTTGTAACGCGTTGAAATGCTTTAAAGCTGCAAGGTCTGACTGTGTCTGAGCAATAATAATCTTACACCAACAACTTAAACCATGTGAAAGCTTGAGGATTTTCACAATGTGGCTTCCCCATGTGTGGACGCAGCAATTATCTAATAATGCAGAAGGAAATAAGGCTCTTGGGGATCTATCTTTAAACCCAGAGGGAAACCCATGTTTCCATTAGAGAAAGCTACTGATTGTATACACAAGCAGAGCTGATAAGATAAGGCCAGACATATCAATCCCAGGCTTGGCCTTAAGAGTGCAGCCCGTTTCATAACCAAGCAGCGGGTTGGTCAACAGGACCAGAGCAAAGAACAATGCGCCATTCCTCCGGACGTAGTGTGAGACGAAGGACTCGGATTGGAATAACTCAAGGATGAGTAAAAATGGAAAGATGGAAACACGTGGCATGAGATAGGGACAGAGAGGTTCCACTGGCTGCAGCTATGCGGGGATGTTACAACCTGAATCTGTGATTGTTTACCAAGTTTCCACTGCCACTAAACTGTGTAAACAAAGTTGTTAGGCTCTCATAAGGTGGTTTTTCAGATGTGTCGATACAGAGGAATATAATAGAAACACTTTTCTGGCATTGAAGCATCACTGAATGTGATGTAAGTTAGCAGGAAATGCAGAACCCTTGAAATGAACTGGTCACATGACCCGATGCTGTCCAGTAAAATGCACCCTCCGGGATTTTAGATGTTCTTGTTACAATATTGTAAACTAAAACTCCTGATCTTGCAGCAGCTTTTATTGATAATTGCTTGATTAAGAGATTTAAAACATATTCACCATCATATTAATAAAGCTCTTATTTTGGAAAGAATCTCTGTTTCTATTTGCACTGAGCTCTGCTGGAATCAATGCTTCAGGTTTAGCTACAGCTGCCACCCAATACCAGATCTACATTGGGCTTTTCCACATTTAGAGCCTTTGGGGATCTAGTGTTCAGTTTAAGAAAAGGCTTCTTTCTATTTTCATTAACTATGATGAAAATTCCTCCCAAGTGAAACTGTCTGAAATAGAACAGGAAGGAATAACACACTTGGTGTAAATCGCTACGCTCCAAGTCCCAAAATACTTACTGAAGGAACAACCCGTTTTCTCTCGTAAGACTAACCATGATGAGGCATGAAAAAAGGTCTGATAAGTGCAAAAAAAGAAGCTACAGGGTGGACAAAAAGTGTGCAGAGGGGAAAATCAGTAGATAAAAGGTTATAGAAATGGCACAACGGGACATTATGGTCCAAGAAATGTATTTGACGAGTGACCTTTCTACCGCATCGAGCCAGAACAATGGTCCATTATGTGCCATTGTACTCAGTATGTAATAAACCGTCTCTTTAGCGGTAATGCTGACACAACTGACAGACCAGAGTGAAAGGCAGGAAATACAAGAAGGGAAAAGGTCTAGCAGGATAAGATGGCTGCTACAAGTCCTTTTGGATAGATAACACATGTATTTGGAAATGTGCTATGATTTAGTGCCAAGGCGGTTTTAAAGCTCCCATGTTTTTAAGGTGTACTGAAAGATTTTAATAATACAAGCCCTACCGAGAGGTGGTGAAGAGGGAGGAATTACAAAGACGTTTTTAGAAAGTCTGCAGTGACACAGAAAAACAAAAAGTCCATTAAAACGACATTGTTAATCTTGAGCAAGATTAGTAGTGCCAGGCGAGCGCCGGGGTCAGACGGAGTTCACGGAGAAAAATGGCTTCATACACAGAAAACTGCCGGTTGTAGAGACTGAACTCGTAACCTCCAGACATACAACTGCTTCGTAAAACAATTACTGGAGTCTAGAGGATGATTTCATTTAGTTTACAAATGGCTACGCCACAAAGTGTCCCCAAAAAAGGTCTCTCCTGGTTCAAATGCTGGCGGAGAATACCACATTGTGCCTAAAATTTCACATTCAGCGACACAGAAAGAGAAATGTCTCACTTCAGTTCAAGTGAGGCTTTAAGATAACATTTATATTCATAGCATTGAGTTGATGTTTCCCATTTGTGGGTCTAAACGAGTGTTTTCAGTGATCCATCAACCTGAGATGCAACTACGTTATGCAAATAGGTGAAACCAGAGAACGTTTACTAAATACAAACTATCCACAGCAGAGTCCACTGGATTCAGGCCAAAGAGTTTGAGATATAATGTATGCAAACAATTAATTTCTACATAAATGTGTACAAAATGGCAAAAAACAGAGAAAAAGGGCTGTTGTTGCCATGTAGGAAAGGATTTCTGGTAATCAGTTCTTACATTTAAGACCGATGAATCACAACAGCAGCTATATTCAGCTCTGGAAATCAGAGGCTCTGAGTGGAGCCGAAGCTCCTACATTTACAAGAGTAATTTGGCCTGGATGAGTGCTTAGTTTCAATAGTCCCTGGGTCACAGAGGCCAAGAGGTCGGTGTGACAGTGTGACTTGTCTGCTCATCTGATCAGACGTCAGATCAGGATGTTAACAGCCATCCGACTGTGGTCTTCAAATGATCATAAGTGGAGTGTCGTTTAAAGGAATGGCGTTCATGCCTCTTAGATTTGTAGAATAAATGCAGGACTAAATGAAGGAATAAAGCTGGGCTCAGAGTCCTATAAGGCCAGGACTTCAGGACGTGGGAAAAATCCATCATTCTAGTCAATCAAAGCTGGATTAACTACAGCCTGTGGCAGTGGCTGATCAATACACTCTGAAGTCAGATGCAGAAGCTCCCCATTGAACCTGAGCAAAAATTTGGTGAAATAGCTAAAATGCTCATTGTTTAAAGGGGACATATGATGCAAAATACACTTATTTAGCTCTTAAATTCATGTTTTTGTGCACTTTTAAGTGTTTAGGAATGCAGAAAATGTAAATGCATTCCCTCCTGATGCTGCACGTATATCTTTATATTCTTTGTGATCATATTTTTCAGTCTGTTTAATTTTCTCTATTACGTTTTTTATCTATTACATCA
>JBAMHV010000008.1:22584927-22604324 GCA_037177535.1 Pseudomugil gertrudae
AGAATGCGAACGGAGAAAAAGCTCTTAAAAGTTTCCACAGGACGAGACAAAAGTGCAGGAAAAACAGGGGAGGAAGCAGGAGCAGAGTGCAGAGCGTCTGCCTCGGTCGAGAGCCGGAAGTACATGATGTAAACTAACTTGCTGTAAACTAATGGTGTGTGTGTGTGTGTGTCAGTTTATAGATAACAGACTGTCAGGTGAAAATATTGCAGCAGCAGGGAAGAATTAATAAGATGGCGATAAGCTGAAAAGGTCAAGTTAGCGGTGAGTCTAATTAGACTTTTTCCCAGGGTGTGAAAAGGCTTATATCTGCACAGCTCAGGCCTGTTGATCATCTTCATCACAGAAGCATCATACAGTCCTAGGAACACTCAGTCAATAATGCTGTATAAGCTGTTTGCAGCAGGGATTGATCGCTGAAGTATCGATCACGTAGCTCTCTCTGGCTCAGTGAAGTGAAAGTTTTGTGCCAACATTATGCAGATAAAGCGGCACAGATGGCGAGCCACATCGATCTGAACACCTGGAGATCCACCGGGCTGTGGCGGACTAGTTTCTGTCACACACACACACACACACACGTTTCTCTCAAACCAGTTAATTCCATTTTGATCGATCAGTTTCAGACGATCCTGCACAGCTGGGCTGAGATCGCGTGTAGCTTGCCGACATACGTGCTGGCAAAATGCTCTGTCTCCTCTTGTTTCCTCTGCAAGTCCATCATCGTCAGTTTCAGGTCCTCCATGTGTGAGATTCAGTACAAGACTGTTAGCGGGTAAAAAAAAAGGGAGGATTTGCTTGCTTGCCCCCCCTTCCTCTGTGTTTCATTCCAGTGCTACTGCAGGACTCAATGAATGATCCATGTCAGGCAAGTTCCAGCTGTGAAACTGATTTCCAGGGTTTGACACGTATTCAAAATGGTTGCACATTGAACATCCAAAGGTAATACATTACAGAGAAAAGTCTTGAAATGAATTGATTTTTGCCTTGTTTACAGGTTTGGTGAAAGGAGATCTCTGAGCGTCGCCCCTTTCCTTTAATCTCGAGCATCTGCTTGTTCTTTGAAGCTAAAATCCCTGAAGTAATGGGTAAAATACTCTCCCACTGATCCATTATCAGCTGGTACCAATTCATTTATAAAAACTGACCAGAGTTATCCATCATGGACCACTTTTACACCAAAGTTTGGATGTGGGATGCAGGTTCCTTCAAGTGTGACTCGCAGCACAGTTATTGTTCAAACAACTCCTGACAGCATCCAAACACCCAAGCAATGTTTGTATCTTAAAAACATCCTAAGGTTTAAAATAAAGAAAAAGCTGAATGTCATCAATGTAACAATGGTAAGAAACATCAGTAAAAAAGCCAATGATGTGCTGTAGAGGGAGCAAATATAAAGTAAACAGTAAGAGCCCCAAATCAGACCCCTGAGGAACGCCATAGACAAGTGAAACAGTCACAGAAAAAGATCTCCCATATAAGGAGAACCATTTAAGACAGATTCCAATACCCTGACTCAATGTTCCAGCCTGTTTGGCAGGACACCATGGTCAATATAGTCAAAGCCTGAAGTCAAGCCCAGTAACAAAGCACAGAGCAATCAGAGTGTCATTGGAGACGCTAAGCAGGGCGGTATCAGTGGAATGAGCCCTGAGAAAGCCAGACTGAGAACCATCCAACTGTTTTGCAACTAGCATGAATAACATCCAGTAACCGCCGTTTCCTAGTGGCATCATCATGTTGTAGAAAACTTAAACACATGGAAAACTCAGTAGATGAGTTTAAGGTTTGTTTAGCAGCCTGTTGACCAAAGCTGCTGCAGCTGTGCAACAACTTTTTAACTTTAAGATAAATTAATGCACACATTCTACACATGGGAAGGGACTATTTTACTGCACAATATGATGAAAATGATTTCAAAATGACAGATTTAATTTGAGTCGTTTTCAATGATAAATGTGAGGCTTTGTTAGTGGATCCAGCAATAAAGCCAGCTGCATAACCTCTCAGCACACTCCAGTCCACTAGCTGGTAGGAATGCACCTGTTAGCCTGTTGCTAATTGCTTAAAAAAAATAAATAAAAAAGGCGTTTTAAAAAATACAATAAACTGAGCAAGCAGCGGAAAAGTCACTGCAGTGAGACTGAATTAGTCCCGATTCACTGAACTGACTACACCGACTTTGTTAGGTTTACCTGAACATGTCGCCGAGTCCTTTCAGCACGCCCTTCTTAGGTTTCCCCTTCTCTTTCTCCTTCCCTCCATCCTGCTTCTTCTTTTCCTTCCCTGCCTTGTCTTTGTCCTTCTTCTTCTCCTCTTTGGTGCGGTTTGTGCCGTTGACCAGCGGCTTCTCCGGGCCGGACAGCGGCGTCTGGTCGGCCATGGTGGACACAGAATCTCTCCCGGACCGCGAACTCTCCTCCGTGTCCTCCTCCACTACATAGGGAAAGAAAAAAAAGAAGAGATAACAGAGGGGGAAACAGAGGGAGGAAAAAAGGAGAACATTTTTTTTTTAACCAATGAGAAGCTGACTTTAATAGGAACAATGGAACATATGAAAATCAATAACATTAATAAAATGAGAATCTATAGACGTCATAAATGTGCAATTAGGTCTTCAAAGCACCGGGAGCCGAACACAGTCTAACTACACATTAAACGTGATTGAGGAGCTCTGCTAGAAACCATTAGATACTACTTATTAAATGATGAACATCAATACTTAAATTATTGCTTTATTATGGTACTGGTGTTACTACATCAATATAGGTGATAAATCATAGGTATGTCAGCCCTTCAGGTAGATTAAAACTACAAAGACGCTCCGGTCTCAGTCCTTTCCCTTCATTTTATGTCATGTATCAATTGTAATATCCATTTTATGGTGAATTAATCCCTAAAAAGTCTTTAACAGGCTTTAATAACTGAATATGCTCCTGTGATGGAAACATTTCCCTGGAGGATGCTGTTGTGTCGCAGACTGCCATCCCATCGGAGATGCCCCTCGCTAACGGAGTGAGCGCTTTGATAGTGGGAAAGGTTACATCCTGAGTCACCGAAACGGCCATGGCCACAGGCGGTGGTAAAATCAGCTGTTAGTCACAATGCTGCCACTCTCATGCATGAATCAGAAAGCCACAGCAGTTTTAGTGGCTCACATCTCATCACATCCTCAGAGCCGTGTTAGTGGTGCGTGGAATCATTTTATCATCCCATAATGCAAAGTTTTTCATTTAACACTTTAAGTTCACATGTCAGGTGTGCTCCAGGTGGACATTTCTTGCCGAGGGTAACTGACAGGACGTCGATAAGTCAAACCTGTGATTTGTTTTTTGACAGAAACAGAGAAACTCTTTAGATCACACATTTATAAGGAACTTGTGAATTTCTTACAAGTTTCCATGCCCTCATCGTCCTCTTCTGTAGCGGCTGGTCGGTCGTACGATTTGTCGATAGCTGCTCTGAAGCTCTCGTTGCAGCCCCGCCCCCTGATGATGCGTGGGCGGGGCCTGTGGAATGGGAGGTCCCCGTTCAGGGTAACCTCTGCAACGGCCGTCTGGAGGCTCTCCAGTGAGCTGGACTTCTTCAGGCCCAGTGATGGTCCCACATCCTTTGTGGCAGAACCTGATAGGGGAGGATACAGAGGTGGTACTGTTTGAAATAAAACAATAAATATAACCAAAAGCCCCTCAGTCCACAGCAGTGGTCTTAATTTTTCCCAAAAGTAACACATCATAGTGATATGTGCTATTGTATCTCAGCTAAACGGATGATAGTAATGCGTTGCCCAGGTAACAGAACTATCACGAGGAGAACATAATGTGATTTAAGGACCTTTTTAGCCCAAATTTCTAAGCAATAAGACAAAAATTTGACAACAAACCAGTTCCAAATTATTAACAGTATGACCCCAGTCTTTCCAGTATACAGCAGCAACCTTTTAGTGGTAGATGCCGGAGGTCACCATCTCCGGTCCTCGAGGGCTACCCTCCAGAAGCTTTTCCTGGTACACCACACCTGATTCAAACCCATGGCTCATTAACAAGCAGGTGCAGAAGATAAAAACAAGTTTTTGGAGAAGATCTTCATTTTAATCAGGCGTGTTGAACCAAGAAAAGACTAAAAGCTTCTGGATGGTAGCCCTCGAGGACCGGAGTTGGTGACCCCTGTGCTAGAGGATGCTGCATTGATGTGAGAGTTTCTGATGACCAGTGGTGCTTTCTAGTCACTCATCACACAATCATGTTGATCTGCTTTTACACAACGCTGTAACAAGTTTTATTCCCACAGTGTCTTTCCCTTACTGGTAAAAATGTTGGACCCCTCCCTGTCCTTATAAAGCCCTTTTCCAGCAGTACATCCCCACATTAAATCTACAGTAGCAACAGGAAAAGTCTAAACTGAGCTAACAAGTATGATATCTGGGTAGCTTCAGGACAATTATAAAATATAAATCAGAACAGGCCACAATCTTGCACAGCTCCTTGAAACTATTTAACACACCAGCTGCATATTTGTAAGACACTAAGAACCACATTGACCTCCAAAGGCGTTGGTCCCAATGCTGCTGTGCAATGAAACATGGTTACAAGGAGCTATAACTTCTGACATCAACAGACTGTAATCAAACCTTGATACCGTTTCCTAATCGATTGTGTGTATTCCTGTGTGTGTGCGCCATTCCTCCCAGCTGACTACAATTTTCATTACAAGATGAAGCTGTAGATGAAAATAACCATCAGCAAAATTGGACAAACATGACAGTTTAATTAAACTCTGGCAATTTATACAGTTGTATGGGCATAATTTTATCTCCCGCCCGACGGCTTTCACAAACTGGGAACACACATGGTGGGATGATAAATGTAAAAAGGTGAGGAGGCATGAAGGTAAACGCACGAGTCAGTAATCTACCGCACGTCTGGTGGAATAATCAGGCATCAGGGCAGAGGAGGAAAAAGGCCGGTGGGTAGGGAGGCGAGTAAAAAAAGGAGAAATGTACATTTAAAGGAAAAACTATAAACAGCAACTTGACTTGCTTGTTTTTGCCTTTGCTCCGATCAGAGATGGAGATCTGCCGATTCATTTGCTCACCTGTCACATCCCACAACCTCTTAACTACAGATCTGTGTCCATGCTTGGATCCTGGCTCTCACCCTGTGCACGTAATTCATTCGTACCCTCAGTTTGGATAAAATGTACTCAAATCTGTTCAGTGAAATATAGAAAATATGACGAGACCAACCAAAACAAGAGGAATGAGACAGAGCGAGGGAGGAAAAACAGCTGTATACATGCAGAGTGAACACGCTTGCGGGTGAGCGACCTCCCATCCATTCTCATCTTGAACTGTCCCGTTCCCTTAACGTCTCAGTAACAGTTGGGCTGATTGGTTTTCACGCTGCACGCCCACTTGATTTAAAGGGTTTGCTGACGTCAATCACAACAGTGATACTTCATAGTAAAGGATAAGGTTTTTTACCATTTATTTAAGCCTCCATTTTTAATTTCTCCCTGTGATATCTTTAAAATATAAACTCAGGTATTAGCACTGTGACTGGATTGTTGCAGAATGGACCCGACTTGCTTCTGTGTGGAATGATCCGGATGATTTGCCGGGTGGCTCTGTGCAGCTCATTTGCATGCACAATCAATGAAAACCCAGCAAGCTGGTAGAAGAGGTTCACATGTGCTAGATGGAGCGGAAGCTAAGTAGTTTGTTTTGAGAGAAAACTTGTTCCATGTATGACGGTTACCATTCATGTCCCATTAAAAACAAGTTTCCATTTTCAGAAAGCTACTTTCCAAATTTACCTCGCTCCTTTTCCTTTTTTAAAGAAAAGATTCGTTGCTGTGGCTTTTCTGTTTGCACAAAACAAACTGCAAGCGAGCAACATTTTATATTTATACCACAGCCACTGAAAATGAATCCAGTAAAGGCATCTCCTCAGTCAGGGATCTCGTATATATACACTCGGGTTTGTGAAGGCTTGTGAAGGCAACAAGATGGTGGCACATCAATGATTACCTTTGACTACATATCACAACCATGTGAGCAGAGGAGCTGATATTTCAGGTGATGGTGTCTGCAGGGTTTGCATAGTTTACATACACTCTATTCTAAAGACGAGTGTTGCTTTCCAGTCACTTGTTACCATCAGAAATATACACAAAAAAAACACAAAAGTAGCCTCAAGCTAAATTTCTAACAAGTTTTCATTTTTTGTTGCTCTTTCTGGACAAACATTTGACCCTCCTTTGTCCATTTACAGCCCTTTTCCAGCAGCAAATCTCAACTGCGGCGCGGTGGACTCCGGCCTGACCTGACTTAGGTGCTGTGATCGCTGTGGCGGCAGCCTGAATAGATGAGGTGGACTGGCTCCTAGCGTGGATGGATCCCAACAATAATATTGTTTTCTCCCATCAACATCCGGATGAGGCCAGATGGTTTTACTTTTCTTTTTTATTCACTAATATATTACTAGTTCCAGTTAGAGAGACAGACGTTAGGGTGTCATATTAAGGGTGGGGGTGTAGGGTTGTTCATCTTTGTGTGTGTCTATGCCTGAGTTGCTATGTCGTCTTTTCAGATGTTGGTATTTAATTGATTTTTATCATGTAAAGCACTTTGTGTTGCCTGTGGCAGGAAAAGGGCTTTATAAGTTTACAAAGAGGTGAGAGGCTGAGATGTTGGCAGAACCACACACACCACAATTTCACTACAATGGAACAAGGCAGCGACTTTTTTAGGGATTTTAGAGAAAGTCAACCTACAATAACTTGGCTTCAGTATTCCTTGTGAAGTTCTCCTGTGTACAAACAGTAAATTCTGTAAAGTCTGGCATTTGGGTTCCACAGTCAGACATGTGAAACAGCAAATAATAAGATCTGGTAACGCTGTTTACATCCAACATCGGACAGAAATGAAACAAAACAGCCTAAAGTATCATTTAAAATTTGGCAACCTGTCAGACAGCTGAACTAATCAAATTGTATTCAGACCAAGAGGCACTACAATTACTCTGAGGATAAACATTGTCCTTCTAATTTAAGCCTTGACAGCTTTGCCATAACAAATAAAGACGGATCACGAGGCAGCTGGGACACGAGGTCGGACTGGGCTGGCAGCAGTGAGGCTATTGATTCGGTCGCGTGAAGTAAATCATGTCGTTTGATCTCGCTGCCTCGTTCATCTCTCCACAGTTAACTTTGTAATGATGGGACTTTAGTAACATGGATGTTTTAATGAGGGACATTCTGAATAAACCACAACAGTCTGCCAAGTTAAACAACAGCCTGGATCAATAGCTAAAACAGTGACAAATCTTGTAGAGTATTTCCATTTATTTCACAGCGCGGAGCTGTCGCACTGTCCGATACTGTGATCCCACTCGGACAAATGGGTGGCCTGAAAAAGATCACGCCAAAAACAATGAGATGTGACTGCTAATTTAGTTCCTGCTACTGTTTTCATTCACATAAATAAGCTTTTACCTAAAAATACTATTTGCAAGATGTTCTTTGGTCAATGATGACACATAAGTTAAATGGAAATAAACAACTACAAGAAACACTTCCTGCTTCTCAGGGGAATATAAACAGTCTTGTGATGCGAACGTTACTGGGATCACTCAGAGGATGCTTTCTCACAAAGATTTACGACGTGTCAAACGGGTCGTGGACACTGCCTACAGTCCAGCACTGTCCTCCATCACTGAGGTGTCCTCATCCAACATGTGGCAGCAGCCTGTGTCAATAAACTCCTCACCCAATCACACACCAGGACAGAAGTGCTAGTATATCCTGTCCAATAGTTGTTGCAGTCTTTGGTTGTTTAGGCTTTTATAAATGGACCATGGATCATTTGGAGTTAGTGGAGGGTGAAAACTTTCATAAAAAGTGTTGATGAAGTGACACTAGCAGCCTAAAAGGTCCAAATAAACCTATTAATAAAAAGCCACTCGAGGGGATTTAAAGGAAAACAGAAACATATTTTTCAGCTTAATTATCACCTTAATTAGAATAATTACAGTCAGGCTTGGAACCGGAAAATGAGAGGTTACTGAAATGAAATGATTTCAGGACTTCATCGTGAAGACTGATCACTCATTCATGCAAGACAAAGGTCTGGAATTAGCCAAGGCTTTTTTCATTTGCAGAGATGGAGACTTGATTATCAGCAGCAACGAGTACTTTCACATGATTTGCAAGATTGTTTGAAACAATGGCAGAGAGGAAATGTAATCATCTTAATGGGAGACCAGTATGTAATTACAACAAAACTGGAAACCAAGACTGGAACAACATCGAAGCTGAGAAACCGACCACCTTCATCCACTCTGCTAGTTCTGAAGACAATAAAGTGAAGTGACAACTGTTTTGGACTTCTGTGGATAAATTCTGTTTATTTTCATGATTTTTCATATAAAGATTTAAGGTTTTCATTAATTTTTTTTTGTAGATTTTACTTTCTGGAAACGGGCTCGTCTGTTTTTGAGACACCTGTTTCTGACTCACACCGTCATAATGACAGAAAGTTGGACGCAACCTCCTCTCCATCTTTTGGTTGCCCACACACTGTTAAAAAGGTTTCAGCAAAAGTAAGAAACTAGTGATCAAAGTGTCAGTTTGTGTTTTTTTTCCAGTTTCACACCTTCTGTCTCCACTGTCGCATCTTCATGTTGATGTAAACTCCTACAAAACATCCTCCGCTTCTCATTTGCAGAGCATCTCTCTTCCTGAAGTCCAAGCCGCTGATTTCAGAAGCGAGCTTTTTTCTTCAGTGCAGGCGACAGAGAAAATACACAAGACCTGACAGTGACGGATGACTCGCTGTCAGCTCACTGCCTTAACCAAGGACAGAGAGCTTTCTCCGCTCTGCTTCTCCGAGCACACACACACACAGTAAAACAATTAGTGCTACGGCCGCATCCGAGCCAAAAGAGGAGGAAAAAAATAAGAAAATCTGTTGACACCCAAGTGCTTTCACCACCGTGTTCAGCTGTGACCTTAAGCGGTTTGGAAGAGCACGAGGTTTCACTCGGCACGTCTCCTGTCGAGTGCGAAACGAGCCACAAATGCAGGTGGACGTCGCTCACGTGCACAAAGAAGATCTCAGCGAGTTGACCTCAGGAAAAAAACAACAATCTGCTACTTCGCTGCTGAATTTATATTTTCAGATCAATATGTGTGATTTAATGGCTGTAATGGCTGTTCCTGTACAATCTGTGTCACATCCTGTTCCAGATCGATCTGTTCCATAAAGCCAGACAGGCAGGTCGCAATTCATCCCCCATGAAAACCTCTCGGATTCTGCAATTAAATGCTTCCCGAAGGTTTGTGTGTAATTACATAAATTATTGATCCTTAAACGCCTCATAGTATAAACAGTAAGACCATCTCATTTCCGGGTAAAAGGGGCCGAGCAGCTAATTACTCATCATAATGATGTTACGTTTCTTAAAGAAGGATTAGGTAATACATTGTTGCTTTAGAAAACACAAAGTATACACAAAGGTGTGCTCCTCTAGCAGATCATGTTTACATGAACAACATTTCAAACACTTAGAAATGTTCTGATAATGATTAAAGTAGCTGCATTTCATTTATTGCCTCCTTATTGTCACGTTAATTTGATAAAAAGTAACCTGTGCGGTGGCACATGTTCACATTTAATTCACACAAATCAAATCTAGTTTCATTGCATCTAGAATTAAATCACAAAACCTCACCTCTGCCAGGACACATGAGTTTTTACGGTTTCACCTCAAGCTGGGATGAACTTATATAACTAAAAACTGGCCTTTAACTCAGACTAACATCTTTTCCCGGGTTACATGCAGCTGAATAACATGTACAACACTGTGAAGCAGTGGGAGAACACACCTAGGAATTTTTCCCAGTGGGAGATTATGGGACGTATTCACAGCACAGATGCTTCTGAGTGACCGGAATAAGGTGATGAATATCTGGATTGTACTACAGCGGAGCGGCTGTATGAAAATGCTTTAAAAGCAGTGTGGTGGGTTCTTTTCAGGAGCGTTTTTTACTATAATGCTTAAACCTTCACACCCCGAATGGAGCCAAAAAACAAAACGCTGTGAAACAAAAAGAAAAGAAATCACCTGTGGAATGGTCAGCACTGAAACAAAGCACCATCCAATCATTTCAATAGATTTATTTATAGGGATTGAATGATGGTAAGTCTATCAAACTGCCAGGAATCTCTCCCATCTAAACGTCCCTGCACATACCGATACCCCCCCTGCACATACCGATACCCTCCCTGCACATACCGATACCCCCCCTGCACATACCGATACCCTCCCTGCACATAACGATACCCCCCTTGCACATACAGATACCCCCCTGCACATACAGATACCCCCCTGCACATACAGATACCCCCCTGCACATAACGCACATAATCAGAGCTTCTGAGCACATGTAAAGGCAACAAAGCAAGAACCAGAGCATGGTTAGCAACATTAGCCAGCATCCTACATCCAAATATGGTACAAAGGGGAGCTTGCTCAAAATGTAGCTTGCTCAAACCATTTTTCCAGGATCTCCTACCTTAAGTGAGTCTTATGGTGCTTTTCTATTAGAGTGTTTGATGCCATCTGACAGGATCAATAAAATATAGAAAACTCTGTAGAACTTAGCTGTATATATATATATATATATATATATATATATGCTGAGCATGTGGATGTTTGATTATTAATGGGTCATTTACTATATTCATTCAATCCTAGATCGCATTATTTAAGGGTTTTGCTAATGCAGTCATATTAGTTTGTTTCAACTGGTTTTAATTTCATTTTTATTATATTAACACATTAATTCAGGTTTTTTCTGGTGTAGTGTAAATGCTTTACTCAGAGTAAGAGCTCTTAAACACCAGGCTCTTCTGGAGAGCCCAAGCTCACATCCCACTGACATGTTTAAAAAAAAAAAGACTTCATAGAAAGACTTCTGTACAATCCCTCGATGGCTGTCAAAGACTAATTTTGACATCTTTCTGAATCTGAAAGTTCACTACCACTGCTTTTGCAGTTTCTGTATATGGTAGATGAATTTGACCAGGTGGGCGTGTTAAAATGTCCACTAAATGTGCTTTCAGGGTGGGTTAAGAGCATTCGCCCAACACGCAGTGAGTGCGATCTAAGGGCGCACCCTTACACACTTACCCAGCCAAATCGGCTATAGGTGAGGGTAGGAACATAGATTATGATAAACCAAGAGCTTTGGCTTCTGGCTCAGCTCACACCAGCATAGACTTCACATTACTGGAGACACTGCACCAATTCTCCCAGTCAATCTCATGCTCCATCCTTTCCTCACTGGTAAACAAGACCCTGAGATTGGGGCAGGACCTCCTTTAGAGGGCACTCCACCCTTTCCGGTTGAGCACCATGGTCTCAGATGTGGAGGTGCTCACTCGAGTGAGAGCTGGAGATCAGGACCAGCTGGAGATCAGGACCAGCTGGAGATCAGGACCAGCTGGAGATCAGGACCAGATGAAGCCAACAGAACCACATCATCTGCAAACAGCAGAGACCTGATCCTGAGGTCACCAGATCCCCTCAACACCTCGGCTACACCTAGAAATTCTGTCTACAAAAGTTAGGAACAGAATCGGTGATGAAGGGCAGCCTTAGCAGAATCCAACCCAACTGGAAACAAATCCGACTTACTGCCGGCAATGCGGACCAAGCTCTGACACTGATCGTACAGGGACTGGACAGCATACAAGGAGAGCTCGGTACTCCTGGAGGGACGATGCAACAACCAAAGCGTTATGTGCGATGCTCCATGCCGGCTCGTTAACAAAGCCATCCTCACAAATGTCCCAGCAACAAGTCATACTGTGTTTTATTCAGGTTTTTTTTTTATACGCTTCACTTTTCCAGAGGTGTAGTAATCATCTGGTGCATGTAACCTCTGCGTCGTCGCAGTTGGCATGTGTGCTTCACAGAAAACAGCTTTTCCTTCGAGTAAACCAAATAAATGACACAGAGGTTCCGCCATTGTTGTTGTGCTTTCTGCAAATTAAGCAGGGTCTGAGTGTCTGAGTGCAACATGACGCTCAAAGATTGTAGTTCCACTTTACGCTGCTTGATTCCCCTTTGAATGCGAGGAAATTTCACTCTGGAGGCTGCTGTCAAATCTTTGCATCATCTTTTTATCCTCTCAAACTCTGTTACCATGGAAACAAGAGGCCCCGCATGCAACAAACCTTTTATGTTTTACTGTCTCGGCATTGTGCCGTTAACGAGTCGATCGAACGTCCGAGCTGGCAGCCGTGTGTCTGTCTGGTTTGTTAAAGTGCAACGTTGCTTTGCAATTTATTTCAAACACTCAGGTGTACGAGGAGGGGGGGCGGGGTGTATCTATCTTCATGTATGATTATCATACAAGACCCTGAAGTTGAATAGAGTCAACACTGGAATATTGCAGTTCATGTTAGCGTTAGCGTGGCTACACTGTAGAGAACAAGCCTTTCTCATCATTTCTGACACTACAGCTTATTATTTTTGTCCAACTAGAGGCTACATCATCTTATTAGATTATATTTACTGCATCACCCTGCTCGTATCCGTACACTTCCTCATAAAGAACATCCATGAATCATTTTTTTGTTGCGTGAACATCTTATACAACAGCTTATGTCTCTCATTCTCTGTTTCAGTGCTCTAGTCCTTACCTGTGTCGGCCTCGGGACGAGGGGTGAGGTTAATCTCGTCGGCTACTGTTAAAGGAAGAGGGGGGAAGAGAGGATGGATACAAACATTTGGGGTTAAGTAAGTGCTCATGACATTCCGCATGCAACATTCAGGTAGTGCCACAAACATCACAAAGGGCTTCATCTCAATTAGGATTGGATGCCATGCAGGGGGGGGGTTGAAAAGACAGTTCCGAGGATAGCAATCAGACTTGTGGAGATATCAACATGGCACACAGCGGCAATCTGGTCGGGAAGATTAGATATGATTATAGAGAGTGCTAGCGGGGAGATTGTTGCAGCCAAAGCAATCAGCGACTGTTTGAAGCAGTTTCAAGGTGAATCAACCCAGTCGAGCTCTGGACTGTGGAGAGAGAGGAAGTCTGTTTTCATACACAAAGACGAGTGGGGCTGGAATATGTTTAAATGCAAAGATAGTTTCTGAGACATGGAGGTGGGGAGCGTGCGGGAATGTGTGTTCAAGGTGACATGACATCTGATTTGTTCAGCTTTCACAGATTCAACTTCCTAACCAGGTGCGCTGATATGAGACTTTAATACTACAATCCTGCCTTAATGCAGTAAAACTAAATACTGTTTGGAAAAACTAAAACTTTGATTTGTAAAGAATAGCTGGGAATGGAAGATATATTGTCCACATCATTAAATATAACATTAAATGAAGTGGATTTAGACTTTTTATAGGTTTGGCCTATACCTAACCCTGGATGGACTGCACTCCAGCATACGAGTTAAACGATATAAATGAGTCATTTTCAGAAACTGGATGAAAGCTTGCGTCAGAATCTCTTTCAGAAAGTCGTACCTAGATCCATGCTCTTGGACTTGCGCGTCTTAATGATCTCAAGCTGACCGGCGTCTCCGAACTGCTTCGTGCGTTTCTCCGACATGCTCTGGCGTCCGAAACCTTCCCTGTGAAAAGCTCCGTCCGGGTGGTTTTCATCGGGACTCAGGGAGCTGCAACAAGGGGTGCAACAGTTAGATAACCAGGAGACGGACTTTATCGATTCCAAACGAGGGAAAAATCAAAGTGTCAGAGAAGGAGAAACAGCTGGAGTCAGAGAGGAGCTTCTTTTCTGGAACACCCCGAAATAAAAAGTTACCACAGTTTGCTGGGAGGCAGGACACAGTCAGGTTCAAAGAAAACTGGATCTTAAAGGTTCAAAAACATGAGTTGATGAACAAAAGATGAAGGAATAAAGAAATAATACAAGTTCTGGCTCGTTGCATCCTTAAACATAGATTAATTTGTCATCACACACTGAGAAACAGCAGCACAGCTCCTTCATCAGCACTGTGTGAACATAGGTCCTTCATCAGCTGCCCCAGTGAGCAATCAGGGTAAAGAACACACACACACACACACACACACACACACACCCACACAGACACACACTAACGTTTCCCACACACATCCAACAATACAGGAATAACACTGACCTTGTGTAAATGTGAAGCATCCCGTCTCTTTGTTATGCATGTCAGTGATAAATTACTGTACAACCACTGCACAAGGTGTGAACCAATCCCTTCATGTTAAGCGTTATCACAGCTGTATATGAGTGACCGTCGGAGTGAAACGCTGTGTTGCAAACAAGCAGAGCTACATTTCAATCCTTTCTTTGCAACTGGTAAAAATTTTCTAGCTAAAAATCTCAGAAAATATGATATTTATATCAGCATCAGATACAGAGACACAGAGGCTGCAGGAACATTATGATGAACAAGCTCCTTTTTACCCATAAGAGTCCAGTGTGACTCATTTTGTATTACTTTATGGACACCAGAAAGCAGATGAATACATAATATAATTTTGTCATATAAAATTGTTATAAAAAGATAAATATGCCTAACAGGAACATTGTTGACCCTGTATGGGAGCACTCGTTGGAAATGTACATTGTGGTATTTTTATATGAGAATATATTACAAGACTTTAAAAGCACTTTGAGCCGTCCTGTACATGAAAGGTGCTATATAAATAAACTTACCTTGCCTTAAAATTTTTATTCTAAAATAACATACGTTATATATGAAGTGATCAACATGGTCATTTGCACAATGAAGGGTTCAAGGGCCAAATTAAAGGCTCATATTTAAATATGATCTGACTTTTCTTTCCACACAGGTCGGGTCTTAAAGGGTTAAACATGGTACTCCTGATGTCAGATTGTGTCTTTAACCAACCCCACTCCACTCTACAGCTGCTGGATTGCATCATGAGAAACTGGATTGCTCTGAAAATGAGGATGAACATCCAACATGTGCTGCTCATCCTGCATTTGGCTTCAAAAAGCTTCATCAGAGTGCTTCAGTTTACCTGGCAGGAGATGCTCCTGAACACTCTACTTGTGTCATGTGGACACTGGCACTGACTGATGGACCTTGTTGACATCTTGTGCATTAAAATCACAAGAGAACAATGTACCTTTCATTCTGAACAGGCACCTCTTTGGCCCACGAAGGCGTCGGATCAGTGGCGAAGCCCACATCGTCGTGAGAGCTGGATGAGGACTGGTCAGAGAGGTGAGGTGGCAGGAGCGGTGGCCTGTCGTCTTCTATGATCACGGTGTCGTCCTGTGGCATGTTGACGGTTGGGGAGAGCTGGTAGTTTCCTGCAAGAGACAAAGATTTCTTAGTCCTTTTATCTTTTCAGAACCGAGACTATGATTCCTTTTCTTCAAAGTTTCACGTCTTCACGCTACAAAAGCTGACAAAAACATTTCAGCCTGACTGACCAGACGTGCACGCATCAATAATAAATGTCTAACGTCAAGTTCTTCTCTCAGTCCTTCAGAATCAAAGCACAAAAGGCTTCTCTCAAGTCAGGAGTTTCAGCCTGATGCAAAATAATAATTCAGTAGGAAACCTGTCAGAGAAACAAAGGAGGGAGACGCACAGCTTCAACTCTCAAGAACACGACGCCGCAATCGGAGGAGAAGATGAAATCATCTCCGTTTATTTAAAAAGGCGTGTGGAAAGACACTCTCTGTTGCCCTTACTCTGCATTCACCTGAATCTCTGAGCTGCTTCTGTTAAATGTTGAAGAGTAAAATAAACCTTTTCAAGCTCTGCAGAACAACGTTCATTAAGATGCAGGTCAGTAATAAATGTGAGATGTGAACGAGTACATCAATTAGCTACCATCGGAGTGAAAGGTGTTGGAGCATCTGCAAACGCGTCTTGTTTTAACGCTGATTTAAAATGCGATGAAAAATGAGAAAAGGATCTCTGACCCAAAGAGCACATGGCTAAATCATGTCGAACTGTGCCGGTATGATCATAATGAAGACCCTAACATAACCCACCTACACTAAAACGTCTCTGACCGAGCTCTGCTTCACTTCATCACTGTTCATTTTCACAACTTATTTAATGATCTGAGTGAAGTTTGGAACAACAGCTGCATCAGTAAAGAGATGCTATGTGCCATCACCCCCCCATTCCTCCCAGTAACAGGTAGAATGATATGAACACATCCCTAAATATCAGCACTTCTCTTATTAAAAAAGTATTTAAGTAGATTCTACATTTGTTCATATTTCCAGTTCATGAACTTGTGAAATTTTAAGACACAGGGCCTAAAAAATAAGGCTAAAAAACTGCTAAATCTTTTACAAGACTGGAACAAAAGGAGCATTTTACCATGTAGATCCCTTCAGAAATGAATGTCTTTGTTACAATCAATCAATAAAGAAATGACTTAAAGAAAACAAAAGTAAAAAAAAAAATTAATAAGCGAAAGTTAAACGGCTCCTGGCTAAGCCGCTTACGCCAAATGTGGTGTTTTCATGTCACAACGTGATTTATTCAAGCTGTGCACTCACAAAGATAAAAAATTCCTCGAGCTGAGACTGAAGAAAGACGTGTATATAATAGTCTCCTTTTCTCAGCCTGTGAAAGAGCAGCTTAAGAAGAGCCATTAAAATGCAGCGCATGACTTTGTTTTTAATCTGTATTTTGAAATTGGCATCAGAAAAACGGTGGCTTCAGTGCTTCATAAAGGCCTTGTGTACCGAGCTTAGAGAGAAGTTTGTCTTTGGGGGTCTTAAAGCCGGAGACCTGAGCCAGGCCTGCTGTTTGGCTCGTACGAGGCAGAAACAAGGCAAACCGACGTGCCACTGGCCGCTGCCGCTTCCAGCAGACTCGGGTGAATGACCTGATGTAAATGAGCCGAATGGAGGCAACAAAAGAGAGATCAGGAGATGTGACGGAGAGCAAAAGTGAGTCTAGGTCAATTAAAACGTCTCTGGTTGATGAGTTTTAAACTTTCCTTTCAGGATGAGAAGTTAAAACATGACATTTTTAGTCAAACGAGCTCATTTGTTACATTTCAGCAACATCTTCATGCTTTACAAACACAAACAGCAGTAACTAGAATCACGATGGATGATCCAAGATGAGTCGTTTTCCAGTAAAATGTAGTGAACTACTGGTTTTTTCTTCTTGGTCTGCTGATATGTTTGAACATAGAGGTCAACATCCAGAATAGGAACGCCTCAGGATCCCCCCGATGAGCTGGTGATGTTGCTGGGGAGAAGGAAGTCTGGGCTTCCTGGGAAAAGCGGTGGAGATGAACGCACCCCTCACACACATCTAGTGGATATAAAGTGTGTATGAAACTATAGTTCCAGTCCAGTGACAGTAATGTAGTTCAGTGTGGCTGTGAAATCAGGAAAAATGATTACAAAGGGGAATAAAACCTCCAACGTTAAGCTCATAATTCATCCTTTAACCACATTCACACATCTCATTCACTATGTGCTGGTTTCTTTCATCTGTTGAGCTGCTTGCAAAGTTGTAGTTTCAGTATGAAGTAAAATAAAATGGAAAAAAAAGGTTTCATAATAAAACACACACAGTGGTGTTACTTATCTGAGGAGGGGGGGAAGCAGAGTGTGTCGCGCTGCATCGATGCCTGCCTTTAACGTCAGACCTTTTCACACTGCAAGTAATTTAGTGCTTTTTTGGTTCATGTCTTTCTTCCCCTTTCAGCCTCCTCCCACTGTGTGCGTTTGTTATTCACTGTGAATTTTGGAGTCTCAGTATGGCCACTTTTCCCTCCAGGACCACACACACACACACACACATGTGCACTCATACAACCACTTAATCCCATTTCCCTAAGCAGTCCAATGCACAACACTGAGAATCCCATCAATGTCACAGTTTGAATCACTGCAGCACAATCAACTGGCAGCTACTGAGTAGAAAACCAATGAATCTGTCAACTCAGTTGCCTGGTAAAAGGAGAGAGAGAGGAGAAAAAAAAAGCCTCTTTGTTTTAGTGCCAGCACCCAAGGGCAGCCATCGCCCAGCACTTGCACTGCCATGTGGACGGAGAGCACGCCCAGCATCACCTGAGAATCAAACCAGTGCACACCAATCCCTTTATTCCCCATAGCCGTGATCATTTCTCACCGAGCTGCAGTGGAACAATAGGTGCCTTTTAATCTGAGATTCTGCAGGAGACGCTATTATTATGTTGTGTAAAACTACTTCATACCTGAAGGCAATAGGGGGGGTGTATGGTGCAGCAGAGGAAGGGCAGGGGGGAGATAGCGAGGGAAGAGAATAACACGAGGTGAAAGACATGCAGAGGTTTTCTTCTCCACTTTTCATTTCGTCTCGAACTATTTGCATAATTAGTACGGAGGTTATTGCCAGAGGTGCTGGGCCTTGAAAGCTATTGGCCTCAAGGAATAATTAAGTCGCTTTCTTATCCCTGGCATCTTCAGAGTGCACAGAACCAGCAGGAGATCTAAGCGTGAGCACAGGCCAAAACCCAAGCCCATACGTCCTGAATAGGAATGATGTCGTCTTCTAAGAAAGACGAATGTGTGATTTATGTTTTGAGGCAAACTTACAATAGACTTACTCCACACAACTGTGAAGGACCCCCACCCAACCTTCCTCCAACCTTCCAGCGCTCACAATAATTTATTCAAGGAATGATTGCTGAGCATGCAAAGCTATTTTTCGTATTCACACATCTGCCAGGAACGGTCTTGTACTGCTGGCTGCTGAGTGGTGGCAGCTTTTCCAGATCATTCCAGCACATTCAAACCAGCTACGAGTTCATTTAAAGGGAAGTACAAAGGGAGACAGTAAATTACTTCACGTAATCCTCAGCAGATACTCCAGCTTAAGACCACACACATGGTGAAAGTTGTGTCCCTTCAGCCGATCCATCGAAAAAATAAACTGGACCAACGCCCCAAAGTGTAAATTAAAAGGGTTGGTGAGTCCAAATTACACAAACACACTGCAATGTTCCCCCATTTGCACTACCGTGAAACCATGAAGATAGATTGTGTTGCTCTCAAATGACTTCTTTCAACAGCACACAAACATCAGAGATCGTTTAATTCAATTTCATGGGAACTCATTTCCATCAAAGAAATGGCTCCACTTCTGCTGCTAATGTTCCCAGCACCCAACCGAAACATCGCTATTATAGACGCTAGTGTTGCACAACATGATGGCCGATGCTTTTGTTCTTCATTTAGAGCAGGGGGAGGGGAACCCCACAGGTTTTCTTTAGGCCCTTTTCCATTAGTACCTGCGTGGCGTGACTCTACCGGCCCGGGCAGTACTATATTGTACTGGACTGCTTTTCCATTACAAGTCGTGATCCTCTAATGTGGGA
>JBAMHV010000008.1:22640456-22654455 GCA_037177535.1 Pseudomugil gertrudae
ACACCTCAGAACAGGGTTATAAGGTGTGTGTGGAGCGAGAATAAGCAGGAATTCAGACCAAAGCATTGAGGTTCTGCTTTATACAGACAATAAATTAATGATTTACATGTTAAAAGGATTTAAAAGCATCATATATCTCCTTTAATACTGAAAGCAAATTCCCACTTAAACACATGGAATTCACCAGGAAAGTCTCTCCCTGGGGAATCTGAATGTCTGCATGCGAGCCACCTCACCTTTCTTAAGCTGGATGTTGAACTTCCTCCCTACTTTCTTTGCATACCCCGGCGTCGGAGTGGAGTTCAGGCCCCTCTGAGGTGAGGGGGCGTGTCCTGTTGGGGGCTTGGCTGCAGAAATGGCTGTGTGAGTGGCAGGCGGGTAGCTGTCCTTAGGATCCGGGTGAGAATGGGACTGAGGATGGGAGTGCGGATGTGTTTGGGAACCGTGGCGGGACATCCTTTGGGAATTGTGATCAATGCCGGAAACCATGCTGCCGGTTGCGGAGTCTGGGCTGAAGCGGCCCGAGGAGTACGATGGGTTCCTCTCAGCGTGGGATAGCTGCTCGTAGTGGGCCTTCATGGATGAGGGCACCACGTGGAACATGATGACAGGGGAACGCATGGCTTGACGGAACATATTCTGAGCTCTGAAATGAGACACAGAAAGAGGACGAGGAGAATGAAGGCCACTCATTACACTGATTACAGCCTAACATACCACACTGATCCAGTAAACTCATAACTGCATAACTGTGGAGCACTCCACCTACCAGATGTCCATCTTCACCCACCTGAACAACCTGACATGTTAATGAACACTTATTACCAGCAGAGCGTCTCTAAAAAGAAACAAAACCTTCCCCAACAGCTCCATCACATAATCCCCTCATTTGGCTGCAGATGAAGGAGATTTCTATCTGCCGGCTAGTTGGGAGAAAATCCTCTTTAAGTGAGATCATATACAGTAGGTGTGAATGGAAACTTATGGTGACTGTCAGCACCCTGTGAAAACAGAGCCTTGTTAGCACCACCTGTTTCAATGAGGCACACTCGTCTTCGAACTGCCCCGACAGCTGAACGGACATTTGGAAAGGGGGAAAAAGAAAAACATACATGGACAGACCACGAAATTTCCAACGCCGAAACTTGGACCTCTAAGGAATTTCGTTAACTTATGTTCCCAGCCACTATCAACGCTCCCCGGGGACTGTCTCGTCACGCCGTCTTTACAATTTCAGGCTTCAGAGAGCCAGACGAGGTGTAATCTGCGCCTCTATAAAAATACTACTTTAATAAGAACAACTGCTGGACTGAGGTTGTTATGAGACCATAGTTGAGAGATTTATCCCCACTCACTTGTATCCCCCGGCAGCAGAAGACGCTTAAAAAAATGGCTCCTTTGAAAGCAAATACTACTGACGTGGAAATAATCTGTGAGTCTCAACTATATTATGTGCTGTGACAGATGCCTATAATTATGATGTTTTATTTGTTATACAATGTTTCTGAATAATTTGCAATAAACTGTCACATATCCGGGTATGGTCGGGTCCCTTGGGAGAGCAATGCATCATCATTATGCTCCTGTACACGGCCACGTGTGGGTGGTACTTTGCATAACTGTTATTTCACATAACGTCCATCACTCTATTTCTACGTCGCATTTAAAAAAAAACATGCATGTATTTAGTCTGTCTGCATTTGAACTGGAAGAGAAACATTAAATAACATGTATGCATCAAGGTAAGCATCATTTGGTATCTAGAAAATGTATGAAAGGGTTAGGCAGGGAATAAGTAGCACCCAAAAAGCAGAGACTGGGGATGGATTGACAGCCAAAGATGTGGAAACAAGGAAAAAGTTGAGAGGATTGCAATTCACACTGTGACCTGCACCGATTAAACAGGGAAAGGTTAGCTAGAGGGACTGGCATCTTGAGGAGGGTTAAAAAGAAAATACTCAGGAAGAGTTTGGAATTGTAAGTATAAAAAAAGATGGAAGAGGTCCAGTGAAGCCAATCACAGAGGAGGGCTCAGGGAACTACCGGCTTACTGTTCAAATCGGATGTTTCGCAGGTCTCCATTATTGATACGGACGATACAGTCGTTCTCCTGGAAGAGGCCCTGCTGCTCGGCCTTTCCTCCTCTTTCCAGACGCTTGACCAGCAAGCCAAGAGTCCTGAAATGTTTAAAACTTCATGTCAGGGAGATTCAAAAGATGGAGCATCCATACATCCAAGATAGAGATGGTTGTGAGGAAGTTTGTGCTGTTCCACTCCATGCTAACAGATAAACAGGATAGATCAGACTGTGCACAAAGTAAAAACTCACCTTCGCACTTAGCATCAATTATTTGGCTGTTTCTGTGTCTGAAGCTTTATATGATCATGACTAGTGCTTATCCACACCAACTCTAACCTCCTCTCAGAGTAAGAAAGCTCCTTCTTAGAGATTTTAAAGGGCCAGCTCAGCCAACAGAGGGGATCAATGATAGCATCAACTATTGGTGGCTAATTACCTTTGTGATGTCACAAAGAAAAGGATCTCAGACTCACCCAGTTATGCATACGGTCACTAAAAAGTGAAGCAAGTAAGAGTGAGATGTGAATTTTCTCATATTTGGGCCTTATGCACAAGCTATGGGGACAAATACGACCATTAGAAAAGCTTTAAATAGTGCATTTATATGGGCTCCGAGTTTATACTGAGTAGCATTTTTCATTTTTAGGACCCGCTACTCCTTTTTCTCGCTTGCTCCAATAATGCTATAGTTCAAAACAACCAGTGAGTTGATATCCAGTTGTGAATGAGTAGGACTGTGCCATAAAGCAAAGGGGTCTGTAAAAAGATGTGCCAAGATAGAGAAAAAATATATAATTTTGTTTTCTCAGTCAGTGTGCTATCAAAGCAAGTTATAGTGGGAAAGCTACTCATCACTCTCAAAGTCTAGTGTTTATCTAAAAATCAGATGAAAGAGTTGTGCTTAACCCGTTGATGTATTATACTTGATAAATCTACTTTCTATCACATGACTTTACCAAAAAAAAAAAAATGCTCAAAAAGCTAATTAATCTTTCCATCTGTGTCATTACAGAGCACCAGAAGGATCCAACATGTAGATCAGGGTTACTCATTCTGGTCCACCCAGCAGGTTCCCCCCGTATTCCTGCTCCAACGCACCTGAATCAAATGAACAAGTCATTGTGCAGAAGACGATGGACTATAAGCTCCATTTAATCCGATTCATATGTGTTGAAGCAGAAATGCATAAAAAAACCTGCTAGATTGATGCTCTCGTAAGATGAGGAACGCCGATTTGCATCATCGCTCTATGAATAAGGTGTTTTGAGAGGGAGAGAGCGCTTATACTTAGAGGAAGAGGCAAAAATCAACAAAAACTCTACTAGTTCTGCTGAGGTTTGCAGTATTTTCCAGATTTATAGAGAGGTGCTCAGGATACACAAAGAAACCCGCAGCATTAAAGACGAACAGCAGTTGAGTTGGAGAGAAGCCGATGCTGAGCTGCAACGGCTGTCGCTCTGTAATCTGGTGTGGCAAACTGGCTTATGCCTCAACAAACAGCCACCGCCGGAAGCCAACTTCACCTGAAAGGCCACACAGCGGGCCAGAGTCTCAGAAGGAAACTCAACCAAACCTAATAGAGTCGTCTTCAGTCAACTTTTCCTGAGGTAGCATGAGTGAGTAGGTAATCTGTGTTGATTTTAGGCTCTGGTACGTGGCCCCGTGCCTCGGGCTTATAATTCAATATGAACGGGAATGTGATTACGGTGAGGGCGGAGAAGTTAAGGAGTGGAAAAAGTTCAGAAACAATTCCCCTGATTGAATTTGAGTGAACACAATGTGATTTGCTGTGGCGAGGCCATTTCTCTGATGAAAGCCGGGTATCTTAATCTTAGTGTAACGGCCAAACTGACGTTTCCCCAATAAAACAAAAGTGCATTATAAATGTGCTTTTAGGTTGATTAAGGCAGGTGCTGAAAAGGGGATATGATCTGGATCTTCAAAAACAGTGCAACACAGAGTTTGAGGCGTGCTGTCAGAGTTTGTGGAGCTGGGAAACAACAGTAGGAACCATTTATGAGCAGGTGTCACATTAAAGTAGATTTCTTTTAGATGTTGGATTTCAAAACGCTTAAATATGACGGGGTCTTTACCAAATGTTTACTCCAAAAAGCCTCCAGACTTGGATCACCGTTTCCATTAAAACTGCCACTCTGGGTCTGTTTAAAGCAGCTTTGTTCCATGTGTGCCTCCACCACGGTGGACAGATGTGTGTGCGTTATGCGCACTGCTCAGTGTATTCTTTGAACAATGTAAAATGAATGTGACAGCAGCCACAGAGAAATATGGCGGTCACCCGAGAAGCCTAAACAATCGTGATTGATCACTGTAAACTGGTTTCATGATGCTGGAATCTGTGTGTATTTGCATGGCGTGAGCGATGAAGTGAACGCATACCGGCACCAGAGGCTGGCATTGCAGGTGTGTTTGATCAGCAATGATAACTACACAAACAAAAATTAACTTCTTTTTTCCCCGTTTGTTAATTAAAAACACTAAACTGAAGTGATTTTTATTTAGCTGATAACAATGCAGGTGGCAGGTCATTAATTCTGCATTCCTATTCGAGATTTGTCCGGTCTGCATCACTGAGGAAAACTGATTCATATTAACCCACTTATGACCACAGACCAAAATTTTCATTTGCACAAATACTTCAGTAATTACGGTACTGATGCTCCCGCTACAAATGTGTTACAACCGTGGGATGACTCTCTAAATCTTGCCTGTGATTGGATGGTCGTGGTGCAGGGGGTCCTGCATTTTACCGTAATGACTACTGCGAGGTGAAGTGGTCCAGTTTTCTGCTTTCTGGTGGTTTTTGAACCGTTAAAATACGTTAAATGGTTCGGACGTAATGATTATATGAAATGTGCATGTCACATCCTGTCGGTGCAGACAGGTCTGTCATAAGAGGGTTAAAAGGGACTAAATACAGTGTGTAAAAGACTCAAACGAAGCTAATTAGAGAGAAAAACAATTTTCATTCTGTCCAATAAACCTTTTCCAATAAAAATAATGTTTTTTTTATTTAGCGCAGCTGATTTTGTCACTGATGTTCTTCTCATTATGTCGTCATTTCAATGCTCCCGATGATTGTCTGCTTTGTTTTTTATTACAAAGGCCTTTTGCTTTCAAAATGTTGGATCTTTATCTCCTCGCTCATCCTTTTCTCTCCTTCATCTCTTCCCTTGTTTCCCTTTATCAGGCCCATCATCAGCATCCAACTGAGCACAAAACAATTAGTATAAGGGAAAGCTTCAGGTTCAAAAAGCTTCAAGTCCATTAAGCTCTGATTAGGAAAAATGGCAGAGCATAATTCTACCTGCTATAATGCTGTGAAGACAATGTTTATGTAAAAATAAATAAATAAATGAGTGCTTAACCTCTAACGAGACACAGATTTAAGTACCGGTGTACTGAACCCCTGTGGATGCCTCCTCCATTTATTCTCCTGGTTATTTTTACCTGCGGTCCCTGCCACTGAAAGGCACCACGTGGATTCCCAGGGGCCCGCCGTCGTTTGACACCTCCACCAGTTTGACAATGTCTCTGGGAGACGGAGACAGGTGGGTGACACAGAGGCAGGGTGGTGGATGGGTGCGTAGGGGGGAGAGAAGAGGGGTGGATGACACCATGTGGGGGGGAAAAATAAAGAGTGAAAGACAGAAACAACATGAGTGGTGCAAATAAATACGATCAGAAGACAAAAAGGTGAAATAATACAAAAAAATCACATAAAACAGCATTCCTGATAAATTATGTGACGGATGGTGAGGAATGCTTCAAATAAAGCCTGAAACACAGGAAAACATAAGCTCTTCAGAAGGTTGACAAACTGAAAACAATGTGCCTGAACGAAGGACATTAACTTTGCTCTCTCATATGAAAAGCTTCTTCCCTTTTACCAGCTCATTTTTCTCCTTCTTTACTGGGTGTGGTTCTGCTGGAGGCTTATGGTCCAGTTAAAAGAAAGCCTTTCCTCTCCACAGTCCTCCTCTTCCTCCGCTGCATACGTACTTTCAGGATGAAGGATTCATGTAAAAAGATTTGATGCAATCTGTTGCTTTCTGGCGTTGTGCAGTTATTTTTAATGACCACGCTTCATATGAGCACAAAAAATTAGTTTGAATTGAATTACAATGAACTAAACTGGGTTATACTGGGAGGATATGTTTTTAAAGTGTCTTAGGATCTCGTATCATTGGGTATGTGGCAGGAGTGTGTGAAAAACTTAAAAATTCCCAGCACATGTGTATTTCAAAGTACGCCAACTCTGCAACTTTTATCATTCAAACTGCTCCTGTGTTAATAAATATAAATCTATTATTATGATGCTAAAGAGCTGGTTGATTCTCAAATTACAAAGGTTGTACAAACATGTTTTCTACATATCAGAAATATTGCAAAAATGAAACATTCTGACCTTGAAAAAGTTATCTATGCACTCATCTCGAGCCAACTAGACTATTTATTCAGGATTACCCCAGTAAAGTATCCATCCACCGTCTGCAACTTGTCCAAAATTCTGCAGCAAGGCTTTTAACTGGCTCCAAAGCACAAGAAACATATTACACCTATTTTATCATCTCTTCACTGGTTACCTGTTCATTTTAGAATTGATTTTAAGATTTTACTTATTGTTTTTAAAGCCCTTAAAGGTCTTGCCCCCTCATATATGAATGATTTATTGTCCCCTTATGTTCCTCAGACCTAACCCTTTTGACAGTCCCCCCCTCCCGACTCCGCTCCAGAGGAGATCGAACTTTTGCTGTTGCAGCTCCAAAACGTATTTATACAAAATTGCATTTATTTAACTCCTTTGTTTTACTGTTTTTATTTGTTCTATTATATTTGTTACAATATTGAGGTTTTTATTTTATATTATTCCTTGCTTTTATGATTATTATTTTTTTTATTCTTTATTAGATTTTATTCATGTAAAGCACTTTGTAACTTTGTTTTAAAATTATTCTTCTTATTATTATCTTCTGCTGCTGCTCAGCCTCTTCAAGGTAAAGCTGTATCATAAGAAGACCATGCAGTCATTTGATGTTTAAGCATCCATGACAGGAGTCAACTTTAACATTAAACTGAATGTTAGACATGAGGCACACGGTGAAGCTCATCTCAAAGACCAAGTCTAAAAACGAGCTTCCATCAGTTTTTTTGAAGGTTTTCTAAATTTGATGGAAGTTGTTGAGCCAGAGTTTGCAGGGCTATAAATGAAAACCCATCAGCACCATCTCACTGAAGAATGATGATGATACTTTCAGCCGTCTGTCACCGTAGACGACAGAGCTCACAACAGTCATATATAAACGTTACTGAACTATAAAATGCTCACTGGAGCAGGGCAGAGCGACGTGGGAGACAAAAAAAACTTTACATGGGCTCCTGAACACACTGGGAGCTAAAATGTTAGCTAAAGTGTTAGCCAACACCCTGAATCAACATAGCATGATGTATTTAGAAGTGAAGAAGCCTTTTTGAATGAGAGATTTAACCATTTTAAAGCCCAATAAAACTAAATGTGGTCACCTTCTCTTTATTCCTGAACTGCATGATTAAAAACTACACCGACACACAGGCAGATGAATTAATCAGCTAAACTCTCAGGACGCTTAAAACATATTTTAAATGTTGCTTTCTGAAGCTTAAAACTGCTGCATGGAGTTGAATGTGCACGTATCTGCACGTGATGCTGCAGAGGGCATGAGTCCAGTGGTAAGTTAGTACAGCACAGGGTGAAGAAAAGCTCAAATCCATCCAGCAACAGCATCAACACACCACTAATCTCTCAAACAAATGTTCTTATAAATTATGGTAGTCACCAGTATTAATTCCTCTGAGGAAGATGTCAGCTTCCCCTGATGAAAAGGAAGCAGAGGAAGCTTCCATATAGGATGCTGGATCAAAACTGGGCTTTGATTTGGTCACTGTGCACTGTACAGTCCTGTATGCACTGATTCATCAACATGTATGTGCATCTTTGCAGGGTTGCTGCCACTTTCTTGTTAAGTTTGGTGTCTTTTAATATGTGTGAAGATGTTTGCAAACAGCAAAAAAAAGTTCACAGAAACTTCTTTTATACATGCAAATTAGAAACCGATGTGAAAATCACCACACACAGAGACGGCACACAACTAAAAATGCCAGAAACGCATTAATTCCAAACATATTTCATTTACACGCCTAAGCTGTGAAAGATTAAAAGCAGAAAAACAGTTCCAGTCTTTTCCACGGCTGCCTGTACAGCAGTGAAAAACACTGCCGTATCTTACAGGACGCCAGGTCTAATCCACTCACAGCTTAGATGCAATGACTATGATTAGCTCGGGGAGAGAGGGCCCCTTATTGACAGCTGAGAGGCAGAAGCAGCCCGAGTCTCTGAAATCACAGAATAATAATAATACCATACCTGCATATTAAACTGGAGGCATGCAACAGAGCAAAATAACAAAACACAGTTGTTAATAACAGGAGCTGAATGGGTTAGTGTGTGGGCGAGCTCGTGTGATGGCGAGGATCGTTTCTGCTCCTGCGAAAGATAATTATGTAAATCAGAGAATGAGATTTTCCACAAACAAAGCTGGACCGCCACTCAGAGCCTGCTGGATGGAGCCATTATGTTCTTATTGTGAGAAGTTTGCATTCACCTGGAAATGAAGTTTAATGAAAACTGTGAGTGTTGCTGTACAGACAGAAAATCCAAGGCTTCTGGGTGGTATGTCACCGTGATCAGTTGTTTACAGCACTGTGTAAGTAAAAGTCATGAGCCACCCTTCTTTTTCCAAAATAAAAGACAAGAAAAAGGGAACTGTAGTTTCTCTAAGCCAGAGGTTGGGCAACTCCGGTCTAAGAGAGTTTCAGTGTTGCAAGCGTGCAACACACCTGATTCAAATCGCTGATGTTAAGCCAGGGGTGCCCAGCTCCGGTCCATGAGGTCCACAATCCTGCAGGTTGTCCATGCATCCCTGGTCTAACACAAGGAATAGCTCTCCATGCCTCTTGAGGGACTTTCTAATTCTCTTTGGATGCTTGATCCGACACTGCTTCATGGAGTCTTTCCTCCATTGGATCTGTTGTCACTGATTTCCAGTCCAGTTCTTGTGTTGTGTGGCTGACTGTAACCTTTTCGCCCCGTTTCCCTGGCTTCTAAGCAACCATCCTTCCATGGAAACCATATCTGCTGAAGGTTCAGTGAACAGCAGCTGGATCAACTAAAGGTCCAGATGCTTCTCGGGTTGTTCAGTTTACCTTTTATTTTGCTGATATGCCATGTTTTCAGATAACATTAGGCATCCCCTTGGTGATGAAACAGTACCACCTTCTGTCTGTGAAGCTGTGCAATCTTTGGTATCTTTCATAGCTGCAAAAATGGCACCAAGGACGCGTCTTTGTGACAGGCTGCTGGACATCGCTTGAGTTTGGCATCCTTGTAATTGGTTTTACTTCACTGATTTAGGTTAGGTGGCTTAAGCAATGACACTATGCATCTGAAATTAGTGAGGTATAAACAAGGGACTGGAAGTGAGTGAACCAGCTAATGTCCAAAGACGTTCACAACGATCACTTTTAAAGATTACAAGAACTTTGAAAGGACAAAATGAGTTATTACACACATAGCTGTAATAATTAGAAGCGGAGGGTATTTTCCAATCAAACCCTCTCTGCATTATCAACATCCCTCAAGTTCTTCCCATCAATAGCGGAAGAGAAAGGGACAAAGCTGAAGAGGGTGATTAGTGACTAACTTACTCTAGAGACCTGATGGTGTTGTGCTCCATGCAGGAATCCGCCCTGCCGACTGGTTCAATCCTCCCGCTTTCATCCTCTCCGTTTTCTTCATCCTACAACAAAACAAGCATAAGAGGAGCATGAAGTGTGTGACAAAGGACACATCTGTTGCATGTCAAGAGACGTTTTCCATTAGAAAATCCCTAAACTAGATTTACCAAAGCGGCAGTGTTATGAATCTGCGCTAGACACCTACAGCCTCACTTCCAGCAGATTCAGCAGTGGCCTTATGACTGCTGGCAACACACAACCGTGACTGGCTGTTTCATGCATGTTGACAAAGCATAATCTGCTTTCCAGTTTCCCCTGCCAGCAAACAAAGTGGCTGACAGGCAGTCAGGGTGTCCCCACCGGTAAACAAAAAACTCCTGTTGACACTTTTTTTTTAACATTCCAGTTGTCATCGTCAGATTGCACGTTGCTGCTGCTGACCACAAAGTCAAATAGCATGTCACACAACATGTTGTGACACCATCCGATCAGCTTATAGTTTCACAGCCTGCGTGATGTACAATGTTGATCCCACAAGAGGTTTCACAGGCAGATCTGAAGGGATCAGGAAAGTCGAAACACAGTCAATGGACCCGTTTCTTCTTATAGGAAGGGACAAGACGTCCAAGGTTGTTGAATTAAGTAGTTTTTTTATGCTAGTATTGCACAGTCTGGTCCAAACACATTTCTTATGTAGCTCCTTATCCTGTAGATATACGTACACAAAAAATACAAGTACTGTTCAGCAGCTAAAACACAGGCTGAGTTCAAACCTGTCCAAGCCAAGAGGAGCAGACTGGAGGTGGTCTTCCACAGGTATAGAAATACATGTCCCTCAAAAATGTCTTCAAAATGACATTTTGTCTCTTCACTCTTCACACTGTGTATGTTTGAACAATGAGACTCGTGGCGTGTACACGCCAACACAAACACGGCGAGCACGGAGGAGGAAAATGAGAAGCAGAGAAGAAAGGTCATTAAAATTTCAGGGCGACACCGGAGAGGCGAGGCGAGGCGAGCGGAGCGAGCAGCAGCTCAGACCTCCCCGGCAACTCGCCTCATCAGTATGAAAATGAGCCTGCCATTACCGTGGCTGCCCTACGGTTACCATGACACTTTACTGGAGGACATACCAATACAGGGCAGTGTACGAGCGCGTGGAACAGCATGTACAGACCTTTGGCTAATGTCTTATACTTGGAGGGATTTGGATGATTTGTAGCAGCCATCAATTACAAATGACTCAAGAGTCACTAATTATTTTATTCTCTACTTATTTAAACAAAATGTTTTGAAATAAACTTACATGAAACCTTTGCGGCACATTTATTTCTCTAGTTTTGCATTTATAAACCCCCCAGAACACAGTCTAATTTTTAGTCTAGACATTTTCACCTTCAACTTCTAAGCTTTGCTAGAGAAAAAAACAGTGGATTCATCTGCAGACTTGATAATAAAAGCAGCTGTAAAAAGATATTAAACTACTCTTTTGGATTCCAGTCCAATCATAACTTTTACTGCATCATTAAGGACTTGGATAATAAAATATTAAGCATGTTTATGATTAGAATATGTCTTACAGGATGCTTTTCCATTGCCAAAATGTGTTGTACATGCTGGCACAAGTTAATCACAAGCAACTGCAACCTCTTGCAGCAAGCATGAGGGGAAGCAATGACCCAATAAAGAGAAATTCCAGCACACAGAGAAACAATAACAACTTCAATAAAGTCAGACACACGTGTAATGCTATTCAGCTTTCATTATGAGATGAGGAAGAGTGGAAGGGGGACAGCAGAGAGGGAGAGGAGCTGCTATCTGAGAAAGGCAAAATGAGGTCTGAATTCATCACAGCAGCTCATCATAGTTCTGTCTGAAGCTTCGTGATGCATGTAGACATTTCTGAATCTGGTGAGAGGTGTGTGTGTTTAACCATTAGGAGATTCAAAAAGGTGTGTGGTTAAATAGTAAACCAGGAAGCAGTGAGATTTTATTATTACATTTCAGGTGTGCGCTGCAGTGACATCTAGTGGCTCAAACTGTGAACTGCAGCTAAGTGGAAAACCTGACTGTTATATACTCTGCATGAAGCAGAAAGCATCATTTCTGCTGTCCACTAATGCAAAAGCTTAGCAGGGGTACACCACTGCTGTCAGACATCTGCTCTACATGCAGACATATGCGGTATGAAGCTGCATGGAGAAGGGTGTGGCTCTGTGAGACTGCATTAGTTAAGCCCACAAGAAGCAAAGCAAACTTCCAAAGCATCTTCCAGGCGTATGAGAGGAAAGGTAGCTGTCGAGATATTTTAGATTTTGCAAGTTTAATAAAAATTCCAAGAAGGATATTAATAAGACTGAAATGTAAAAGGAAGTAACTACTGTGCAACGTCGGCGGTGATTGGTAAGTTTGTGCTGTTGGAGAGTCTTAGGCTTGTGGGGTAAATATAGAAGGGCACCACCAACAGGATGACGAGATGCTGTGCAAGTATAAATCATTAAAACTCATCTTTTCAGGGCATTTTAGACTAAAGAAAACATCACGGTTTAACGTAAAAGACAAATATAAACATATAAACATCATCCTAAATGTTACACACTAGAAATTAACAAAAATGCCTAAACCTGGATGATTAAATGTTCTTCTCAGATTATCCAAAAGGATCTGATGGGTGAAAATCTGTGTGTAGCTGGAGTACGATGAGATGAGACCGTCCTACCCCAAAACCAATAAATAAAAGCTGCAAACTAAATCCTGAAGACGAGTTAGTGGAGGGAAGCCAATATGCAATCACATATTGGCTGGCATTATGTAGTCGCACATCTTTGTTCCTCTTTTACTAGCAGGCTAACACATCTGATACGAGGTGTAAAATAATAAGACAACTGTTCTCAACCTGCAGGAAATAGCTTTGTGCTTCAGAGTCAAGTCTGAACATCTGCTCCCTCAATCCGTTATAAAAACCACTTGCTCTGAAAAGAGTATCCGACACTTGCTTCTGAGATGTAAAGAAAATAAAACAGTTTTATCCTCAGAAATGAGCAAATCACAGCAGCTTGGTGCAAATTGAACTAACTCTAAATCCAACTTTTGATTTAAAAGTGCAGCTGGAGTCCTTCACTTCCCAACCACACCATCAAGACGTTGTCTCACAGTGGTCCTGGAGAAAAGAGAAAGATGGCCACATTAATAATTCACCTATGCTTTGAAGGGGGGGGGGGGGTTAATGGCTAGCAGGCAGACAGGCAGGCAAGTCCGAAGACAAGCAGACAATGTGTTTTCCAGCCGAGTCATTGTTTGTTTCCTGGATGTGGAGAGGCAGAGACAGGCGGGCAGTTTTCAGGGCCGGGGGCTCATTAAAGATTAATGGGAGAATCCATCGGGGCCTGTCCTTTCTATCTCTCAGACTAAATGAAGAGGTCTGCACCTAGTGTGTATGTACGGCAGTGAGCGAGTAGAGTAATGCTGCACTTTAATGAAGTGATGCCCACTTTCCTTTGCTGCTACTTTGACCACACTGTCACTCTGGAACTGATGCGAATGCTTAATGACACACTGGCAGGGTCGGACATTTTTATATGCAATCATTCAGAAATGCCAACAAACTGCATGTAAAGTCATTTTTTAGTTTGAATCCTTATATAAGATCTGGGCAATTGCTTGTGAGAAATATGTAAATATAAGTAGTTAGTCTGATGAGCAACAATGTCCTTTTAATTATATTCATGATTAATCTAGAACTTAATTTGTGTGGCTGCATACTATACACTGTACTGATTAGCTGTGTGAAGTGGCTTTCGTAACATATAGACTTACTTCATTTCACAGTGGCAGAACATAGTTTAGTGATTGGTGTTATTACCACTTCTGTTGTAAGTCCAGATACTTTTTTTCGTGGTAGCATGTCAACAACAAATATGATTTTTAAAACTTTTTAATAATTTAATAGAGGCGGGGTACTGGACAGGTCGCCAGTCCATCACAGGGCCAACACACACAGACAAAACCATGCACACACACACTCACTCCTATGGGCAATTTAGAGATTTAGAGCCTATCCCCAAGGTGCATGTCTTTGGACTGTGGGAGGAAGCCGGAGTACCCGGAGAGAACCCACGCTAACACGGA
>JBAMHV010000008.1:22663996-22674971 GCA_037177535.1 Pseudomugil gertrudae
ACAAGAAGCTGTTGGATTTATTTGATTTGCATCAGGTGTGTTAGTGCAGGGAAACAGCAAAACCTGCTGGATACCGGGCCTCGAGGATTGGAGCTTGACACATGTGATCTAGATAGTTTATGAAGCTCTTTAAATTCCTTTCAAGCAGCAAGAGGTCTGCAATGTTAGAATTAATTAACTTCCTTAGAATAAAACACTAAAAACAACTAAAACACTAAAAACAACCATGAGAATTAGCCACATATACCTTATATAACCTGTAACATCTACAAAGAACTGACTGATTGGAGACCACCAATGATGCACAGATACATCTGAATGAGCCTTTGAAAGGATGCCTGACATCAGACCAGTCCTTCAGAGCTTTTATTTGAGAAACCACTCTCTTCCTCTGCAGCCCTCCTCTGATAACATCTGGCATCTGCTATTATCACCCCCCTCATCCACTGATGAACTCTCCTGGTCACCAAGCCATGGAGCACAGCAGGTTTACATCAGTGGTATTCTTTTCTTTGAGCCTCCATTGATGCAACATGAGACTCTCCTTCTGAATCTCAACAGGTGGGTTAAGTTTCTACAACAACCCGCCATCTGCCCAACCTGAGCTTGTCTATTTTTGGAGTACCATAATTAGCGTTTGGTAGCAGGTGATGAACTCTGAATTATACGGTTGTGTGTGCGTGTCTGCAGCGTCCCGACAGCCGGCTGGTTGAAGATCCCCCCTGGGGGAAAGCGCAAACTCTGAAGACGAGAAGGAGATGTCTTTCATCTTCTCGTCATCTCTCTGCTCCAGCTATCTCACACTGTCCCTCCAAGCTGGAAGAAATCCTTGCTACCACAAGTCTTCATCACGTCCAAACCCAAAGATCAAATTTGAGGAGTGAAGGAATGAGAAGGATAAAAAAGAATAAAGGGGTGTTTGTGTGAGAAGGTGATGGTTTTTCTCTTCACGTCTCGGTTTTCCCCCGAAAAAAGAAATTGTTTCTTTATAGTGGTGGAAATCTGTCAAATAAATGACAAATATGCAAGACTGAACTTCACGTGCAGACACATTTGTAAATGAAGGGCATTGACTCATAAATCTGAGGAAAAATTCAAGCAATGCTTTAAAAATGGCTGTGGAGGTTTCCATCATGTCACATTGTCTCTCAGTCGGCTGTGATCGTAACCTTCGTGTCAATTAGACCAACATTACGTGCATACTGATTTAGACGTACAGGAGAAAGTTCAATAGACCTGTCGCATCAGAATACACAGACCCAACACAATATAATTAACAGGCTTTTTCTCTATTAAACTAACACATTTTAGCAAGCAGGTTTCAAAGTGTCCTTTCAGGTATTAGAACAAATTCAGTCTCATCTATGCTCTATGCCAAGTTTAGTCCACCTCTACCAACCTGCAACTTTTACACGCAACCTTACTCCAACACACCTGAATCAAATAAATGGCTCGTTACCACACCTCTGCAGAGCTGGAGGACATGCAGAAGCCTTGTAACAAGCCATATATTGAAGGAAGGTTAGCTATTTGATGTGTGTTGGAAAAGCAAGAAGCAGCTGTGATGCATTTAAAAAACACATATGATGCTTTTAAATCCTTCCTTTTAACATGTAAATCATTAATTTTATTGTCTGTATGGAGTAGAACTGCGGCCTGTCATGCTCCGCCCCCCTCCAGGTCACAGGAAGTTAAACTCTACCCTGTTCCGCCATCTTTGTAGCTTGATAGCAGCGATACGCTAATCTCCAGGCAGAGAAACATTTTATTGGTAAGTTTACTATAAATGTGAATGTATCAGATTCATCACATTGATTACCAGGAAGTCCACAACCTTATTTGGCAGACCCACAGCAAATACTGTGATGTAATAGATAAAGAACTGTAATAGAGAAAATTAAACAGACTTAAAATATGACCCTAAAGAATATAAAGATATATGTGCAGCATCAGTAGGGAATACATTTACATTTTCTGCATTATAAACACTTAGAAGTGTACAAAAATGTTGATTTAAGGGCTAAAAAAGTGGATTTTACATGATTCAGTCAGCTGTGTTGGAGCATGGAGACAACAAAACCGTGCTGGGCCCTCGAGGACTTGAGTTTGACACCCCTGATTAGGTTGACTACTTGTTGTTATGACTAAGTACGTAAATGATCCCATTCTCCTGCAAATGCAGAAGATGTTCTGGAGTATGTTAGCAGTGACCCTTAGAAATATTTAAAACAGATGTGACTCTTTCATGAAAAAAAGCATAAATGAGGTTTTAAACTGAAAGTTGGGTGAAAGAATGCTTCTCATATTATTGGGAATCTGTCTCTAGGCTTGAGTTGACTTTTCTCCACTGGATTTAATTTTTTTAGGCCTTTATCCAGAGGCGCTAAACTGGGTCCAGGTCCAAACTGATTGGATCCCTCCATAACTTTCAGTTTCCAGATTTCCCCACATTTCTTGAAACAATGTAACAACTTCCCATCAGTGCTTAATATTGGCTCTTAAAATGGCTTTTAATGGGAGCCCTTTCAGTGGTGCAGTTGTCACATTCACTGCCAGCAAAATTGCTGCAATTACTGCGAGATGTCAGAAGATGATAACAGGACATCAAAGACAGACAATGACTGGAGAGGTGAAACAGAAGACACACACAAATACATAATTATGTGAGTGAGTGAAGAAACAATGCAAATGTTCACATAAACTAATACAGATGGAAAAGTGACAAGAAATTAAGACTAAACTCATTAAAACACAAACACCTACAGCTTTTACCTGCATGTGCATTCACACAACACCAACGTATAGATGAAAAACGGTGCATAAACACACACAAACGGACTCACACACACACAAACCTGGCCGTCTTCAATCTAAGCTCCACAGCAGCACCTGCTGGTGGTTGTCCTGAACCCACACTGACCCAGCTGCTTTGAAGGATCACAGCTGCCCACTTCCATCCGTCTCATTAGCATCTCAACACACACACACTGTGCACGAAACATGATGCATCCCAGCAAACAGGCACGACTTGCACAAAGCAATGCATACGAACAGAGAGACCCCAACGTGCAGGTTCCAGTGCAGCATTATGCATGCGCGGAGGAACACACATTCAGGTGAATGTACACAGTCTGAGGTGATTTATGAGTGTGTGGCTCTGGTTTGCATGATTTATCCTTCTAAACCTACACGCTGCACCTGAGAGACTCAACCCTACACACACGCACACACACACAGGCTGCATGGAAGATTGTTAGTCAGAATGCAGTGGACCAAAAGTGTTTGTGCCTTAGCACATTTGTTTTGGTGAATACATTTCTTGTGTAACTTTACTTTTGTATGTGTGTGTGTGTGTGTGTGTACATTTTCATCTTATCTGCTTTAAAATGACGCTCAAACTGTGTCACTCGTGGCTGCATGTAAGCGTGTTAAAATGTGTGTGTAAAATAGCACATGGAATCATCGTTCCTGCACAGGTACGTAGGTGTGTGTTTGAGTGTGTGTATGTACAGAACGACTGTCAGAGTGTCTGTGTAACAACGTCCCCAGAGGGCCGTGCAAAGCCTCTATCCCACCATGAATGGTAACTTGGTCCCTCAGCAGTCTAATGGTTGAGGACACACAACAGCATCACAAACACACACTAAGGCAAACTAAACTCTTCACACAACCTCCCACACACACACACACACACACACACACACACATACACACACACACACAGGGCTTTACTGGGCTACAGATTCAAAGTGTGCAAGTGAGAGAAAGTCTGACCTTCAATAAATTATGGTAATTAATGGCAGAGCAAATTTCACATATATTTAGAATACACAAAGGGAGTTTGATGAGGAGCTCGTCACGTGTAAAATATTATTCTCATTATTATTTATACGATCTCCTCGCTCCTTTCATACTGGTAAAAATGTTCTTTTGCCTGTTTCAGAGCTTTAGTGGAAGGTATCTGTAGCAGCGTGTGCAGGTGT
This sequence comes from Pseudomugil gertrudae, assembly GCA_037177535.1. Classification (NCBI taxonomy): domain Eukaryota; kingdom Metazoa; phylum Chordata; class Actinopteri; order Atheriniformes; family Pseudomugilidae; genus Pseudomugil; species Pseudomugil gertrudae. Next base: position 22,667,980 of record JBAMHV010000008.1, read on the forward strand.
TTCCATAGGAAGCTGCAATGCTTGTAAAATCTTGTGTTGCAGGATCTCTTTTTGAAGCATTTCTTCCTGGTTTTTCTTTCTAATTCCATGTCAAATTCTGCTTTTTGATGTTTCCCATCGAGGGTTGCGTTAACTTGTGTAAAGCTTTCCGTCTCCTCCATCTGTACATATCGCGGCATCTTGAACTGGTCATGTGACTCCCGGGATCACACCCGGTGATGTGTAAATGCAAAAACAGTGTTTCCAATCATCTTTGTTATTTATTTGTATACAAGTACAAGTCTGAAAATCCAGCTTCTGGGAGCAAACAAAGTTTTTAGCGATATAAAAGATGTTTTTTAAATGTAGGTGTAACCAGTTTTTTAATTGCGATATTTAGGTTTCACACGTTTCTACGGGTAAGGCAAATTCAATTCAACTTTATCCGTACAGCACCACTTCATGACAGTGTCATCTCAGGGTGCTTCACAGACATATAGAGCCAATTAATAAAAAATAGCCTCGATAAGGGAAACCATGAGATTGTATCGAAGCTTGATTCTGATCCAATCCCCTTCCTGAGCTGCATTAGGCGACAGTGGGAAGGAAAACTCCCTTTTAACAGGAAGCAGAACCACCAGCAGAACCCGGCTCAGGGAGGGCAGCCATCCACCTCGAAATGCAGCTTTTAATTTCCATTTCAGACTTTTTGCATCAAATTCACAGAATTTCACCTGCATCTTATTCACTTACTGCTGTAGCAAGTGACTGTCAGGTTGTGTTTCCTTTGTACGAGAGCTGTGTCCTGCACGTTTCAGCTAAATGCTCTTCTCTCTGCAGCTGAAGAAGGAAAACAACAGTGATGGTTTCATCCCTACTTTCATTTGGAGAGTAGTGGTAAGCACTCAGCTCTGTTTACTGTTTGCATTTATTCAGTTTCCCACCTGACACTCTGAGTTTTTCAGTCATTTTTTATTATACGCCTCTTCAAAGCTGATTTTCCTCTCCTTCTCATCCTTGTGTATTCCTCTGAGGCTATCACTTCAGCTTATTCAAGCTTATTTTCAAGCCTCATGTTTCTTTGACACTCAGGACTGAATTTTACTCACCTTTACATGTAAAGCTCATCATACCCTTGTTTTAATTGCTGCTATATTTAATTAATCCTGCTTTTAATGCTGTAACTTACACTGATTTTTGGATTTGAGTCACTTCCTGCACATTATTTATGACACGTATGGGTTTAATATGAGAAATGAATGTGGTCACTGGGTAGAGTTTACATTCAGTTAGTCATTTGGCCACAGTCAACGCAAACTTCTGTAGCCATAAGTCAGTCTAAAAAGATGGATATAGCTGGGAACTGGGAACTGGCAGGCTGTCTATGCAAGAGTGGCGACAAGTCTTAAATAGTTATTTACGGTGCATTAAAGTCTTATATGAACATGTGAAAAGTTATTGATATTCAGTTTATGCAAATGCACTCCAAAATAGCTTGGTTAAGGTTAGCTTGAGCTGAGAAGGTGAAAAAAACAATGACATGTGACTTGGCAGTATAAACTATAGCCACAAAAGAGCATCAAAAACAGCTCATACTAAAGACAAGGGTACAACTATAAATCATCATAAATAAAGCTTTAAGCAACAGTATGCACACAGACGTTATAGAAATGTTCTGAAAACACAGCATTAAAAAGCAGCAGATTGAATATAACAAACACAAGCAGACATGCAGTGACATGCGAGTCCACAGAGACTGTTGTCTACCCACGGAGGTGAAGACTGAAGGCTGACCCAGACAGCCTGCAGAGTGTGTGTATGAATGTGTATGTTGAAGTTCAGCTCAGTAACACTCCAGGTGGCTCAGAGGCAAAAGCCTCTTCCTTTTAATTGGTTGATTTGCAATCCAGTCGACAAGTGCATGGATTTCTGACACATGCTCACAGCTGACACACACACAAATGCATAAATGCCCTTATGACTCACTGATGCACACACACACATACACGCAGCAGCAGCAGCAATATGTGGGCCTCTCTCCTCTTCGCAGCCACAGCACCTCCAACCCGCTCTCATTACTACACACTCGACTGACAGCTCGCTGTTGCCGTGGCAACCGCCAACCTGTTGCCAAAGGGAGCTGGTAGTTTTGAGGAGATTGTGAACGCAGCTCAAAACTACTGCTTTTTTTTTTCTCCTCTCCTTCTCCCGCTTTGCTGCATGTCGGGGAGCTGCCAGTTCTGCTGCGGGCGAGTACAATTACCCACTTTGCAACACAGAATAGTTTCGTTCATTTCAATTCAATCTGGCTCACTTCAGTGTAAAGCAATGCCCCTTTATAAGAGAAGCAGAATACTCCACAGCAGGCAAATAGACCTGGTTCATTATTTGCTTTCTATTCTCATTCTTCCCCTCATTTCATACTCATCTGTTCCGTGTTATTCATTCTGGGATGATCAGATGAAACTAACTCGAGGAAATTGCTTTGCTTAATTCATCATCCTGAGCTGCTCTATACTAATTAAATCACTGCGTATTCTATTCTCGGTCAGCTATTCATCTTTCCCTTAATATTCTATTTTAATATCTCGACAAAGGTTTCCTACACGGCTGCAGAAAAGGCTCTAAGCTAATTGTGCCATGGAGGAATTCTTTCCAGTGATGTACTAAACTGTTGAAGGTAGTTTAGAAAGTACACAGAAGCCACAAGGCCATTAGAAATGCATGAAATGATCCAAATAAGAACAAACAGTAGCCTCTTTGTTACTGCTGGGTTTTTTCTTCCTATTTTACATTATTTACTTGGTAGCAGCATTAGGGCTCTGCTAGGTTGTGCTAAACACACAACGGGCTCTACATCTGTGGACAAATATGGGATGTTTTAGGTGACTTTGACTTAACAGACCGCTTTGTCCTACAAAGCAAGTCATTTAATCATTTATCTTTCTTAATCACAGCAATTTTGATGCATTTATTGTGAAATTAAACTATAAAGGAGACTTGTTAGTTGCATGAATTGATCTGGATGGTTTACGATACTCTTTTTTTATCCTTGCGCTGTCTCGTTGCTATGGAAATAAGATGCTTAAAGTGACACTGTGTCCAACTGCTCTTAAAGCAAATAACTGGTGATTTTAATGTAAAACTTCAGAGGTGGCTGCAAACTACAGCAGCTGATTGAAAACCGTGTAGCTGTGTTCAGTAGTGTTGCATTGTTTCTGTTTTATTAAACTATGAAGACGCTTTAATTCAGTCATGTTTATGTAGCTACGGGTGGCAGCAGCTGCTAAACAGATGAGAGGAAGTCACATTAAATTCAGCTACAAACCTTTTCTCTTTGTCCAGACCAAAATCTGGACAAAGCCCGTTTACATGACCATCAAAATCCGATAACTGGGAGTAATTAGGTAATTGTAATAAGCTGATCGGATGCAACTAAGTGCACGTCTGAATATTTTTAGGATAATCAGACTGTGCGGCGAATGTCCAAACAGGAGTTTTTCCTTGCAGCATCGGATTATACGCCTCCATTTGTGTGGCTTGGGTAGCAATACATGCCGCTAGCTTCTTATTTCCATGATGTCAGGCAAAGTCAAGATTGCACTGGTGTAATGTTATTCACAGAAACTTTAATATGCCAGAAGCAGAACACGTGTTTGTCTAAAGCCCGAACAGAAGCAGTCATGTCAGCTGTGCAGCTCAGATAGCACAAGATGATCACCAGAAATTCCAGCTTAAAGAAGACCATCATAAAGGGAATGATAATTACAGAAAGACGGTTTGAGATGAGGAAGAGGTTGTGAGATGCTACAGAGGTGGTCACATTGCATATTGCTAAAGGTAAGCTGCCTTTATGTAAGCCTGGCTTTAATCCCATTATTCATGAGCTCACTGTTTTTTGGCCCTATTGCCTTAATAAATGCAATAGTAAAATTTCCAGGTACATGTGTGTAGTCTGAAGCTGTTAGGACAAGCAAACCTAGAAAACCTAGAAAATTCAGGCATTGCAACTTCACTAATGTTTGTGTCTCTGGGCAGAAAGGGTGCATTTAAATATATTTCTGTTCAAAGCAACAACAGGTTGGTTGTTGTGGTGTGGTGTAAATGATGTTGTTGTGAATAAAATGGGAAGATTTAGGCTCCTACACAACAGAGAGAAGAAAATATTATTAAAAACGTCTTGCAACTGCAGCCACGGCCTTCAGTTCGGCGTGTATACTGAAGGATATCTGCCTCAAACAAAAATAATTTGTCTGGGGTCTGGTTTTTCTCATCTATTCTTTCATTTAATTATCCAGTCTGGAGCAGAAGCAAGGCTTTTCTCATCATGCTGTTTTGCTGTAACATCCTTCCTGGAACAAAGGCAGATAAGTGGACGCTAAATCAGTGAGACATAAACCAGTGACAGGCCTGAGACAGGCCCACAAAAAAACCTCAAATTTCTGCTGTGTTTTGGTGATGAGATGAAATCTATTACAAATATACCTTTGACTAAATGAGACTTTAAAACCACCACGCTTTGGCTCAGCCTTAATTTCAACCCTAAATCCCACCCTTCCCATTTGCATGAGTAAGATTTCACCTGGTTTTAGATGCAAAGGTGAAGGTGATGCAAAGGATACTTGGATGACTTCATGACCACCTGCTGTTTTCCAAACGAGTAAAACCACTTACCCTACTTGTAAGATGAAAAATGGAGGGAGAGAACAGAAAAAGTAGGGCCGAGGTGAAGAGAACGACATTAGATCCAAGTCAGCAAGTCAATACTAATGTAGGTGTGCAGGCTATCAGAAGGTAAAGTGGGTGGCAGTGGGAATATGTATGAGTAGAGATGGCTAGATGGGTTTCAGCAGGTCATTAATGGTGACTACCCAATCCTGCAGTGACTTCCTACCCCTGAAACTCTATTACACCCAAATCTGTTGAAAGACTGATGCCGTAAGCAGCTCAGATAGATGGTGAAAACCCTGTAAAGATTGTAGTTTAAAGCGCTTAAAATGAGACCATGCAAGTTACAAGAACCATTTCCAAAGCTTGTTAGACTGTGCTTAGCATGAGAGATTATGCAAGACGACTAAAACGTTGTGTGCAACTGCTTGGATTTTCCATTAAACCCCACGGTAAGTGAACCTGAACTAATTGTGCAACACGATTTCCTAATGCACAATACAAAACACCAAACAAGTGTTTTTCATTTGCACTGTAACAGGGAGAAAACCAACATACCCAGCTGGCTGCAGACCAGCATTTCAGCCTCTCCTGGAAAAAATAACTTCATGTTTAGAGTTTGCTGCGAGGTACGATTGAAACGATCGACCAAATCTGGTGAGGAACAGTGTAAACTGCCAACATATGGCGTGTAGGAAAGAAAGCACCTATCATCAGATGCTGTGCATTACATTAAATGGTGTAACGGGGTCACTGAAATGTTGTACTGGCAACATTTCACCCAGAGTTTCAGCGATTCAATTACTCACAGTCAGCACGGACCTGATATTACCGGAATACATGCAGTTCATGAGATTTTATCATCTCAGTCTCATAAAAACTGTGACATGCCTGAGCTGGATGGAAAGGGGGGGGTTGACGTAGATAATGGGTACTGTGTTTGTCTGATAGTGTTTACTGGACGACCAATAAGCTGTTACTCCATCCATGACGTATGTGCCATTGTGGGTCGTATGCTGGAAATTCTTCACTTTTTTATGTCCATGTTTAGAGCTCGAGGGGGTGACTGAACTGGGTCAGGCTCTGTACTGGATCTAGGGCACTCAGACTATAAGAGCATTGTGCTGACAGCTACATGGAGTAAAAAAAATGTACAATCGATTGCTTGAGGTATCAGGTAAACACATTTACAGCTACCTACAATAAGACTTTCTTTCATGAGCCATGCTTGTATATTTACAGGTGCATACAACATAATCCATACCTGCTCCTGCCTCTCCAACCAGCGGTCTACCATGGGGTGATTGGCGCTGAGGGATGAGCGAGCCGTCTCTCGCTGAAACTCCCTCTGATTGGCCCAGGTCCCTGCATCTCGGGGCAAGCTGCGGTACGCGTCCATGCATTTACTCTGCAGAGACAGGGGTTGCCTATATTGTTGTCCCACCAAGTTACCATATCCTCTTCAAGTTAAAGTTAACCGTAACTAATTTAGACATTTTGCATAAAAGATGCAGGAAAACCTTTATTACATCTGTAGAAAGAAACAGAATGCAACTAGTGTCTACTATAATCAGCTTAATTTGAGTTAACACACCTTTCTCTCCAAGCTGTTTGTGCCGGAGGAGTGGCGAGCTTTCAGGAAGCCGGCCGTCGTAGACCAGCGGGTTGGATTCTTCCTGGTTGGGGTTTCTTCCGTTTTCACGCGTGCCTCGACACCGCTAAATGGCCCGTTGATGGTCATCAGGGCAGGATCACTACTGCGCCTCACGTGCAAGGGCATATCTGTAAAAACAAAAAAAAGAGAGGTTGAGTAACCAATCACTTTTAGCAATATCGTACAGTACATCATTTAACACGTGGCTAAACGCCTTTATAGCAAATATAAACAGATGAGAATATATTTTTAAAAGCCAGTAAAGTGGCTACAAGTGTCACAGTGCTGATACAAATGAGAAGCCACTTTGAATAAATCATTTTAAAGTTCAGATTCAGAAGTCTATAATGAGACATAATTGTCCATCATCCTGGTTACACGTAGACTTTGGTACCTCTGAAGTGCACTGATCTGAAGATCTCAGTGTTTATGAAGATTAGGAATTTATAATGATGACTGTAAATAAAAAAAATCAGGGTGACATGGTCATATCAGAATGTGCTGGTTAAAAGATGCTGAAGCCTTTTGGACTGAATGAAGGCGAGCAAAGGAGGCGACTGTGGTCTGGCACATACCTATATTACATTGCAGTAATTAAAGGAGATGTATCATGCTTTAAATCCTTTTAACATGTAAATCATTAATTTATTGTCTGTATAAAGCAGAACCGCAATGCTTTGGTCTGAATTCC
>JBAMHV010000008.1:22715935-22726476 GCA_037177535.1 Pseudomugil gertrudae
CGCACCTCAGAACAGGGTTATAAGGTGTGTGTGGAGCGATACACACCTCAGAATAGGGTTATAAGGTGTGTGTGGAGTGAGACGCACCTCAGAACAGGGTTATAAGGTGTGTGTAGAGCGAGAATAAGCAGGTTAAACATGTTAAAAAGAAGGAATTAAAAGCATGACATATCTGCTTTAATGTATGGATGCATTTTGCCCAGCAGTTTTGTAAATGGAGACATAAAGACTTTTATTAGCTGCTATGTTTAAATTTCAGGATTATGGGATAAATTCAGATTATGCATTTGCACCTTTTAGGCCTCAGACCATTGTTTGCCCGTGCTCGCTGTACGTGATTGGTATAACATTAAAAACATGCCAAACTGTCAGCATGTTGCTTTAAATACCAAGTGTGATTCACTACAAAAGGACATTAAAGCCTCTACTTCTTTCACAAACACATACTTCACATCCTCCTCTCTTTAGTCACTTCATATTTCAAACGATAACAGGATGTCTTGTCACTTGGGTCAACTGCCGCTCGGAGGGCTCGAGGTTGTGTTCAGATCTGATAAACAGCTGAAAAGCGGAACGACTGGCCACAAGTCAAGAATCTGCTTATTTAGTACTCAAGTAGAGTTCCTGAGATTTAAAGCAAAGACGGAGGACGCACACAAACACACCAGGCAGTGCCAACGTGGCACTTGTGCATCAGCCATAATGGATTTAACATGTGCAGAGTGCAGAGAGGTGTTAGCCTTTATCCCCCGCATGTCAGAGGCGGAGGATGAATGAATGAATGGCAGGATATCGGGGCAGTCCATCACATCTGTCAAGTCCTCAACCCACTGCTCCAGATTGTGTTCCTATCTGGTTACGCCTCCCATCAGACAGAACGCTGCTCAAGCGGATTCAGACCGATCCTCTGCTTGTATTGTTGGTAGTAAATATGTGGAAAGATAGCAGTGGGTCCATTCAGCTGCACTTTATTTACTATGTGTCAGTGCAAGACTTCTATCTGAGGCTGAATGAAGAGATAAAACTGATAAAAACAGCAACAAAACTTGTGGAAATTATTTTTTTTACTCTTTTTTTATCCAGAAAAAGTTGAAAAATCCTTTTTGGAAGCTGCTAATTTTGTGCACATTAGCAAAATGATGGAAATATTGGTTGACAATGTTGATGGCTGCTAACACGATGTCTCCTTAGCATGAAAAATCCTCCACTGAATGTGCTCAGACTCTTATTTCATGCTTTTTACACTGACCATCATCATTTTACTCCTATAATCATAAACATCAGCTCCCTTTTTTTTACAATTAGGGGCCATTTCTGCTTCTATAAAGCAAAACAAAAAGAAGCTGCACAGCATAACCGATTTTGTGCAACCCTCATCTAGAATAATGGTACTCATGTCCGTGTTTGGGGTGCTTTTAAAGCAACAACACGGGAATGCGAGATGGCAGTGAGGTGGAGGAACGAGTCAATGAAAACTATTCTTTAGGCGCAGATAATTCAGTTATAAAAAGAAGTGAAATGTAATGCTTAAACATACGTCACCTGTAAATGTATCTGTACGTCCTATAAGATAATTGTGTTTAAATGAGGAGCCTTTTAATAAATAAATGCTCCTTTTTATCAATAAGCCTGATATCTCATCGCCCACTTGAAAGTGCTAGTTGTAATTATCCCTCCAGCTAAAAAGCAGACATTAAAATGTTTTTCTCTTCAGGAACAACCTGTAACTAACTGCAGATGAGAACAAACAACTCATTCACAGACTGATTCATTCCAGGGGACTTCACGCGCCATCAGAGCGCCGGTGGTGAAAGGAAGGGACTAGACGAAACATCCTGTTTACTCCTTCTCAAAGCTCACTTCCTGCCGTTTGCAAGCCACTTCCTGTAAGAGTTCAAAAATTGCAGGTTACACTTTGGCAGACAAAAGGCAGGAAATGACGGTCGATGGCGAGTGAAGGTGGAGATTGCTCCATCAATGGGATTCTTCCTAATTGTGTCCCATCTTTGTGGCATGAGTAAGCAATGCATAAAAATGGTTCCTTCCTGTCAGGTCAGCCTTCACAAACACCACCCTCCTCCCTAAAGAGAACCTTTTACAAGCAGGCTAAAATTAAATACAGCCCCAACAGGCACAGAAAACACTCAGGGGGTTGTGATGTAAGGCCTCTGAGCTGTGAGAGTCCAACTGCCTCCTCTGCAAACCAGCACAGTACTCAGCATAAACCCTCTGAAATCTGGAGCCACACTGACCCCTGGTGGTAAACAAAGGAAGTGACTGTGGGAAAAAGTGTGGGGTGCCAAAATGTTCACAGTACAAGTGCAAAATGGCAAAACCCCACCAGGCTAGAATGCTGCTGTGCAGGATGAAAAGTCTTCTGAGAGGTGAGGATTCACGTCTCAAACTAAACTGGTCGGTCCTTCTAACAATCAAACGGTGCTGCATTGTGACTACACAGGCCAAAACAAACTCAAGTCATGAATCAGTGATGGACTAAGGCAGTACTTGTGGTTACTATGGCAACAGCAGCAGCTACAGTGGAGCTGGACACTGCAGGCTCATATATACAGAGTTGAGACAGTCAACGGTGATTTTCTCCCTTCTGGTGGGTTTTATCTGATATTTGGCTCGATCACAATCAATACTGCCTGATTTCAAGTTTACTTAAAGTCACTGCAGTCCAGCGAGTTCAACTACTTTTGCTTTTCCAGGTGTTCAAAACACTGAAAGAGCAGCTGGTTTGTGTTGCTGTCCAGTCAGTTGACTCCAACTCAGATCTGTGTCAGCATTTCTGAAACACCGAGGTTGGAGAGGAGGCAGACACAACACACACAAATAGAGACGAACCACTTCCTGTCCGAGCAGGCGGTTTGCACCGCTGGCAAAGCCACTGCGGTGAGAAAGAATGACACAGTTTCATTCAGTATTCTTAGTATTTATATCAAAAACATGCAGGAATTTCTCCTTATTTTTACTTGGTGACCAGATTATAGACAGGCAGGTACCACTGGGTTTTGTTCTTCCTTTTGGAGGTTTTTTTGGGGGTTATTGTCAAACAGTCCTGAGTTGCCACCAGAAAACCTTAATTCAGGTGATGCTGCTTCTGTTATTTTTAACTAATCGTTATGAAATGGGATGTTCGGCCATCGTTGGGTTAACTTTCAGCCAATCAGCTTCGAATCAAAGCTTGGCGTCAGCGCCGACGGCCCTGTGTTGTTAGGCTTTCAGAGGACTGCACATCTGTCTGTATGCAGAAGCGGAGTGCTTTGCAAACGTCTACCTCTAGTGCATAACAGGTGGTGATCGCTGCAACCTAACCCGTTGCCGTGGCAACTAGCCTGCGCATGCATGTCGTCCACCTAAACATTAAGAACGGTTCAGCTTGAAATCAGTCTTAGAAAACAAAAGCATTAGATTTTCTGCAGGATTTAAACACAAACATGGATATGTTGAGATCTGCAGATATAAAACCAAAGGGTTGTTTTTGTTTATTTTCTTGCTCTCAAAGCAATGTGTAAATATCGGGCAGAGGAAAGAAAAGAAAATTAATGTTTCACACTATTTTGCAAGACAAGCTGATGAATAAACGTAAAAAACTTAAACCAAAAGCTTTGTTTTGTGTCATTTATCAACAACAAACAATAGTTTCCTTTTCACAGCATTTATTCTCTCATCAAAAGCTCCAGCAGATAATTAGACCATAAACAAGAACAAGACTTAAAAATGTGAATTGCAAGCATATGGCTGACTGCTGAGGTACGTAGCCACTTGTGGAGCTCTGCATCTCATGCATACACGCAAATTCTCCCAGCTAATATTTGTTATTATTCAGCAGAGCTTGTGCTCGTACGATAATCTGCTTGTGTGACCTCCAGCAGACGTGACTACAGCAGAACGACACCCAACACATGTCAGCTGAAAACACAGACCTTCAATGTTTGCTTCTCTGAGCCTCTGAGGTCATCTTCAGGTCAAAACACAAACTATTATTTTCACACCAAATAGAGGCTAAGGCTCTCTTCTCAATAAGCTTTCATAAATTATTTTTTAAACAGGAATTAACCTAAAAAAATACCGTCATTTTTTTAATGACATCTTTGATTAATAATGACAAGTAAAAAATATGTAATTAAACAGGAAAAACAGTATTTTAGGAGCTTATGTTATTAATAAAATGTGTGAAGAGAGAGAAGAATCTGTGGAGAAGCTGAAGTCTTACTGCACTTTCACCACACCACCACTAGAGGGAGACAAAGACCTCCATATCAACTTCTCTCCAGCATCATGATGGTTAACAACTTTTATAGGAGGACTATAACTGATCCAAAAGCATTAACTCTGGTCACAAAACCAGGCAGGCTCATTTGTTACACATAATATCAACTGAGCTGGAAAATCTGCGTTTCAAACCCGCCCAGTATAGTCCCAGGCAAAAACAAAAATCAATGCTGTTGCTTCACAATGTATCTTCTTTTAAACCTGAACTGGAAGAATAGTAAAAAGCAGGGAGGATGGATGAGGGAGGGTTATTTAGGAGAAGAATAGATGTGAGAGAAGGCGGGGGAGTCTTAATCTTATTAACACCAACACAGACGCACATATCTGCTGTGAGCTGTTGTAATCCTGATAGTCCTGTTGGCTTCTCAGACATCGTCTTTGTCCTCTCCTGACACTTTTCCCTCCATAATTAAGATAAAGAGCCCATAGAAATTCAATGAACCTTCACATCTGTGGTTCAGGTTCTAGATTACTCAAAGTCTTCTTTTAACAATAGCTGGGCCTTTTACGGTTTTTCCTTGTGAAACTCATTTTTACAGACGTGTCCAACGACATTAAGCTGAAATCAAGCTGTTCCAACAGCACATGTGCTGAAAAACACACCACAGATCCTTTTATAAAACCGTCCCCATGAAGTTTCAGATCTTTTTATGGAGGCGAATCAGCTGCACATTAAAGTTTCTCCGTTATTTTGGTTTCGTCTGTTCTGTTGCTAGAAAACGAGCTGCAAAGTATTTTCTTTTGAATGAAAACCAACGTAGAGAATTTATCTTTGACTTTAGAGATGATGATCTCGTACCGATTCTGCGAATGTGGACTGAAATACCAACTTTATGCTACTTTCAAACTCTCGTTGATTTTGGATAGAAAAACAGTGCTATGGATACTTGTATTAATATTATAGTTACTGCTCTTCATTGCGCTTAGTGAAATGTAAATCATTTTATTGTTTTTCATATTATCCAACTTTTTAGCACATTATTATGAAACTGCCGTTGCTTTAATGGCTCATAAATAAAAAACTGGCACTCAATTGACTCTCCTGGTTAAATAAAAGTTCAATAAAATAAATTAAATTAAGTAAATGTTTGAATATAAAGCAACTTGTGCTAAACTATCTGCATTTAAGCAAAGAAAAGCTCACAGTCAGCATGCCAAACTGCACACGACGTTTTAAAGCTGGTTTTATTTTTATACACGATACATCTGTACAGGACCCATAAAGAAATATTATGCAACTTATCAGGTGTCTTTAATTGTGTTATATAAAGTGCATTCACAAAACTTTAGTTTACACTGTTTACAACCACTACAGGGCTCTTACTCCATCCTCTCTGCTCAGACACAAATGCTGTGTACAACCTAAAACACAGCAAACGTGCAGAGATTTACACTCTTTTAACATTTATTTAAAGTGCTGACTATGTGAGAGCCTGCATATAGTGCCGTTAACCATAACCCTTTAACAGGTCGTGTACATTTATTTACTAAGACACTGCTTTGCATATTGAGCATCATATAACCTACAAACATAAAAACAGATGTAACCTCTTTTATTACACTACAAATTAGTTTGCTTGTTTTATTTCACATTTGCATACACAGTTTTGTCTAAATTAATCACAAACAGCAGACCCAAACAGACTCCTCTAAGCTTTCCCACAGCTATCATGTCTCTCGCTTTTTAAAAAATGTAATGCTATAATTATTACAATTAAAGCTTTATGCCATTCTGCTTTTTTTCTACATCCATACAAGGGGTTGTGTCAGTCTGAGATGTTGTGGGTTGTCTGATCCTTGACCCCTGACCGTGTCTGAGACGGAGTGAGGGAGGGAGGTGAAGATACCCTGTTCCGTTACCACACAAGGAGAGGGCTGCCTGTGATATTGTTATTTAACTGTGAACCTGTAATTACAAAAGCAGGTTCACAATCCTCCACAAGAACACTTAAAGATCCCTTACATGTATTAAAATGCATGTGCAATATACACACAGAAAAACACATGCACCTGAGTAATCATGACTAAGGCTCCTTGTGGGTGATCATTACACAGACTGCTTAAGATGCATGAGTAATCACTTCACAAAGCAGCGCGAATAATACGTCCAACACTATACTTACAGGTTGCATCATTCTCCAAGTATTCCCTGAAATCAGATGTTTTAACTTCCCAAAAAGCCTCTGGACTGTGTTTGCTGTCACATTTAAATTGGCTGAGAGAAGGTTTGAACACTTAAAGTGATGCAAACTCACATTATAAAAGGGAATGAGTTACAAGCATCGACTTGCATCATTTCTGTGCAGAGGTTAGCTTGATGCTAATTGTACTAAAATTCATCTGCAAAGCTTGAATTGCTTCAGCTGCTCCGTGTAGTAAAAGTGACTGAAGAGTTAGATAAACTAAGTCATTCATGAAAACCCAACTTCACACTTGTGATTATTAATTAAAGATCATCTCAAAAGGCTCAATTCTGTTCCTTATAAACCAGAGAGCATAATGGGCAGCTCCCATTAGGCTTTGCGTTCATCTGAGCCTTGTGTGCAGCCTCTGTTTGTCGAGCAGGAGGTGGGACGTTACAGCAGCACAAACACACCTCAGTAATCTGAACAGAGCTTTTCTCCAACATGTTTATGCGTTTCAACATGTGTGGCTGTGTCAGACAGCCCAACAAGTTTATATAAGTCACAAAAGGAGAAAAGATGGCTCTGTTATGGAAGCATTATTAAGCATGAAATTAATGAGGGGTATTTAGATGGAATTATTTTAAAGCCCTGCATGTTGTTATTCAAAGGAAACTGAAATGGAGGAAAAGCTGTTGACCCTGACTGTTGCATCAGGCTTTAAACCAGTTTTTTTAAAGTAGGAGTCGTATCCTAAATTAGAGCATGCTTATGTAATTTAAGATGATAATACCTAAAGTTCTCACACCATGAGAAGATAGTTTGCTGCTCTGGGAGGGTCAAACACTGCAGATGCAGTCAGTCTCAACAGGTTCTTTGCAAACCACCAGACATTAAACCTCCGACTTTAAAGCCACGCCACTGATTTTTCACTTCTGGCATCAACTAATGCAGCTACCTTAGGATGGCAGCAAGTTCACTCACATCATCTCCTGCTTCCACTTAACCCTCGCTAAGCCCCGCCTTTTACGGTTACTGTTGCTATGACAGGCAAGCTTTCTGCTCCGCCATTTTCCCTCCCTGCAAAACACGTGGTTTTCTGAGCAATTTGGGTTTACGTTATTTCAAAGGAAATCTTTTTCTCCTCTCTCCTAGTTATTGTTGCTAACATACGATTAGTTGGTGGCACTTGTATGGTAAGACAAAGCAAAGGGACACTTACTCCACATGCCAGATGTTTAGCTAATCAATACTGGAACATGAAACTAGCCCTGTTAGGTTGTAGCTTTGCAGATGAGTCTCTGAATTGATCAAATAATAAAGTCCATCTGTACATCTGCTTTAAATGTTAAGTTACTTTTACGAGTTTAGCCTGCAGAATAAAACCATTGCTGTTCTTCTGCGGTTCTCAGGTCAAATCTTGGTTGAAATTAGAAAGAGAAAAGGGATGTGCTATGCTTCACCTGCCTAGTGACATTACTTTCCCTTTCTAATGTTCACATCCCCCCATTTGAATTTCATTAAATATGCAGCGTAACAGGAAAACGCTCGTTGCCTTTGCTGTGTGGCCACTGGTCATCGTGTTGCTGATGTTATTGGGCCACTCTGAGTTGGGAACAAACCAGCATTGTTGCCGTGAGTCAAACACACAGAGAAGCATGCAATTTAAAAAGCTTTAGAGAGAGTGTAAATATGATTATATCCCAACAGAGAAGAGCCATCCTGGATTTAAATGGGGCTGGTATGCACATAGTGCATCTCACTATTGTATAAGATGGAACTACAACTACTATGTTAGGGGAATATTAATAACTATTAGCTCTAATTCTTTATAAAAAAAGAGAATATGCAGTACATGAGTATATCTCTCGTTCGTCTTTGTCCCCTTTAAACGATGAGCAGCTCTGAAGTTGCTGTGTCGCCCAGCGTGCTCTGGTATAAAGTTGTCATCTTGTTCTCATTAGGAGGCTGGAAAGAGGGAAAGGGGAGGAGATGCAAAGGGCTAGCCTGGAATAAATGAGGTCATAACTAGCTCTCCCTCGGGACGACAGCAGGAGGAGGAGTCGGCCCGTCAGCGCTTGGTTTGGTGAAACATAGACGTCCCGTTTAGAGTTTAATGTTAAGAGATAAGAAGGGTTATATTGTGCAGAGAAATATGATGTTATCATGTTCTACACAGTTTCCTGCTGAGGCAACTGCAGAGGAAACAGTAGATTTTCTGTTTATATCAGCAGGAATATGCGTGGCGTGTCAGCAACAGTTGTCCAGTCATTAAGAGGCAGCCTTAATCTGAGCCTACAGGACATATTTCAGGAAGTAAGCAGCTATTTTGATTTTTTTTATACCCACCAGGCATGCTTTGGCTGACCTCTCATCCATCCTAACCACGCTGGTGCTGGAGGAGCTCCACACAGGCTCAGGTCCAAACCCAAATCCCACTCTCAGCAGCACCATTTATGCTGTCCATCACCATATACAGCTTTAAAAAAAGAGGTTATAAGAACATTTTTTCTTCAGTTTGTGTCCTTTCACCGGGGAATAACGGCTAACGTTTAGACTCAGGTGGAAGAAAACCCCCCCGACTATCAGCGACTTACGACCAGAACCAAACCAGGTTCAGGACCCCAAAACAAAGAAGCGATGTTTGACATGAATCGTCATGCCAGGCTGGATTAAACCAAAGCAAATCGTCTCTGTTTGAATCAGAACGAAAACAGAGAAAAGAACAGAGGCCACATTCATTCAGCGTATTACTCCTCCTCCTCTCCAATAACTCAGGAGCAAAATCTCACAGTCAGCACTGTTCAACGTGTGCACTTCAGAAGGCCTTGTGGGATTCATTTTCACAGCGTTCCCCGTCCTCGTGCACACACTTAGACAATCAATATCAACCACAGACACAACAAATTAGCTAAATATGGAGACGAGGAATCAATACACACAAGAATGTGTACGTTTTTACACATCAGCTTCCCTTTAAGGCACAATCAACATGGTTTCTACCACAAATAAATGAGGTGATTTCCTTATTACCTCCACTCTGTTCCTCTACACGTGCTGTTAAGAAAACATCCTGATAGAAGCGTCTGATGCTTTGTACAAAGAGCCTCAGAGTGAGTAGCTGCATAAAACGTAGCCGTTCGTGGCCTTGCTATACGACAGCAGACGTGCTCGTAAGTTTAATGCCGCCCACTGAAAACTATGTGAGCTGCAGTCTGCTTGTCTGTTGATATTTAGTGACAGGATAAACAGAAGTCTAAAGGAGTCATTTTAAGAAACTCTTCTGGGTTTATTTAACCTCACGGCCCCTTTGCGTCTATCAGTCAGTCTCGGGCTGGGAGAAGGGTCTATATTCAGCTCGCAGCAAGATATCATGACGCAGGAAAGCCAGAGAACTCATGCAAGTCTTTTCTCTGCAACATATCATCCCACTGAGAGAAGATGCAACTGAAACAACCTTTATCTCTCTAGATATTAACATGAAACTAATCCGGGGGGGGGTCTGAAGGAGGCTCATGTGCATACAAATTCACTTTGTCTCACAGCCAGGCTACGTGTTGGCCGAGGTCGGACATGAGAAGCACAGCTGACCGACACACCCCAACAACGCAGCCACCCATCCACCCGCAGGAATGTTGAGCTGGCACGGCCCAGGTGCCATCATTCAGCGTTGTGACATCGCTGCAGGGCTGTACTAAGAGACAAGTGTGACCAGTCACTTCAGATATATGGTGGAGGATAAATGGTTGTCATTTATAGGCTGGAACGCCTTTAAAACTTTTTTAGGGTCTACTAAGTGTTAATGGTTTTTTCCATTTATTTCCACACATAAAAACCCTTTTATTCAGATAGATTTATACTTAATATACAGGCCATACGTAAAGCAATACAGGAATTTAGAGTCTTGTCATGGATACTGGACGCATGAAGGAGCCATTTAAGAAAATTGAATATTTGCTAGAAAGCAGCTTGTACCAGGGCTGGGTAACAAAATTATCCCCAAATAAAACTAAATTTACATCAATCTCAGACAGACGCCAGAAATTAGCTTAGCGTCAGAGCCCGCTTTGGTCTGAATTCCTGCTTATTCTCGCTCCACACACACCTTATAACCCTGTTCTGAGGTGTGTATCGCTCCAC
>JBAMHV010000008.1:22766301-22782634 GCA_037177535.1 Pseudomugil gertrudae
ATTTAGTCCCAAAATGATAGGCCCATAAATCCCGTGGGCCCCTGGGCTTCAGCCCAGGTAAGCCCGTGCAATAAGGCGGCCTTGGGTGGAGGTCTGAAACGGAAAGTACAGGCTTCAATTAAAAAAAGCTATTACGAGGTTGAGGTGGGTAAGTAGTTTCATGAGGGTGTCAGACATCAAGCTAACTTTTTTCCTGTGTAACGTTAACTTTTCTTTATGTTAGAATAAGTACCTGTGTTACGATGGAAATATCTTACAAGCCCAATACAGGTTTGATAGCTAAGGACGTTACCTAGCTTGTTAGCACCACCTAGCGCGACACATAGCGTTGCAGTGTTTTAGATCTGTTTAAGCTATCTTTTGGGGTTTAGAAAAGTTATTTTCACTCATGTGCACGTTGAGGGACAGGAAGTAAAGGCAAGTAAATGCACTTGTGCTATCGGGAAAGCCAGGTGTCATCATGTAGCAGCTCTTCTTATTTGGGCTGAGAAGAAATGTACCCATAAAGATGTTGGGTTTGTCTGGCTCCCAAAACGGAGGACATAACAGCAAAGAAGTCATCTGTGATTGCACCTTACACATCTCAGGGTTATTATACAATAAAATAATACATTTCTGTGCTGTTGTCATATAAAGCCACGACGCTGTTTTCTGAAATCTTGTAGTCTTGTAAAAGAATGGCGCTACTGACAGCAGTAATGTGAGGTGGTATTCTCACTCAGTTCACCATCATCCTTCGTATTTACCGTATCAGTTTAATACATCTCCTTTTCTCATTTTCATCCAGTGAAAAGCGGTAGTAAGAAATTGTTTTATTAAGGTTATTTCTGTTGTTACAACACGGACACAGCGCTGTACCATTATACCGCGGTTTGGTCACGGAAGTGATTTTTCGGCTACGATGACGTAACCACTAGCCATCCCCATAGAAAGTGATGTTGAGCAGAGACTTTGCTTCATCTGCTGAGGTCATGTTACAAAGTGTAATTTGCCTTTTCGTTAAAATATTCATTAACATGTGGACGGGGAGCAAGTCAGAGTGAAAATTTGCAGCTTTCTTAGTTTATTCATTATATTTATGCTCTTCATTCCTCTTCTTACAATGTTATTGTGACTGATGGTGATATTTAGCACAAAAGGGAGATAAAGTGGGTCCGCATAAACACTGACTTGCTACTAAACTTCCAACCTTATTAGATTCAAATGTTCTTTGCAGATGTGCAAATCTTACCACTTTTGTACAGTGATAAAAAAAATTGATCCCATCTTTACAATAAAGGAAATTTATTACCTCTGCCAAGGCGGAGGTCATGCATTTGGCTGCGTTGCCATCTGTTAGCAACATAACTCAAAATGTTATTAATGTGTTCTGATGAAAACCCAGAAATGGAAAAAGAACTAGGATCACTGTCTGCATCCAGAAACGTTTTAAAGGATTCTTTACTATGAGAATATAAGGACAATTTTCCCATTAGAGCTTCTAATTTCAGAATAATATGCATGTTTTAAGAAAAAAATCACAATGGCTTGGCACATGCATGTGCTCTCTGGCACTTCTACTTTACAAATATATCATAATTTACACATCCCAGCAAGAGAAGTGAATTAAAATGGGTTTAAAATGACTCATGATTGTAAGACTTTGGGTTGGCCAGGTCAGCTGGCTCATCCATAAGCCACTGAACGAGAAAGAAGACACTTCTTCGGACCGCAGAGAGACAAAGAATGAAGTTCAAGGCCTGTATGTGCTCTGCCTAGAGGCCAATGATCATCTGTCAAAAGGCAGAGCTCTCATTGGGCCTGTCCTATATTTAGCAGACAAAGACTCATCAGCCTAAGTACTGAATTCAATTTCAAAGGACATCATTATCTACATTAATAAATCATTGGAACCATGGTAATGTAGGCTTTCACTCCTCTCAGCAGCTCTGTGTTTTCTGCAACTTTACTTGTGTTCATGCTTTCTGACCACCTGTGCACTGTGTCAACACATCCTAGCTTTTAATAGGGAACTTTTATTGCTAGTTAATATAAACTGTCAATATCTTTTTTTCAATATTTGGCAAAAATTTCACTGAAACTTCAGAGACTGAGGGATTAGTTTATTCCTCCTGCCTCCGAAGAGGATACAAAGTAAGATTTTAAGTAAAAGATAGAGATCACTGTTGCAATAAAGACAGAAAATAACAGTTGATAAGAATATTAAGACCTGTAACTTGATTTAATGTGCAGTATCTAACTGGGTAGATGAATACAGAACATCTGAACTGCGCTCCTGTTTGTTCAGCGTCCTGACATTCCTCTGAGACAATCCACTGCCTGTGCTCACACTCCACACACTGCAAGGCCTTGAGATTTCAGTCAATATCTGTCTGCTGGATGGATAAGGGCCAGTATTCCCACTGAAAACAAATGCACATTCATGTTCATTTATCTGATACCGATTTAAAGGGAGTCACACTGAACAGGCGGGAGACAGAGCCGGACCGCAACAGGGCCGCCGCACACTTAAACTGAATACAAGCAGCTGGAGTATAATTAGTACTCATTCTTTCTCTACTCTATCTGAAGTCCTACCAGGTCAAAGCATTTTAGATTGTTCAGCTTATGCAATGATTAAACACTTCTGTAGTAATTTAAATAATAAAAAGGCAAAAATAAGTTACAAAATCTAGTTTTAAACCAACCTTTGTAGCCATCAGAGGAACAAGTTCGTAAGATTTCAGACTTTTCTGTACAAATAACTGAGTTTCATCCTTTACTATAAATCATTGCCAACCTTTCACAGTGAAACTGAGACAAATCAAACTGTATCAGACATTTTTCTCACTTAAAGAGACTTTTCCGTAGTGCTGACACAGAAATGACCAGATGGCTTCGAGTCCAAAGAGAACATTGTTCCTTTCTACTTCTGGAGACAATGTCTATGCTGTGTAACCTCCGTGTTTATTATGGGAGAAGTTTGATGACTACCCGGTTATGCTTGGCAAGCTTAGCCCAACTTGAGTGTTGCTGAGGCTCAAACCCACCAAACTCCTGGGTAAATTCAACCCAGAGACTTTCACATAAGTGTTCTTAATATGAGCATCCATAAAGCGTCAGATCATGAATATATCTTAAATATTGTGCACTGGCGTGTTTCCATTATGTGCCAGATGTTATTCAGTGTTACAGCTTTTAGAGAGAGAAAACAGCTTAATTTAATGTGCAAAACATTGTCTTGTATAGATCCACTTTTAATGCTCATGACACTGAATTTTCACAATGACGGTATTCTCCTGAAAACACACAAGCTCCCTTACCACACCCCCATCTTTCCACAAACACCCCTCTGTCAGGACTAAAAAAAATCTCCTTCATAAATAAAATAATGATCCAGCTGAAGATTCTGGTGGAAAGAAATAAAGGCGATAAAAGCAAAGAGAGGCTAATACTAGAGCTTCTTCTAAGCTACTTTATCCTCCTTCCCTGCAAGTTTACATTTGGCTGCGTCCCCTGTTTATATAAGAAACTCAGCTGAATCATACCAGAGTTTTAAAAAAAAAAAAACTTGACTACAAAACAGCAACCTGTGAAGCATCCACTCATCAAGACAACTTCAAGAGCAGATGATAATTTCTTTAAACATGAATCATTTAAAATAGGTTTTCCAGTCAGTGCACACATGCATGTCTGGAAATGCCGGGGTGTCAATGCTCAGCTGACCGGACTCCTGCCATGGGTCAAGTACTCTGTCTCTAAGCTCCCGGCATCATGGCATTGCATGATCTGGACTGATTAACTCCGGCACCAACCCCCTCTCATCATGATCAAGAGTTTATTGTGCAATGAGAAAAGCTTTAACATTTTCTCTCTTGTGCTTTTTTTTTCTTTTTCAATTACAGCGTCATCTGCAAAACGCATCCGTGTGAATAGTTGAGGATTACGGTGCTGCAGACAGCATATGTTCCAGCATCTTTTTATGTAATGGTATTAAACTGTATGCTGGGGTTGATTTTTAGTCTGTTGTGAAAGTCAAAAGTCTCAAGTGCTTCCCGTCATGTTGAGGCGATTTGAGTCTGAGTAATGTTTTATGTCTTTTAATAGCAGCAGAAGCTGATTGCAACAAAAATATCAACTTGCTTTGTTTTAACATCTTAAGGGACCTGTTTGCTCCTCCTAACATGGCAGAGCTGGTTTAGTCATTATGGCTCCTCCTAATGAATAAATTCTGAGTCATTAGGGACACCAGAACCAGAGAGGACAAGACAAGAAAATCCCGGTCCAGTGGGGAAATGGATTATGTACACATTTCCGTTCATCAGTGTACTTTATGCTTGGATTTGGTCATGTGCATGCGGGAATATGTTTAGAAAGCAAAAGGGAAAGTAAAGATAACTCCTGTATAGTTTCTGGACCACAGCCAGATTTTATTTTATGCAGATAATACTGCTGTATATATTAAAGAAACCAATAAATTAGAGTCTAAAGTCTAAAGCTTTACAGCAGAAGTCATCAACCTGATGCTTTGTTTTCCCAAAACCTTTACAACTCCTAGAAAGTAGTTCCTTCTGGCAGAGGTGTCACTGTTCTGCCTCCTTGAGGCTGCAGAGTTCACCAGGTGGACTTGTTTGCTTATTTTATTCCACATGTACTATGCATTTATGAGCAAAAACAACCAGGGTCACCTACACTTTTTGTGTAGGTGACTATTAAAATGATCCTAGGTAAGACAATCCAGCAGTTGTCAGTATAGAGTGACATCACTTTACAAAAAACAAATGTTACTTTTGCAGAGTTTCTCGCTCGACTCGGATCTGAAGTTTAGATTTCAGATTTAAAAAAGGTTAAAACTAGCCCGGCAAATTTCAGATTTATACGTAACCCAATATCAGCTGAAATAGCTAGAGTAAACATGTATTCATTGATTTTTCTCACATATTTATTACTACTTAACAACCTGGTCACAAGCCAATTCTACAACACTGAAAACCACAAAAAGACACAAAATCTTAGATAAAAAAAAGACAAAACAGTTTCATTATTGTCTGATTTTAAGGAAATGTGGACTAATAGATTGAGAAACAAAATATGGCGTCTGTAGAAAATTATACACAGTGTAACCCCCTGTCCTCTTACATAATTTGCAACTATTAAAGTACCAACTGAAACACAAGGGGGGTCTCAAGAGAGGATTGTATATTCCACTGAGGTAAGGTGTAGTTGGAAAGTAAGCTTTTTTATTTACAGCTTCACAAGCCAACATGCATTAGGAGGATCAATACATATGTGACTTTTAAACCCTGTTTTAAACTGCTGTTAAGCTGCCGTCTCGTCAGTTTTGCTTCTTGTTTTTTTGTGTATATTTACGTGTTTGAAGGTGTAAAGTTGCTTCTTGTTTGAACGTGCTCCGTCCCTATCAAATAAATACTTTTTTTTTTTAAATCAGTCAGGTTATCCACCAATTCGAAACCAGCCAAGTTGCTTTTACCCTTTATTAGAATATTCTGCCACTTCCATAAAATCCAAAGTAGGTTATGTGTGAAAGGCTTCCTATGCTAAGACTGCTCTGCTAACAGCACAAGCTAAACTCCTGAAATGTTAATGAACTTAAAAAAGGAGAGCACCAGTCTTCCCACACCGTCTGAGAAGTCTGTATTCAGCAATTCACAACCTCCCCTCCCACTTCACATCTCTCTTGCCATCTCTACAAGCCAAACAGCTGCTTTAATCTATTAATGACTCCATACAAGTTCATTCCCCTCCTGGGAAAAGCCCCACGGCAAATGACGGAACCATCGTGTGTTTTCCACTCTCCTTCTATCACAATGTCAAACACTGATAAAGAAGAGCCCTCACACATGCAAGTTCCTCACAGTGAAGCAATATAACAGAGATATATGCATCCAAAATGCAAAGCACAGCAAAGCACAGTGGGAAAGATGGTTGTGCGAGCATCATCTGCTGAAGTAGAAGGTGCCGAATTTCTCATGCCCTCAAGAAAAATACTTCATGACTGCTGACTGGTTACGGAAGCTTTTTTACGTAGCGTAAATTTGCTAAAATTTAGTAAGCAGAACCGTCTGAAAGGGAAGTCAACTCCAGGAAAGTCTGTTTTAATCTTTTGTTGACTCACTGGCTCAATATTTGCTCGTTTAATAGACTTCCTTCAAGAAATTAAATGCTGCACCGGGTCGTTTTCAGATTTTTCACACTAATTTTGGTCAAGGGCAGAGTCAGCGGCCCGTGGATCATCGGTGAAGCTTTTAATCCTCCACTGTGCTTGTTTTAGAAGCAGGAACCACTGGCTGGTACAGCCCGGTGACACAGGGATCATTTTAGGTCTTCCCGACTCACATCAGCTACAACTATTAAGTCAAGGTAACAAAAGGTAAGCCTTATGATATTCACCACCACTTGGATCATTTGTGCCTTGTTAGCAAAAAGACAAAAAATAAGGGCAAACATGTTTACTTGTTAGCTTAATTTCTAGTTTATAGAAAATATAAAAAGGTGCGTATTTTCCTTCAGTCTGTTATTTTTCTCAATTTAAGTCTTACACTTTTCCCAGTGTCCTGCTGATAAATCATGGTGAGCAGCTGCCCTTCAAAGCAGGAAGACGGAGGATTTAGCTTGATGTTTTCAGTTTCCAAAACACACGATGAGATGTAAAACCATCCTTTAAGTGCGGGCACTTAGAGGAGAATGTATTTGACCATCTGGACACAGCTGTAATTCTAGATGGGATCTCTAGTATGGACCGCGATCTAGAGTACACACCTTTAGTAGCAGACCACTGCTCTCACTGGGTGCTTTGCTTTACAGCTACACACCCTCGTCTGAGGAAACCCCTGCTGGGTTCATCCTCTCACCCAAGTGCCCAGGAAGAGTCTAAGGCCATTCCTCTTTCAGTGGCCTCTGCCATTTCTTTGGTTCGACACGGCCTGTAATTCCCTGTACCCTGATGGTGAAATATATATGCCACAAATCATCTGCACCCGACTTTGACTGGGCAGACTTTAATGTACCAGTCATGTTGGTGGGCATCAGAAGCTAGCTCCCTGTATCTTAGCTGCTTCCATGTTTAAGCTTTATTTACCAAGTCTTCTCAGATACACATTCTACTGACAAGTGGAGCAGAGTACAAAATCAGGTCTGATGGTACTGGATGAAATAAAGTTGCTTCTCTACATCTACGAGCATCTGGCTATGTGAACACATCATGCTACAGAGCTACAGGAAAGCTCCTGGCTGCTATTTTCCTTTTTTCCCTGCAAGAGCTCAAGTGTTCATGAGATGTTGATGGCTCATTTATTCTCAAAGATGGTGGAATAAAGAAATACTAAATGCAGGTACATCCTCCCTCTCCGCTGTGCTTCACCTCTTCCTCTGAAAGTTCGAGACATTGGAAGTTAACCAGAATGCAAATCCTCATAACCAAGACAACAAGGTGCTGCTTTAAGGTTTATATATATATATATATATATATATATATATATATATATAAAGTCACACATTAGAATTCATGTAATTGTGGCTTGTTACAGGTAAAGAGTTTAGTTACACATATGTTTGCATTTAGCTTGTTTTCCTTGCACATACCTCATGTTTTCAGTCTAAATATTAGTTTAGTTTATAAAGCTGTTTAAACAACATTTAGTGTTTGTGTACTCATTGCAGCAACATCAAGCATTAAATGCTAAACATTAACATTTTTATTTAATGATATTGCTGCAGGTTTGCAAGATTTATAAACAGGCCGGATGGCATTAAAACACTGTTTATAAATGATGTGACAAACGGTTAATATTAACTGACAGTCTCTATGTGGCATAGTGAAGCAGCATTCACAAACTATTTATAAAACACCAGGAAAGAAAGACAAACACTAAGGTTATGGACGTAATGGATGTGAAACTTTTAACATTTTCCTGAATGAAGCGGATCAGATGCTCCATTTGTTCTGGATTTTTAAACATGAAGGCTGCAACATTACAGCTTGTATGGTTTGACACCACAACCTCAACCCCACCTCTCAACACAAGTGCCTTTTTGATCCGTGCCAGCAAAGAGCTTTTCAGGGACAGAGTCAGTGCCTTGGCAGTCAAAACAGAAAGAACTGGTTTTAGACTTGGAACTACTGTGAAAGGTAAACTACCTCCATGACAGGGACATACAATGACTTCATCTTTTGCTTGTTCCATCATGAAAATCACACAAGCAGCACTTGTTTTTAAAGTTTTTATCTATCTATCCATCTATCTATCTGTCTATCTATCTAGTTTTGCTTTTTATTACATGAGAACAAACAAGACCTGGGCAAGACGTCATCCATACGCAAGGTATTTAAATAAAATCTAAAAGTAATACTGCAAACATGTAGCAGGAGCCACGTTCCCAGCCAGGTTACAGAAGATGTCGTTCCTAACACATTTTTCCTGTATGTTCTGGGAAACATTTAGACAATACCAAAAAATATTTCTGATATATGTTGGATCTATTATGGTTCCACATAAATAAACATTGTAAAGAAAAATTTGTTTGGTTACTTGAATTAATGGATACTTGATAAAGTATAAACCAATATAAAAGGTTGCCACAAAGTAAGAAAAACCCTCAATGTGGAGAAAAAAAATGTGTTAGTGTTTAATAATCAAATCGTAGCGCCGTGAATCCAAATCTAATACAATCATAAGAGACCTAACATTACACCTCAAGAACATAGTGGTCATTTCATCAATTGTTTCGAGTACTAAGGAGGGATGCACAATATTTATCCGACTGATGTTGGACGATTTTGGGACTTATAGGTACGTTTTCCCAATAAAAATCCCTGATAATAAATTAGAATTTAGGGTTATTTTATTCAGGCAAAGCAGCCATAAATCAGGCCAAGACAGCGACAACGTGCAGGTAATGCACACCTTACTAGCAGGACCCAGGCTTAGGCCCGTGACTGCCTGACTAATAATGAGCAGTACGGTCATATTTTAACAGGAGATGAAACAGTATTGCTGGGAATTCAGAGAGTAAAGAATATTTTAACGTCTAAAAAATGAATCTAATAGTTCATTTGAAAAATCATAAACACAGTGAAGCAGTATGTAAATAACATGAAGCTGATGCAGTGCAAGCTAGCGTTAGCAGCTAGCATTAGCAGCTAATGATGCTAACCCTAAAACAATAATACAGAGGGTCGATGTATCCATTCAGAACTTTGTAAAAACTTTTTAGGACACAGCAAAGAGGCTACAGAATGCACCTAATGTTTGAGGATGCACTTTATTTTATACATTTGATTATGGCAGTACATATAAATGTCATATTTAAACACAAAAACCTTTGGGGATAAGTCGTACATCTGTATTGAGTTAGACTTTGTTGATTGAATGACTACATTTTTGTGCTGCGACATGAAAATAAACGTTTGAAGAGCCCAAACTTTTTTTTTAAATGCTACAGATACACCAGAGCTACTTAAATATCAGTTCTTCATCACTGCATCCAGCACAAACTACAGATTATAGTAAAAATAAAAATATCGGCAACTAAACAATTGTCTGTCATGACAAGCAGAAAAATATTGGTAGAAATTATTCATATTGTACGTCGCTAATACAGAGTTCATCTTTCTGGGTGAAAATATTAGGGATCCAACATGAACTGAAACTAGACGAAAGCATTAAGGAACCTATCTACATCCGCCTCCTTCATCCCCATGCGGAGTACCATGTGTCGTTGCAAACATGTACTTATGTTATTCATTATTCAATTAGAGCCAGCTTCGCTACCTGGAGCTATTCCTTTGAAGATACAGCATATTTCATTTAATCTGTCCGAGTATGACCAGCTACTCCCTCTCAACATGCACTAGTGTGCATTTCCAGGTTCCGTCCACCCTCAGAGGCCGATGCGCACTAATTAAAAACAGTCATTTGTGTAATTAATTGTCTAATATCTTGAGCACACTACAGAAATAACATCAGGACAAGATTAAAACCAGACTGACAGATTTGATTCACCTCTGCTCAAACCTGAGTATTTCCTGAGCTTAGCCCACATAAAAGCTGGTTTGCTATGGAATACACCACCAACTCTACTTAGTGTTAAGAAAATAAAAGCATTTCCTCTACAGCTATTCCATTTACATTCCTTATGTATGAGATGTTAAAATTGGCCATGTAAGATGATCAGTATGAACCAAAAACAGCAGTAAGAGGAGAAAAAAAGAGGAAAAACATTTGTTTAACCAGACCAAAAGCAAAATTTGGCTCTTTTTTAAAAAATCAAATTCATCTGCTTTAACAGTCAAGCACATGATAACCTCACCTCCTCCAGAGAAAACTTCACCAGTGTGGAAGAGGAAATGTGCTGCATGCTTGTATGGACTCATATTCCACAGGAGGTTTAGGTGTTGTAGGAAAACTATAAAACATAAAAATCTCATGACCAACATGCGTGTGAGTTGAGGGTTTTAAGTATTAAACTACCAGACAGTTTTCCGCTCAAGGGTGTCATTTTAAGAGCTCGCCACACTAAATGTAAACTGCTGAACATTAGCGACAAACCAAGTTAATATCTGTGGAAAGAAAAACCACAGTGGAAGATAATGTGATGGTCTCCCTCTGAAACCATTTACTCTCAAGCTCAGTCTGATTTCTGTGTACAAACCACATCTAAACACTCATCCCTGAGTCAGGATCTTCCTAATTCCATAGTTATGAGAAGGCTAAAGGCCCGTAAAGGTTTTTTTTTTGCAGGAAGCATTCCTCGGTAATGACAGGGGAAGTGCAAAAAAAAGGTCCATACAAACATTGAGGCAGGAGAAAACACCCAACCTAAATTTGGTCGTCTTATTAAGGCGGTCAGACCCAAAAAAAAGCTGTGATCTTCAACACATGTGCGCCCAGAACACTTCCTGAGAGATGAAAATGGGTGGGACACCAGCAACAAACACAAAATAACAAGGATGAGGAAGACCTCTTGTTTTTTCTTCTTCTGAGGTCTCATTTTGGTTTTACAGCAACAAAATTGCATTTTTTTTACATGCTCATTGTCAGAGTAGACATTAAATGTTGTTTGTTTACACACAAGCATCTATAGCATCACTCTGTAAATACAGAGGAGGATGAGGAGGGATGAGCCTGGAACAGATTAGCGGGTGTGTCTACCGCCCTTTTATATCCACGTAAAAACCTACATTTTTCCATTTTACATGAATAACACAACTCCCTCAATACTGACTTAAACTTTGCAATGAACCACCTCATATTTGCACTGCCTCCTCATCAGGACAGCTGCTGGCATGGAGGTGTATTGATCATCTACCGCAGCCTTTCCCAAACTGGGATCATCATTGGAAAAAAACACTAGATAAAAATAGCGTACATGTGTTTAAAAAAAAACAAACATGGGGTTTGTATCAGGGCTTTTAAATTTAACATGTTACTCGTCTGTTTAGTTTAAATTTGCATCGTATTTTGGTGGGTTGTGGTTTAAAGAGCGAGAGAACCACTGATGAAACCATAAACGTGGCACAAAAAGCCGGTTTTGTTCTAAGAGACTTCCAGAAACAGCAGCACAAACAGATCACACTGCCATTGTTGCATTCTTGTGCTGTTTGCAGGTGTAAACAGGGCCTGAGTAACCAGACAAACATCATCATCCTGGATTTGCCATGCTTATATTGAGCCTAAACGTCACTCTAAAGAGCGTTCTCAAACCTTTGCAGTTTTATCCACCCAAAAGCAAGAGACCGGACAGAAGTCAACAACAGACCGGCTGCAGGAGCTTAGACGGGATGCAAGATGGATGCTGATTTAACTTTAGTTAGAGAGGAAAACACAGAAACATAATCTAATATATATATAATCATCTAATCGCTGGCTTCTGAATCAAATCAGAACTTCAGCGTCAAATCTTTGTCCATTAAATCTCATAATGATCAAACTGGGTATTTAAATCCTTAAAAGGTGTGTGTGTGT
The DNA here is from genome assembly GCA_037177535.1 of Pseudomugil gertrudae. Classification (NCBI taxonomy): domain Eukaryota; kingdom Metazoa; phylum Chordata; class Actinopteri; order Atheriniformes; family Pseudomugilidae; genus Pseudomugil; species Pseudomugil gertrudae. The sequence continues at coordinate 22,778,265 of JBAMHV010000008.1, forward strand.
GTGTGTGTGTTTTCACAAACAAGCAGTCTTGTTTGACCAGAATAAACTCAGCTGTGCTTGTCCCGGTATAAGAGATCTACCAATCAGCATCTTCAGCTGACACATCCCCTCTTTGAAATCTAACTCCACTCATGAAGAGCTTGAATGGCAACTAATCCACATGCTCCAAATAATGTTGCATTAACCCCAAAAAATCACAATGAACTTCTATTTGCTCAACTTTGCCTCATTTTAGGAGTAAAACTAGATCAACCCATTTTACACGAAGCCATCCAGCAACCTGCCTCATTGGTTGCAGGATGTTCTCTGTTGTCAGCTCACACTGAATTATTTACAGTTCAACTTCTACCTCACTATCATTACAGCATGGCGTCAAGTTAATCCATGAAGGGGCAAAAGTATTTATACTTAAAAGTATTTCCACATAAGATGAAGACTGTCCAGCAAACCGGTAATCACCCCTTACATTTAAACTTATTTAGTTTATTAGTCACTTTTTTTTTTACGGCATGTGGGATTCAACACATCTTTAAATAATAAACTTCTTTGTATGTTAAGCTGCAAATATGACAGAAATTTAACTTTTAAGATGCCCTTGCTCGCATCTTATCTGATCTAACTGGGAAAGTGTGCAGATTCAAGCACAGATATCTGAAACTGTACCAGTATCCTTGCCACAAGTTTTCTTTTCTTTCGCTTCATGTTCAGGATATTTGCCTTAATTCTGTCTCCACCAGGCAGCTGGAGCTTGCTCCTGCAGTTTACCTCTCCATCCTGAAGCCTGAGAGATGCTTTCTTCATCACTTATCTAAGTCTCACATTCATTTGTTTTAAAAAAAAAAGTGTTATTTTTACACTTTTTCTTGCATTTTAAGAAAAGTTTGTTCACTCACACTTTGATTTTTGTGTGCTGGTTTGCACAATACAGCGTTAAAGCATGTTTTAACTAAAAAAAATGCATTAAAATGTGTGTTTTGATGTGTTTCTGTAGAGATATGCTTCTCCAGCTGGGAGCTGCAGTGCCCTGTACTGGAGCAGCTGCACTGCTGGCTAACCTGCTAACCTGCTAACAGGCTAATCTCTGCGGGTAACTTCCACAGCCATGAGCCGGGGGGTCACTAAACTGTGCAGCAAAGTCCACAAAGGTGTGTTTTGTGCATAAGTGCGCGTAAACACCAGGTTTTAGTCTTCCAGCTTGCAGCACACTTCGTTATGTGCCGCAGGGAGAATCCCGGAGGAAGTTTGGACCAAACACAAGAGCCACAATGGCGCTGCGCCTTTCTTTGAAAGCGGCAACACACCGAGTGTGTGTGTGTGTCTCATAAAAATAAAAAGAGTGGAAACAAGCGCCTCTTTTCCACTACTTTGCATCCGTGCGAAGTTTGCGCCATATTGAGCTCCCCGCACGTCCCACAGCGTCGCTTCCAGGAAAACAAAAGCCGCAAAGTAGCGCCACTCACCTTCGCGATAGCCTTCTTATATCTCATGACAGCCTGCTGGATGAGTGTGTGGACTTTAATATTCCCGTCCCCGCATGGCACGACCACCCGGGTCCTACCAAAGCACACAGTGACTTTCATGGTTTAGTATCCGAGGTGTTTCCTAGGTTCGGAGCAAAACCAAGCGGAGGATGAGCGGGACGAGAAATCCGGAGCATGAGTTTGGGTTTGTTCGGCTCCGAGGTTGTCCTGGTATTCCTTCACTAGGGATGTGTCCGCTTCTCCCTGACGGGCGACATTGTTTCAGACCACCTGTTTAGCTTTTCTCTCTCTTCTTCCTCCCCCTCTCTCCCCCTATCCTCCCTCTCTCCCCCTCTCCTCCCCCTCTCTGTGCTGAGCTAATGCTCAGTCACGTGCTGCGTCCAGGTGCAGCCTGGAAGGTCCGATTCAGCATCACCTAAGCACAAATAAAGTGCAGAATATTGTAGACATTAGGAGACTTTTTTATTCTAATAAAGCGCGTCTAATACAAACATAAGTTATTTAGGATGTTATTAGGATCACAATGTGGAAATTTTACTTACACATTTAAAAGCAAAACCAAACAAAGCCAAGCAAACTAACAAAATAGTTGTTATATATTTACTGATCTGTTATTAAATTATAACTAAGCGATTATTTTGCAATCTCTACCTTAATACATTGTGTGCTGCTTTAGTTTTTAAACTAAATAAAGATAAATCAGATAAATGTAGTGAACATTGGAAGTTTACGTTCAGTTCCTGAATGTATCAGTGAAAGGGTGTTTAGCACTCGCGCGCCCCCCTGTGGTGACTCTTGGTAGTGTCAGGCTGGAAAACTCAAATTGTTCCGTTTTTTTAACAAAATTGAAACAATTACTTTATTCAAGTTTATAAAAATACATTACGTGAACAGAAAGTTTAATTTAATCCTCCATGGTGAAGACTGCACGAGCTCCTTTGAAGTTAAGACTTGAGTTTGGTTTTAAAAGTAGAATTAGGATTAGGCAGAGATTAGGTTTGTTAATAGGAAATGACTTGATAAGTAATTAAAGCTCGGAAAGTTGTACAGAAATACAACTAAATGTGTTTATTTTATTATTTGATCCAGATTTTTCACTGGAAAAAGAAGTCTACACTTGTCCTGTCTGAAACCAAAGCACACTGCAGACCCAAACCCACATGGTGCTTTCAGAAACAGATGTCTAAGCAGCACATGCGTGGATTCCAAGGACTGTTTCCTGCTCCATCCCTTCAATGAACAGTGCAGGTAACAGAAGAAAGGCAGCGACACGCGTTTGGTAAAAACAAGAACACCATTTAACTCAAAGTGTATGGAAAGTGTGTGTGTCTGTATCTTAAAATAGCATCTAATGCCAACATGTAACCAGGAGACTATTTTAACCCTTTCAACAATAGATATAATCATTAAAACGTGGGAAGCTTGAATGGTAAAATTGCACAAAGTAGTGAGGAGTTACGGTACTTTGACATGTGCCACGGTGGTGAACTCTGAGGTACTAAAAGGGTTAACAGAGCTGGAACCCTCACTGATCACCAACCACAGCAGCTGTCACAACAGATTAAATAACCTCACCTTTTGGAGAAAAGCAGCTGTGCATGGGGATTCTTATTTTTACAAAACATACAGCTAAATATGTTTTATAAAAAGGAACTTTAAATATGTGACACACATTTTAAACCTTTAGTCAAATGTTAAAATATCATTTACAAAGCAGAAGTTATTGTGAAAAAGGCACCATTTAACATGCTGAGAGCACATAAACACAACCTGATGCATCTTATTGGGCCGTTTTGCCCTGCAGACAGCATTTTGCTTACATTTAACATAAAACTTTGAATGTTTTAGATGAGAAATTCACCAAGTCAAGCGATAAATTCAAAAGGATTATCTTGTGCAGATGCATGAAGGTGCATTTGTGTTACTATAGGAACACAATGGCTGAGTTTTGTTTTTCACACAGCGTCATACGAGACTGGACGTCAACACAGTGGCTGTTTTGTATTGTAGTGACTTTTATTCACTGGAGAGGACAGAGAAGAGACAGGATGTAAGATGGATGCCAAATTAGGCATTATTAGGGGAAGGGGGGGGTGTCACTCAGAAGATCTGTCAGGATTCAGTAGTGCTTTTCTAAAGAAGTACTTTAAACTTTAAAGGATTAATTAATTTCCTATACTGCTTAATCCCATTCAGGACTGCGGTGAAGCTGCAGCTTGTGTCAGCAACAAGGCGGGGTACACCCGGGCAGGTCTTCGGTCCGTCTCAATCACTCTTTAATTAAAAACCTTTAAAAGCTACTTTCTTTAAATGTTATAGACTAAATTAGCAATGCTTAAAAGGTGATCCACAAACTCGCTTGACGTCTGCAACCCATGCCATTCCTGCTGCACGTCTTCAGAATCAAAGCCCTGCAGTTAGAGCACTGATGGGTACAGTCAGGAAAGATCATATCTTTCACATGTTCGCTTTTCCTTTTGGACCTGGAGTAAAAGTTAGAATGGAAACTGTTTTGTACAACCACCTGGAAGATCCTGTCGTAATAACCTCATTACTCCTCACAACCCTGAAAAACAGTCCCCAATCTTAGGGTGCTGACCTGCTCGTGATTCGTCCACAACTAAAAATAAAGAGATGGAGGACTTTTTCAGGTTCTTCTGTGGTGGAAACAGCTTCCACAGCAAGACTCACACGCTTGCCGTTTGTATGACTAGCCCTGAAACTGCATTTGTACATGAAATGAGCACTAGCCTAATAATCCATCTGAAACGAGTTACATGAGACTGCACACCTGTCAGGACATAACCTGCCTCTCACCAGGGTGCTCATTTATAAAACTCTGCGTAGGATTCTTACTAAAATTGTACGTACGCCAAGAATCCAGAGTTT
>JBAMHV010000008.1:22795060-22805584 GCA_037177535.1 Pseudomugil gertrudae
TATATAGGAACAAATATCCTGCCTTATGCAAAGCTAAAATACGTTAAACGTTGTGAAAAGCAGGTTAATCATCACGTGAAAGTAACAGTCTTGGCCTCGGCAGCAGGGTTAACGATTTGTGTGTGTAGGTAACCATGGATACGTCAGTATCATCTCGGCTGGACAGCAGTTTAAATGACACGGTGACAGATGGAGAGGAGAATCATACGGAAACCCCTCCGTCTCCTGCTGCTGCCTCCACTCAGGTATACACGCATTTTCATCACCAGCCGGGCTTTTTATAACCGACCGAGTTCCAGTTTATCAGCATTTAAGGACAAAGGTTAGGTAGAATGAGAATTTACATAACCTAAGTATTATTATTGAAACCCTTTTCAGTCTGTATTTTACGTGTCTCCGGATCACAGGTTGCGGTAGAAGCTGGAGGCTCTGCAGTGACTGTCGTACAGTTGTCCGACGGTCGGACCATACCGGTCCAAGGTGTCATCCAGGCCCCTCAGACCTCAGTTATTCAGTCACCACACGTGCAGACTGTTCAGGTAGGGCTCACACCTGCCTGCATGCTAATCCCAACTGTGTCTCTTAAACAGGATTTCCTGCAAATGTAAACAAAATATTTTGACCTCAGATTTTAAACCAAGAAAATAATGAAATAATTGAGGACGTGTTGTTATTCAACATTAGTTACAACCAGTTAAGAGCTACAGTAACGTCAGCCTCTGTCCTTTGAAACCTGTCCAATTTAACCATGTCCAAGAAAGTCTAAAGACACGTTTAAATCTTTATTATTTCCAGTTCAGTTCATACATTACAAACTGTCACATGACTCAGATTATACACCCTTCAAGCTCGAGTTACAGAAATATGGGAAGTATCTCGGTTTCTGCTTAATTGTGACCGAAAATATGATCATATGTGACACAATTCTTTAAGATAAAGATAAAAGATCTTATACAAGAAACAAGATTAAGCTTTCTTTTAATGAAAATGAGTCAATAACATAAACCGTGTATGTCAGTGTTACTTGGATTTGCTTCAGAGACTCTTAATACTCTTAAATTATAAGCCATCTCCTCGTCCACAACTGCTGTTATCTCCTCCAGCCTTGGACAATCAGCCCAGATGACTTATTAAACAGCAGTGTGTAATATTCTGCAAGGTCACAAAGAAACCCAGAGTTTCTAACCAGCTCAGCGCTTCTAGTTAAACATCACCTCAACAAGCCAGAAGGCCGTTAAAAAAAACTTCTGTCCACAGATGAGACCAGAAATAAACTGTTAAAGTTTGATCTGTGTTGGAATGATACAAGTAGTTCAGGTAGTATCAGGATTTTGAGCTTGTCACTGTTGATTTAAACATAAAAATCTGAATTTTTAAGGAGAAAATTAGGATATTTGTCTCTGTAGAAAATGATCTTTTTTTTATTGAATTAATTTTTACAATTGTAAAGGGTTCAGAGATACCGCTGCAAACCTCAGTGTGTCAAAAGTAGAAGAAAATAGATTAAAATGTTCTTTCTTTGCTGACTTAAGTCACAATTAAGTGCAAATCTAAGTCTGCAGCAACAAAGGAGCAGTCTGTTTTACAGCTTCTTACAGTAATGTGTAGATTGCAACGTCACAGTCAGCATGCTTGTCAATGAACATTTAGCTTGTATCTGCTAATAGGATTGATGTGAGCAGCAGGACCTGAGGTTTAAGCTCCTCAGTGCAACCTTTATGTTGGGAGATGTAACGTCACATCGATCCGAGAGGGGAAGCTGTGTGCACATTTCACTCTCGTATTGAATGTTGTGACATTAGATGCACAGAATGGATTGTCGGTACACAAACAAAATATTGTGGGAAGGGAAATGAAACGATGGTTAACAAGCAGCAGCAGCAGCACGTGTGCAATGTTGGTTGCAAAGCAGATGTAATGAGTCATTTAGGGGAAAAAAGGTTGCATTATTTATGGGGAAATTGGTCAGGAAAGAGATTAAATCTTAGAAACACAGCAGAAAAACACCACAAAGATTTTAAAGTGTTCTGATTATCAGCAGCAGCGACAAGCTTTTAAATATCCTGTCTCTCTAAGTCTCAAAATGTTCATAAATTTAGCTTTTACTTCTATAATCTCATTACACAAACCTCACCAGTCTAATCGGTCATCAATAACCTGGTACAAAGATTGTTCTCTGAAGGCACCAAGACAACCTTTCTGTTGCTACTGCTGGGCCATAACTCAACAGCGTGTTATAAAAACCCACTGACTGATGACACAAAATCACATCCACTATATTTATTTTTAATCTAATTAGCTGACTGTTTCTTCATACTACAATGGGCTGATGCTTGTGGAGACATGCACAGATGATTATGCGGTATTAAAGAAGTCTGTAGTGTCTCTGTTGAGGCATTTAATGGGTTGAAAAGATTAGTGCTTAAAATAATATCCTGCTTGAAATTCCTTCTTTGACGTCATCCCCATCTTTCATAAACATTCAGCAATAATGGGGATAAACAACCCCCCTCAACTATTAACTTTTAATATGAAAGACACTGCCTGTATTTAACGGAAAACATCAGAAATGGCTCTATTTTTAAATGCGTCCTGTGTAGATTGCTACGGTGGCAGAGCTGGAGGAAGGCGAGTCGGTTACAGACACGCAGAAGAGGCGAGAGATTCTCTCCAGGCGTCCGTCTTATCGGTAAGCGTCAGCAGAGAGTGTGTTTTAGCGGTTTAAGGAAGCAGGTTAATGAATGCTGTTCTCCTGCAGAAAAATTTTAAACGAGCTTTCATCGGACTCGCCGGCAGTTCCTAAAATCGACGAGGAGAAGCTGGAGGAAGAGATGCCCGTCTGCAGCAGCCCTTCAGCATCAGCGCCAAACTCCATCTACCAAACCAGCTCAGGACAATACAGTCAGTACACAGGAAGTTTTCAGTCTAATCACCTCAAAACATGCTCATACTTCCTGTAATAATTCATGCTTAGCATTTTTAGTAACGTTCAGTCTCTAGTGAAGTAGCAGAGAACCAGCTCGAATCCAAACTTTCACAGAGAAAACTGCATCTGCATTCATTCATAATTAACTGGAAGAAAAACAAGCTGTAATGTATTTAACTGACAGTCCAGCCGGCCTCTCTGACACCTTCGTAAACTCTGATCCCACACAGTTACCATTGCTCAGGGGAGAGCCATCCCACTCAGCAGCCCTGCAGCTGAAGAAGCCCTACAGGCGACCCAGACTCTGACTGCACCACAGCCTGGAGCTGCTGTCCTACAGGCTGGAGACTCCCAGCATCAGTTTTACATCCAGGGAGGACAAGTGCTCATCCAAGGTGGGCGCAACAGCACACGCACAAGCAGGAAAACGTACTGTGTGTTACGTTTTCACTCCTAATTTCAGCTGCGATCGAAGCTGAGTTGACAGTGTGTGTTAAACACACTTATAACACCTAATCCCTTGTTGTAATCATAGGATTAAGGCCTCAATACATTATGGGATCATGCAGACCAAAATGGACAGCCTACAAACACAAGCCTGGTTGTTAGCTGCCATAACCCACAATTTTCCCCTGAGACAACGGATTATGTGAAAATGAGTGTCATACATGTCATTAAAGATTTTAAAGTGACTTAGAAAAATCAGGCAGCTGCACGCATGGATGGATAACTAGTTTGTTTGCAGACCCATCCAGTACAATCCAGCTATTGTTCTTTCTACCTTTGGCTGAAGCGTGCTGAGTGGTCGTTTGTTCTCTTTGGGTCTGGATTTCTTCTCTCTCCATGACTGATGGAAGCCTCTGTAGATTAGATTGTATCTGGTCTGTGTGATAGTTTCAGCACATCAGTGTCTTCCTCTTTCAGATCAGCCATCTCCTTTGTGCTAAATCTGACTGGGACCTTGTTTTCTGCTGCTTCTTATCATTTCAAACGGCTCAGTAAAGCTTTTCTGTCAGCAGAATGATCGGGACTTCTGTTTGTCATCAATTATCTCTGAGATTCTGCAGACAGCTCCAACTCTCTTTGTGTCTCTTCAATTCCTGCTGCCGCTGGCACAATGCTGGGAGTTATTTCTATTAATCAGTCACACTGGAACAACTGATAACGCCTTTAGACTTTTGGTTAGCTTGGCAGGCCTGTGTTTTCCTGTATGTTGAGGCTACAAACCAGACAGGAGGAGGAGACTTTACTGATGTTTACATATAGCATAGGTGGAAACTACTTAGAGATCAGTCTTCTTCATCTCCGCAATAACATCTATTAAATGATGTTTTGAAGTTGGGCAAGCCAATATATAAAGGCTTACTTAGAATAGACAGAAAACAACTGTGTTTTTCTTTCCTGGATGCTTTTCATCCTTGAAGCTTTTACCAGAGCTCTGAGTAGAGTCCTCAGGTAATCTGGATCTCCTGAAACATCTGGACCATTGAATTCTTCATCTCAGACTGCCTCTTTAAAACAAACACTGGTTTTTACACTTAGCTTTAAGGCGGGGAGGTTTCAGTGAGAGTACAATGGAGGCAAAATATTTCCTATTAAAATATTTCCTTCTTCAATAAAATCAGTTCAAAGTAACCATCAGTGCTTCATATATATATATATATATATATATATATATATATACACACGCACTGCTGGGTGTGATTTACAGCAATACTCTGTTTACTAATGTACAGAAGTATGATGTTTTTAATGCAGATATTCTGCATTTTATTCTGTTTTTCATAATGCAATGTCCCACTGCCACCCCAAATATAAAATGCTAATATTCTGATAAGTGCTGCTCAAACTCATGAAGGTCAACATAATAGTTGTGTCATAAAGTTAAAACCTATTTTAGTTGCTTCTGCAAGTATTAAACAAGAAAAACTGGTAACACAGCCAGCATGCAACAAAATGAAGCGCTTACAGGCTCACATACTGATTTCTTATAAACCATGTAGTATCTGTTATACATAGTATATACATAGTAATTCCCCAGTTGCTTCTGATTGATTGAAAACAAAGGAGAGTAAGTTTATCTTTTAACTGGCTCAGGCTAGCCTGTAGAAGAGCATTATGTAATTGTGTTTAATGGTCACACAGAAGGGAAGACTGGTATGGTATCTGATTAATCCGTTATCTGCTTCCTTTTTTTTTGTTTCCTCTGTGTTAAAATGATGACTAAACAAAAGTAGTATTCATTTTAATTTGTTCAGATTTGGCATTCGAGGTGTGCCAAATAAGGTGTTTTATAATTACTATATACTGAAAACAAACAGGGTTACTCTGCTGTTTATTTCAGAGGAGTTTTATCAGGTAGATTTCCTTATTTGTGTAACTTTTTCACTTTTATATGACCAAAATGTCACAATTGTGAGTATTTCAGAAGATTGTATTTTTTATTACAGATATATGCTTTAGGGCTTCAAAACTAATTTTACATTACTTTCCATCAATTCATTTCTTATATTAACTTGTAAATCATCATGTGCACTCCATTAAAAAGTTGCTGTTTTCCATGTTATTTTCTAAATGTTTCCCACATTCTGAGAGTCCATATTACCCATTGCTTATCTGGCAGAGCACTACAGGATCATGGAAGCAGCAGCATGTTGCAGTGAAACACGCTATAAATGAAAAGCTTCATCTGATTACTCTTCCTGTTGACACATCACTGAGTTTGCGGTGGAGGTTTTTTCCCAACAAAGCCCAGAGCAAAGCGTTCATGATAAAGTCTTTTAATCTGCTTGGTAAAATGACCGTTTATGATGATTGCTTGAAACGCATGATGTCAGCCTCACTTTTTTCCAACACAAACACAAAATAGCTTCAATCAGGGAGCTCAACAGTTTGCATGGCAGCCACTTGGGACACAATATCCTCTTGTTTGTTGAGCGTCTCTCTAGTTGCGTCACTGGTGCTAAAAATACAAGCCCTCCACTACCACCCTCCTCCCTGCCTCGCTCCTTCCCTCCCCCTTTCCCTGCTTGCTCACATTGTTTCTCTGCTTTAGCGTCTGTTCCACAGGAGGGTGGAGGGGGGGAGGATGTGGGAGGACCTCTAATCCAGGGTGTTTCACTGACTTCAGCGGGCATGAGTGATGTCATTGTGATGTCAATGCCTGTAATTGTAATCGGGCTGTAAAGTTGAGGAGTAACCACTGTGATACAGAGCTGAGCTGAGAGGCAGAAGGGAGAAGGAGAAGGAGATTCAGGTAAAAAGGAGAAAAAAGTAGAAGAGTTTTTCTTCTTTTCTGAGCTTTTTTTTCCTGCCGGTGTGCTGGAATATTGAAAACAGGAGATGGCTGTAACTGGGGATGAGACTGAGTCAGGTAGAGTTTCTTCACATGTTTATTTTCATTGCATGTATTTTTATCTGAAGTTTCTTTATTACTGCCTTTTAGAGGTAAACAGACTGAAAAGATGAGTAATTTAGAGACTGTTTTTGTTATTAAAGAGAATATTTGTTGTAATCCTACAACAGATTATATTCACTTTGCAATACTTTGACTTAATCTGTCTTGAAATTGAAAATGAAACGCAGCAGATGTGACCGTTAGAGGAAAAAAGGGGAGAAAACAGACCACACCGGCTAACAAACGTTCAAGTTGTGTGGACATTTTCTGCTCCCGTCAGTCACACACATACACACAGATCTACACAATCTGCTTTCTGAACCACTAAAGTGGTTGTCAGGCAGACGGACAGGGAGAGGGAGGGGAGGGGGGGTGAAGAAGTAAACGGGCGGGTGGGGGCAAGATAGTTGACGCTTTGACGTCACCGTGTTTCCTGGAAGACAAGCAAGGCAGGGAAGAGGGAATGTAAAACGTGTGAGTGAGACGCACAAACTGACGTCAGCACAGCTCGAGTCACTGTTAGCGCAACAAGAGAGAAAGGGTGTGTGTGTGTGTGTGTGTGTGTGTGCACCTGCTGAGTCCTCTGAATGAATGTTTGTGTGCACGGAGAGCAATGAGGGGGCTGTAAAGAGAGCTACAAAGTGGAAAAGAGAAGCTGAAACAGAGCGGTTAGCTGTTGAGTCATCTCTCGCATGAGTCAACTGAAAAAGCACAAAAACCACTTCCAGAGAACGAGTTTGTTTCTTTGAAGCGCGTCTCTGGAGAGAGTAGTGCTTTTCTTTGAAAAATGTGATAGTCTGGCAGTTATCAGAAGTACACAGCAGTTTGCATTGTGATAAACGCAGCGACGCGTTGCCTCGTCAGACCTGAAACGGTCAGAAAACTGTGCTGAAGCAGCTTCTCTGCTGTGACTTCTGTTACTATGGTTACAGCTGCTTCATCCCGGAGCGTAGATGGCTCAATTCGCTTCATAATTTAAGTAATTTAACAGCTGCTGTACAGCTTAAAGATGCTCCCCATTAGAGACTGCTTTAAAAGGTGTAGGAAGAAGATGCATGATATTGAATTGGTTAAATGTAACATTGCTTTGGGGTGGATTTACGTTGAAATTTAAGACTTTTTTAGACTGAGCTGCATCAGAACAAACACCTGCCGGTCAGGTCAGTCATGGTCAGAGGAAATTCCTCCTCTGAGGCAGGAAAGAGAGGGGATGAGGGCTCTTTGCTGATATCTAACATCCTCTGACGAAGAAACAAAGAGTGACTTTAAAGAAAAAAGGTTTGCAGAAACTTTGTGCACCAACACTTTTGTTAATGTTCACCCACAGCTGCCACTGGAGACATACCCGCATACCAGCTACGTTCACCTAACTCAGGCCTGGCTCAGAGCATTGTGATGGCTGCATCTCCGAGCAGCATGCAGAGCCCCTCGTCAATGCACGCCGAAGACATCACCCGCAAAAGGGAGGTCCGGCTGATGAAGAACAGGTAGGAGCTTGTGATGCAGCTGGAAGGTGTTTAGGTTTGCTAACCTCATTAGTTCTACAACAGGAGAAAGAAGGGTTCTTTAAGGGTTCACAGATAACATGAGGGGCTATTTCTGGAGTTAAGAAAAGCTTGTGTTCTTGTGCAGTAAATGAAAAATGTAGTTAGTTTCAAAGTGTTATGAGCAAGTAAGAATGTATGAAGACTTATAAAGGCTTGGATCTTATCAGTCTGGAAGAGCAGAGCTGGATATGCAGCTTTAACAGCCTGGATGCAAACACTGCAGCATTATGCTTTTATAAATGAGCACATTTTTCTGTCTCTTTATTTTCTATATCAGCTAAATAACTGAAAAGATTTGGAAATCAGTGTGAAACATAAACTTTAAAAGATGTTGTGCTGTTGGATTATGCATAGCTTGCATTTCTGAGTCTCAAACTAGATTTCCTTCTTCTGTCCTCTGCAGAGAAGCAGCCCGGGAGTGCCGCAGGAAAAAGAAAGAGTATGTGAAATGTCTGGAAAACCGCGTGGCCGTGCTGGAAAACCAAAACAAGACCCTGATCGAAGAGCTCAAAGCACTGAAGGACATATACTGCCACAAAGCCGAGTAGCAGATGCTGCTTGTGTTCGGTTTACAAACTGCTGCAGCATTACAAGAAAAAACCCACAAAAGACAAGATAAAAAAGACTTCAGAACAAAAACTGCTTTGATCGTCTTTGTTTCTCTGCTCACTCAGGCCTGATTTACGCCAAATCCAGAAGAACAGCTCGAGCTTGCCAGTTCCGCTCTTCTTATCCTGTGTTGTTTGCATGTGGAGACTCATGTGTTGTACACACTGCGCTTGCCGTCGTCGTCGTGCACGGGAGGAGAAGCTAGCCAATGAGAGCCAGGTGAAGAAGAGGAACAAGAGGAGGAGGTGCAGGTGCTTCCCGCAGGAAGAGGGGAAGGAGGGGTCAGCCATGTCTGGCAACCAGCGAGTGTCTCCGAGGTCAGACTAAGTGCACGGAAAGCCACACCGATCCACCACCAGCTGCAACAAGCCAACTTAAACCGCGTTTACCTGATGTGTGTGTCATTTCTGCTTGTTGCATTCCCCTCATGTAGAAGCACAATGAAGGAGTGTCATCAATGATGTTCTTAGTGAAGCGATGTCTCGCATTTTAACGTTTTCAGCTTCTAAAGGAGGTTTAGGTTTGGGATTTACAGTTTTTTTTTAAAAAAATTTAATCGGGCCAACGTAGAGGGGCATTACCTAAATCTGAATGTTAGAATATTTTCTCCTATAATAATATTAATTTATGGTAGAATATAAAATGAATGAGCACAATAAATTACACCTAAAGCATTTTCCTGAGGGGATTATACATTCAGATTCACTTAAAAGCTTCAATGAAGCAAATATTTCATCTTAAAAATCAACTAAACTGAAGATTTTCCAGTCAAGTGGACCCGACTCTTCTGCTTTACTTATTATTTATTCTCTTTTTAGATACTGGATATCTGCTTTGGGTTGAAAAACTGTATTGGATTGGTTGGAAATGCTCTGTTTAAAGGGTGATGCCAGTTTCTTAACTCTGTTTTTGTAAAAACACTTTTAAACACGGACATAACGCATCATCAGCTCATGTTAATATTTCTGCTTCCTGTCTCTGTTTCTGCTGCTGTAGTGGTTGAGTTAGTTCCAGATTTTTCTTTAACCCTGTAGATAAGCTGCCAGCGCATTTCTAGCGAGATATTTATCCACCGTTTAGTTCAATGACTGTAAGAGTCACCCGGTGACAGCGTCGTTATTTATCAGCCAAATTTCTGTCAGGGTTTGTTTTCTTAGATGAGTGATCACTCAGCCAAACTCTTAGGACAAAAAGCAAAAGAAAACAATAAAAAGAAATATTAATGATAAAAATGGAGGTTCTTGTTGCATATTTTCTAGCACCTCGCTGTTTTAAACAACTCCATCTTACTCTGTGTTCTTCTCTTGTTGTTCTTCTTGTTTGAATTGTACAAATGTTTTTGTTTATCTAATAAAATGTTTAAATCTGACAGATTTGTGATTGATTTCTCACCCAACACTCCCTTTACCACACAAGTCATGAAACTGGTTATGTTGGTACTCTGTAAAGCTTAGACCTGCAATAGAGAATTAAATGTGTTCTTGGTCCCACTTTTTTATGGATAACTTATTTGTGTAACCATCAGAAGCAATGATTTAAGTTATACTTTTAACTGCAGAACTCATGAAACTTCACTAGGAGGCAGAAAATGCCGTTCTGTATACAATTACAGGACAGTTTTAAAGCAACACTATAAGTTTATGACCATAAAGCTTTAATTCTAACTCGCTTTGATGGCATGCTGACATTCATTATGCATATATTCATGCACCTCTAAATGAGGAACCGCTCTTTACTTCTTTCCCTGCCTTGGACGTCGCATCACAGTCTCCTCAACGACTGGATATCAACACAGTGGCCACTGATTAGAAAAGAGTCAACACTGTAGCGACTTTACCTGGCTGAAGAGAGTTTAGAGAAAAGACAAGTCTCACGATGAATTCTGAATTAACCGTAAGTAGGGTGCAAAATCTGCTCATGTTCAGTAATGTTGCTTTAAAAGAGATATACCCTGCTTTTAAATCCTTCCTTTTAACATGTAAATAATTAATTTATTGTCTGTATAAAGCAGAACCGCAATGCTTTGGTCTGAATTCCTGCTTATT
>JBAMHV010000008.1:22820711-22840781 GCA_037177535.1 Pseudomugil gertrudae
ACAAACATCTACTATTCCTCTCCAATAAGGCAAGTCTTTCCATTGTGTGTGTGTGCATGTGTATGTGTGGGTGCGTGCATGTGTGTGAGTACAGCTTGACCCAGCTATTGTGACGGCTACTCCGTCACATTCTTCCTAATGACTCATTATTTTTAGTCAAGTGTGTTGGAGCAGGGATGCATGGAAAAGGACAGGAACTAGACACTAGTTACCTACTCTATTTATGGAGCCTTTTAAATTCCTAAAGGGGTTTTGTATAAATATAAGAACGATCCAATCAACCCAGCGATATGGTCTGCTTGATCATAACGATGACACGTGGTTCTCTTTGGACTGAGTCTTTTGCATGAGAAGGGCAACTTCTTAAGAAGTCTTTCTGTTATTCCAGCTTTTCAGATTACACCCTGGATGTCTTAGAGTCCAGCCCAACACAGCATAATGAAGGTTTAAGATTGCATCTTTAGTCTTGTCTTGGTGAAATGAGCATTTTTGGCTCTTTTGTCTTTGTCGGGCAGCTGAAGAAAATAGATTGTTTTTCTTTATTTTTGTCACCAGCTTCCTGATCTGAAAATCTGTTTAAACCCTGAAGGGTGCAAGAGCCAAATGAAAGAATTGGAAAAGCAAATGGGATTAATGTGTTCTTCAAGTAAAGCAGCTTGTAACCGATAGCAGCGTTGCACTGCAGAGAGCGGGCCGCGTCAGAGGATATGCTGCATCTTACTATCAGAAGCAGACATTCTGTAGTGCATTAACTCCCGATAGTTAGATATAATTGTCCACAGGGGGAAATGTTTTACTCAGTAATAAGTTCAAGTACATTTATTCAGTAATGGTTTCAAGAAAGAGGCGGAAAATATGATGGAAACACTAAACTGTAGTGCTGTAATGGACTGAGCTTTTACAGAGCAGGGTGGGTTTGTTGTTGATTTATTATGCAAGAGCAGGAAGGCAGACAGGTAGGCTCGCCAGATGATAGGTTAGTCAGCTCCTCCTGTTTCAGTGTGCCGAGCCACAGGTCTTCGTTAAAGTTTACTCCAGGTGATGAATATCACGTATCAGCACTTGACACCAGCTGCTGTGCACTGGGAATTTCAGCAGATTGATCTAAAAGGAAAGATCTTGTGAGATTGACTTTTTATTTGTTGGCTTTATTGATTGTGTTGTGTTGTTTTTATCCTGTAAGGTGACCTTGAGTGCAAGAAAGGCACCAATAAATAAAATGTATGATTATTATTATTAATAATAATAATAACAACATTATTATTATTATTATCATGAATAATAATAATAATAATAATAATAACAGTATTATTATTAAAAATAAGGAGCAAACTGATGGGTTTTTATATTAGCTGTAAGAAAAAAAGCAGTTTTAAAGGTCTAAATATCAGGAATTTGCACTGGAATAATAATTGATTTGATATAAAAGAAAAATCACAATGTATGCAAGTTAATAAAAAAAAAGAGTCTTTATAGCCAGTTATAGTGTTTATGCCCACTGCACATTAACCATTCTGTCTTCCAGGCCCTTAAATTCATCTTGAAAGATTGATGACATTGCCATCAAAGCTTGGTCTTATCACACTGTAGTGCAAAGCTGGGCGAGCTGTGTGTGACTTGCACTTACACTGACTCTTATTTGACACGTGCATCATGTGTTTGACACATTCATGGGGCATGTCAGAAATGATACCTCAGTGACAGCAAGGCGTGTGACACATTCAATATAAGCTGTTTATTTGCCTGCGGTTTAACGTCTTCATGTGTCTGCGAACACTTTGACTCGGACATAAAGCTCTGAATAGAGAAGTAGTTAACCTATATGCAGCATGCTGACAACATAACAATGAGCAAAGTTTAGAATCACAAATTGAGCTCGCAGCTCTTCGACATCATGGCCTGATTATAGAAATAATCCCCTGAAAGCAGGACTGCCAACAGTGACCCCAAACTATTTATTTTCAGAATTGGCCATTATTTTCAGCTTTGTCACATGGCTGCTTTCCAGGTATCCGTTGGCAGGACATGAGGGCTCTGTGTGGTTGTTCTGTGAGCCACTGCTTTGCTGATTTGGAATATTTCAGCTCCTTCGGGGCCAGTCATCTCAGTTGCACTGAAAGCAGCTCATGAAGTTTAAGCATTAATGAATTTGTGATCTTGTTGAAATGTGCTGGATGCAGGGATATGTATGATTACTGCTGCATAAAGCCTGTCTGTCAAAAACGCCACTTTTATAGCTGAAAAAAAGCAGAAAGGGAAACGGATTTAGATCTAGTGGAGCTTTAAAAGATGAATAAAAATAGCATGTGGATTTGGATTATAAAATGAGTTGATTAGTCCCATCCTTTGCTGTCCTGGGAAGAGCATCTATAAATATCAATGTATACAAACATCCATGTTTGCATGTTAATTGCATAGAAAGCTGAAACTTATACAGGCCTTGAATAAATGCCTGGTAAGTTTACTGTAATGTTTTTTTTTTTAATCAAATTTTATGCTATGATGGTGTTGAGAGGTTTTGATCACAATGGATTATATATATCAGAATAATCTCCAATTGTTACTTAAACAGGCATGTCCAGGTTATTGCTGTGTCCTGGAGGAGCTAAAGTAGAATCAGGCTTGAATTGTGTCATGTCACGTGTCTGCACCCAGTTTAATGCCTTATATTGATATATACCATTGTTTCTTCAAGTTTAATCCAAATTGGGTCTTATGAATGTTACTTGTATAATCTTGTTTAGACAAAAATACCTTGAGAGAATGATAAAAACAGTTTTTACTGGATTTTACTTTCACAAAGACTGAGCAAAGTTATTTAAACATTAATATTAGTAAAATTAGTATTAAAACATTCACTGATAGCGATTGTAACTTTATTTATGTTAACAATAGTTTCATCTTACTTAATTTTCTTCAGAGTGAGATATCTCACAGCCCCAGTGAGGACTGAGACAGATAACGCAGCTCTCCCTCTGCAAGCTGTTGTAGGAGTCAGGAGATTAGGCAGTGTAGACTGGATGCTGAACATTTTAAATACAGATTTCACCAAAATTCACTCTGACAGAATTTTGCTTCTTAGAAATGTTACAGGTTTTTGTGCCAGAGTAATTTATATTAAAACAGTTGTTTCTTATTATTATTTGCACACATGGTTGTCAGCATTGCTGAATGTGAGAAAAAAATACTTCAACACAGCAACATCTTTTTTATCAAAGCATTTACAGGGGAAAAAAGGCAACAAGGAATTTTAGGCTGTTTTTACCTCGTATTATGAGGGGGTCTTTCCTTGTGTATATTTGTGGCTCGTGCCTCCAGGTCATGATTCAGTCCAGATTAAGTCTGGATGGAAATGAGTCATGCTTGAATGTGTTTGAGAGCAAAGAAACAAAAGAAAAGCACACAGCCTCATAAAAGAAAGGCACAGAGCATTAGCCTTAAAGGGGATAAAGCTTGTGTTTGATACCTTAAAGAAGCTTTTTGCAAACACTAAGAAGTCAACATTTATAAATCCTTCTTATTAGTTTCATGTTATGTTATTTTTGGTATTGGGCAGGTCATGCAACATCCAACATAACAGCTGGGAGAGGATGCACTCAAGCATCGCTATTCTTATAAAGAAATGCTAAATACATGCTAAATAATGTTAGCATGTTCTATAGATTTGCTAAATACATAACACATAGAATGTTTGCATAATAAAACGATAACTTTGGTTTATTAGCTATAAAAACAAAAATGAAGGCTCTGGGAATGTCATTATTTTAGCAACAAACATGCTAAATCAGCTAATTACAGGGTTGTGGATATTCTAGTTCAGCTTCGAGTTAAAGCTGGTTGCATAGCTATTGCATAAATCATTACTTGATTCATAGCCTACTTGTTAATCTTG
Organism: Pseudomugil gertrudae; assembly: GCA_037177535.1. Classification (NCBI taxonomy): domain Eukaryota; kingdom Metazoa; phylum Chordata; class Actinopteri; order Atheriniformes; family Pseudomugilidae; genus Pseudomugil; species Pseudomugil gertrudae. Next base: position 22,824,604 of record JBAMHV010000008.1, read on the forward strand.
ACAGTTTTCTGTGCATAAGAAATCAATTTGTTACTTAAAAAAACGGTGTTACAAACACTGACTGAGTTAAGGTTGGCCAGCTAGCTAAAGAGCTAAAACGCAGCCTTAACTGGGGATAAATAATAATTTTGTCGATATTTGGACATAAATAGGAGTTTTGGTCAAACTATAGGTTACTAAAAAACTAATAAAAAAACAAAAACAAAGTAACTTTAAATAAATAGACATAAAGTTAATAATGAAAACAAAAAATACATTGGCCTTAGACTAGGCAGGTTTTTGTATGCATATGTAGCCTACACGGTAATTCAAAATGCTTTACATACCTGTAGTAAAACAACTACAGTTGATGGAAAAGTACCAGACAGTAAAAATAAAACACCCATAAATATGATCTTCCAAATATTTTCAATAAATGGTTTAATGGAATAAAGTGTATTAACTAATTAACTAATCAATGTAAAGCACTTTGAGCTGTCCTGTACATGAAAGGTGCTATATAAATAAACTTGCCTTGCCTAATACCAGAAAAATATACTAAACCAAACCAGGAGGACAGTAGGAAACTGAATAATGACTCACAGAGTACCTATGAAACACACATTTCTGTTACATAAAACTATTTTCTTGATCACACATTAACACACAAAAGATCATGACGTTTAGATGTACTGATGTACAATTAACCTGTTAGTAACACACAGCGGCAGAGGTTTTAAACTTTTACAATGAAAGGAACCATTTCTCCGTTGTGATGGCAGCAAATTCATACAATATTGCTTTTTAATAAAGAAAAGCATGTTCATTGCTCTACGTGCTGTTTGTCTGAGTGTCTCGCAAATGACTTGCAAATACATTGTTTCTGTATGTTTTTCAGAGCTGAACATGGAGTACAATCCATCAGACCATCCACGGGCCAGCACGATATTTCTTAGCAAGTCTCAGAATGATGGTGAGTAGTGTTTGAAGCAGGACTTCACACACATCGTGCAAGAGTTTAGTTAGACTAACATCCCCAACACTAAACAATAACCAAACTGTTTCACAGATAAAATGCTGTTAAGCTATTGAAATTATTACTCAGCATCAAACCTGAATGCTTAATAAAAGAAGTTTTATTTTTTGAGAGATTATAAATATGAAAGTATTTAATTTTTAAATAAAATATACAAACCTCTCTTGGCTTACAAGACTACAGTCAAATGCCTACTTAGCTTTTCCTCTGAATTTGAGAGCTGAACATTTTTCAATAAGTTTTACATCAGGTGAAGACGAAGGCCATCTTTAAACATCGTCATCATACTTCTTGTACCGCTGGTTGAAAAATGCATCACAGCAAAGCTAAGAGTTCCTTCTCAGTCAGTCTTTTACCTGATTGGGTCTGAGCTGACTGGATCTAAGCATATTCCAGTATTACTCCTGCACGTTTTCTTCAACAAATACCTTGTGCAAGTCATTTACAAGAAAACAGTTACGTGTGAAAAGTTAATCTTTTATTTTTCAACTTTAAAAGATATTTTTTCTTATTTACCTGAAGGGATGAAGCTGACCATCCTCACACTCCTTTTTTACATGAGTATGGGACACACCTTCCCTCGTTACATTTAAGCTTTAAATGATAAAATCCAATGAACGTAGAGGTTTATATGATTTGGACACTGAAAATGTGCAAACAAAAGCTTTTTAAAATCAGTGTTATGACCAGCTTAATGAATGTGTGTGAAGTGCAGACAGAGCTGCATGTGACCAGCTGATGTATGCAAATGTATGCAGTGGCCCTGAGGCATCTGACAGAGAGCCTCAGCATTATGTTGGAGGAAACTCAAACATATTCTGACACAAAAGATATAAACATGCTTCCTGGAGATTTAAACAGCCCAACATTAGGGCATTTTTTCTTGGAATATCAGTATAAAACACAACAAGACTGGATCAAAATAATAGAAACGTGAAAAATATGCGTTTGTTTACGTTTTTAATTCAGTGGTTAGCATCAGATACATGTTTGAATGTTTCACAGAGTTTTATATTGTTAGAATTTGTAGGAGAAATAAGAATATTTGACAAACACATTATAAATAAATATTAAAAGGGTGGAAAGTGATTTGTCATGGTTATGCTTTATGATTACTGGTGATGTTTTGCCATTTTTGAGCTGTTATGAGTTGTTGCAGCGATCGTACCATCTACAGCCTGCATGCCCATGTGCTGTTAGGCATACATAAAGCATTGTGGTTAGATAAATTATTTTGGTCATATTTCTTTTAACATGCATGAAATTAAATCAAGCCTAGTTTGGTTTGTGGTTCATTATAAAACAAATATCTGATGACTTATTGCCTCCATCCCCTCATTCCCTTTGTGAGGTCCTGCATCTGTTAAACACTGATAAAAAGCCGAGTAGCCACAAATATTTTTAAAGAAATAAAAGCGTGTGATGAAAAAAAACCAACAAGAAGAAACATTTAAATACATTTAAATTACTAAATTATACAAATAAAAAAATGAAAAATGAAGTTAAATCTGATGTGGAATAATGTCCATCTCTCATTTTTACTGTCTAGTTTAAATGAATTCTGCTCATCTGGATCTTTTTCTTTTTGCCTAAATGCTAAGCCTTACAAATCAACATAACCTGATCAAAACTAGTAGAAAAGTGAAGCATTTATGAAAGTGTTTTAGTATTGATCAGTTATGCCGATGCAACAGGAATAAGGTTGTTGGTTCCTCTTTTTTTTCCAGAGTTGCCTTTCAGGAATGGTGAGTAGTGTGACTATGCATCCCTCTAGTGGCCACTTGCTTCGCTCTTCTGATGCTTTCTTGGTGTTAATTTCCACCAGTGTGACGTCTCAGCACTTCAGACTGTATTTTTGAGTTGCTTTTAACACTGTGAACTATGATTTGCTTTTGTGATGACAGCATGCTGTACAGGCTTGTAACTTCCTGGGTTTGTCTTTGTGTCTTTGGTCATGAGGTGGAAATTATCTCCTGAATTCAGTTGATAAATCCTGATTTGTTTTTTCTTTTTTACAGTGCGAGAGAAGCGAAAGAGCCTCTTTATCAATAATGTGAGTGTGTTATTTTAGATTATGTTTCTTAAAATCAAAATGATGGTATTTTTATGATCATTCAGGGTTTTTTGTCAAACAAAGTCGACTTTTTTGGTAGTTTTTCTGCACACAGACATGCTCGGTTTCATGTCACTGATTCTCATTCCTCTGTATGTGATGACACCCTGACGTGATTTATGTGGGTCAGGCATAAACATGTACACTCTTATAACACTCACTGTGTGTGTGGATGTGTATTTGGGTTTTTGCAGCATGTCACAGGAAGGCGGAAATACAGCTCCTGTTCAACCATCTTCCTGGATGACAACACTGTCAGCCAGCCCAACCTCAAATACACCATCAAATGGTTGGAACATGAAAGCAGCACAAAAATAACACAGAAACAAAAACCTTGTTTAATGAGAGTCACGCACCTTTTTGTGGAAGATATAAAACTACCTTTTTTTTTCTTTTTACAGTGTAGCTCTGGCAATATACTATCACATAAAAAACAGGTGAGCATCTGTTTATCTGACAGAGCATGCAGTATTTTCTGTGCAGGCAACATTTATTTGCATGTTCTGCATAATATTATGGGGATTTTTGTGCTTTTCACATGCAGCCTAGTGTCAGACTTTAGCACAAAAAATATGGATTAAGGTTTATCAAAATCAACATACCTAAAGAATGCATAGTATGATGAATGCTGTTTTATTCTATTGGAATGCATTTCTGTTATGGAGTTATGATTTACTGCATACTGCATATCTAAGATGTTTACTGTATTTTATATGTAAACTATCAATGCAAACTGTGTTGTTCAGTTTTGTCTTGTAGTCATAAGGAATTGTAAAATATAATCACATATAAAACATTTTCTTGCAGGGACACAAATGGAGGAATGCTACTAGATATCTTTGATGAGAAGCTTCACCCTCTTTCAGTGAGACATCTACTTTAATCCATGTGGCACTTATTTTGCATACTGTGTTTGTTTGGCTTTGGTGCAACTGTAGTCTTGTTTCAGTGGTTTAAACTTTATTATAGAGATGCTGCATTATCCATTCATATTGTTAGATTACCAAAATGTTACAGAGACCTGGATGGTGAATTTAATGAGAAATTGTGCATAAGAGGCTTGGAAGTGATTACATTTTAATGTTAACTTGATCTGTTTCTTAAAGTATGTACTGAAGCAAAAGGGCAAACTGGTATTTTCCATCATTTATTCACAAATGCATAAAAAGTCAAAATAATAATTACTGACTTAACAGTTCTGTGTGCCTCCAAATCATTTTTATACTATTTTTATAAGTTTTGAATGCTCCTTAAAGTTTTAATCCATACCCACCAAACAGTAGACGTCATGTCAACATTGGTTTGGTTGGTCCGTCATAATCTGAGAAATAAACGTTGAAAATTGGGCTGATAAGTCCGTCTTATTCAGTCAAAATTTAGACGAGAATTAGACGTTGAAAGTGTTGTGAAATCTTTTCACCTTTCACTTTTCAACCAAAGTTAGACATTGTTTAAACGCAGGGTGTTCTGTCTTTTCAACCACATTTAGCTGGGTGGTTAGTGTCTATTAACATGACTTTTTATAGTTTCTGAACCTCCTCAGGTCATCAGCACTTGCCTCTTGTTTATGCTTAAGTTATGACCAAAGCACAAAGAGACACAGCTTTTGGTTTTCATGGCTCGCATCTGAAACCACCTAACAGTGGCTGAGACCACCTTTTTAGCAAAGCTTTAATTAAATATTTTTCTAGACTTTAATTGGAATTTATTTCATTTGTACTATTTTAACTCAGCTTGTGTAAAATTCCAGTTTCTTAGTCTTCCTCTTGCGATTTGTGAGACATTTGACACACATGAATGTTTATGGGTATGTGAATATGTTGTGGAAATGTGTGACTCATGGATTTCAAGTCTGAGAGTGTAACGAAGGACACCAGACACACAGATAAGTTTAACAGGTTTTAGTAAATTGTCCAGAGAGCCTTAGCAGAGTAAGGTGTCCTTATAGCCAGACAATAAGGGAATCTAGCAGAGGGGCATATAAGAGACGGACATGGATAAAAACCAGGAAATCTAGCAGAGGAGAATCCAGGAACAAGCCAGGCAATGTGAGAGAGTAGAGGAAGACAAGACTGTTATAAGGTCCAACAAGGAGTGAGTGGTAAGCTCTTGATTATATAGCAGGAGAGTTAATGAGTTACAGGTGAATGGCATGAGAAATCAGTAGACTGGAGATTGGCTGCGTGGAAATCTGGTTGCAGTGGGGCAGAGCCGAGTGTGGGTGCAACAGAGGGATGTTTTTTCCCCATTGTTTTAATGTAAATAATTTTTTATATATGAAAGTTCTCTACAAAGTAAGATTAATTGCTTGATTGTGCACAGTGCTGCAGCAGCAGATGCCTACTCAGGCTGTTTTCACTGTTTTTGTATATGCATAGCTGTGTTTTATAATTTTAAAATATTTCTCATTCACTCCAGTTCCTCTTCATCCTTCTTTGTTATCCTTCCCCCGTCCTCCTCTTGTCTGTTTATGCAGAAATCAGAGGTTCCTCTGGACTATAACCAACACGACCCTGAGCAGAAGCAGATCTACCGGTTTGTCCGAACTCTGTTCAGCGCTGCTCAGCTCACTGCTGAATGTGCCATCGTCACACTGGTGAGGTTTCTCTCCTGTTAACTTACAGAAAGTAACACTGTGCACCATGTGTGACTTTCACGGTGTTTATGTAGAAAACTTTTCTCACAAAAGCTAAGGAGTGACCTGATTGATCCTGTCCTTACGCACAGACAGAGATCCTGTTGAGGCCTCTGGCAAACTCACACCATGATGTGTTCAGACAAGGCAGGGATGAGTGGGAATTGGTGATGAGGCAATGCTGTATGTGTGATGCTGGATGTAATGTAGGAAAGGATGCATACCTTCTGACATTGATTAATACAATGAAGTAGTTTACCTTTTTGCAGAACTTGTAGGTCATAAAAATGAAGGTTTTCAAACAGTCCAGGTCATATAGGACATTTAGAAAATGTTTTATGATGTTTAATGAAGATTTAAATCCCTTTCTGCTTATAAGTCTGATAATGATGTCTTCTCAATGTGGGTGTGCAGGTGTATTTGGAGAGACTCCTGACTTATGCAGAGATTGACATCTGTCCAGGAAACTGGAAGAGGATTGTTCTCGGCGCCATCCTGCTGGCCTCAAAGGTCTGGGATGACCAGGCCGTCTGGAACGTCGACTACTGCCAGATCATGAAGGATATCACGGTGGAGGACATGTAAGGGATCTCTGTCCACAGACGTTTAACACTGAGATGAGAGAATTTAGACTGGTATACAGCAGGCCATTCCCATCTCCAGCTCACCTCGAGTAACCCTCCCAGTTCATATGGTTTTTTTTTTTATCTGATAAGGAATTTAATGAAACAACCCGAAAGCTGGTCACAAAGTATTTTTGATGTCAGTATGTGTGTAAGAGATTGGGATTATTTTCCAGACTCACCAGTTGCAACTGGAATTTCATGTAAACATAAAAGTGAAACAAATATGATAACTCAGGTGTCCATACAGGGGATGGGAGTTATTCAGAGGGTGCCACATGGAGGGTTCACAGTAGTGCTATTAACCATCTGCAGGTTTAGAGAAAAGTCTGTTCTTTACTCGCTCCGCACTGCATGGGAAAATGTTTTACTGGTACTGTTGATCACGCCCTTGTATTAAAGGTCTTAGAAATAATGATCACCTTTTTGACAACATGAACAGAAACAGAAGTTGATGCATCTTTTAGCATATATTTAGCATATGATATTGGGAGCAAATGTAAACACAAACACACAAAGTCACTGCTCTACAAGACATCACCTGTGTTCAACTAGACCTGCAGCAGCCTGACAGGCACTTATCTAAGCTGTCCCCTGTTGTTTGGTTTCTAGCTTGTATTGTTCTTATTCTTATTCAAAGCATCTGCTAAATGATTGTAAAATAGAGAAGAATCTATTATTTTTGCACATGTAACGAATAAGCAAACCACCGCCCATTATTCTCCTCCTGGATTGATTTCTGTCACTCCCTGTTGTTTAGTCTTACTCAAAAATCCCTGCATCAGCGTGAACTTGGCCAGACTCAGGAGTTCATCCACATCACTTCTGTTCTGTAGCGGCTTCACTGGTTCGCAGTTAAACATGGCATCAACGATCCTACCACCTCTCCCCTCCACTTATCGGACCTGGTCCAGATCAACTCTCTATCTCATTCCCTCAGCTCCTCGTCTCTTTAACCCTCACTCAAGATTTAGTTTGGACAAAACATGTTTTTATTTCAGAAAGACAAGAAGATAAACCTGTTTGTTTTTATTACCATCCATCCATCCATTTTTTACAGCTTTTCCCTGAATGGTGTCGCGGGGGGCTGGAGCCAATCCCAGCTCACATCGGGCGAAAGGCGGGGTACACCCTGAACAGGTCGCCAGTCCATCACAGGGCCGAGTGAAAAATCACTAACTAAAAATTTCCAGAAGACCCTTCATTGCTCTAAAATGGTTCCCTGCCACGGAAAATACCCCAGAATGGTTAACCGCCCTTAGAGAGAAATATCTGACACTTCAGACGGACATTATAAGGTTTAATGTAAAAGACTTTCCCATTAATTATATTACTTTTTAATTGACAGGAATGAATTAGAGCGGCAGTTTCTGGAGCTGCTGCAGTTCAACATCAATGTGCCGTCCAGCGTCTACGCCAAGTACTACTTCGACCTGCGATCTCTCTCCGAGTCCAACAACCTCAGTTTCCCCCTGGAGCCTCTCAGCAGGGAAAAAGCCCAAAAACTGGAGGTGACTTTGTGTACCTAACAATGAAATACAATTGTATTTTTGAGAATATCTGATCCTACCAAAAAGCCAGAAGAAGGTGCAAATGTCAAGCAAAGCTTCTTTGCCATATTTGAAGCTTTTCCATTACAGTTTGGTACAACTTGGGACCTGCTTTCAGACAGTATCATCTCAGATTTAGCAGGATCAGCTGTTCATTAATGCTGCGTGTGTGAGCAGCAATGTTTGTAACAAATGAGTGCTGGAGAAGTGTGACACAAACAATCTATGCTTATTTTTTCATTTGTTTTGCTGGCATTCCACCATCTGTGCGCTCAGATACTCATAGTTTCAGTTAACATCATAAAAAATGTCTTTAGGTGTAGAACTGTTTACAACTACAGGTTTTTATTCTCCCACCAGTCAATACTGAAGTGTTTTACAGTCCCTGTAGTATTGGCTAATCAGAAAACCGAGGGAAAAAAATAAGCCATGCGGTAGGTACCATGTTGTTCTATGTAAGGGAAAAGCACTGTTATAAAACCTTTATTTCTGACTGAATTAAAAAAACAAATGGACTTGATTAGCTCAGTGGAAACCTTTTATGTCCTCCTATCTGCAGGCTATTTCCAGGCTATGTGATGACAAGTATAAAGATGTTCGAAGGGCTGCCAGGAAGCGCTCGGCCAGCATGGACAACCTCTGTGGAAGACGATGGGTTCCTGCAATCCTTTCTTAGCCACTCATCACATCCTGGACAGCGGTGTCAGGTTACAGACAGGATGGGAAACTGTTTCGTGGAAATGGACCAAGAGGTTTTGGGTTTGGCCGGATCTGGGATGCGGAACTTAGCGGAAGAGCTACTGGTATCCAACAACCAACCACTGGAGGTCACGCATTCAAAACTGCATATGAAGTTCTGGAAGATGAGATGAAATCCATGGAGGTTTCTGTCACGATGCCTTCGCAGTGCCTCAACTTGTTTGTTCACATAAACTCACAGGAGCTTTTCGTTTTTATTTGACCTGGAGAGAAAAAAAAGGTTGAACTAGAAAGGATTTTACTGATGGGATCATCTTGTGAAGCAGTTTGTAATTTGATTTTTTCCAGGTTTTTCCAGAGTCATCTGCGTCTGACCTGGTTGCAAAGTTAGAACGTACAGCTAGTTACGTGTTCTTTTATCTGGAGCAACACTGGACTTTATTTTGGACATGTATTTCCTTTGATAAGACAGAATAATAACAGTGTTTGCTAGTTTTTTCCCTTTTAAAATCTTTACGGTATAGTTTACAGTATTTCTCGTGTACCTCTTAATACTCAGGTAGTGTTTAAGACATGTTTATTCACATTAATGCTATATATCAAGGCTAAAATCTCAGAGTTTAAAGTAATAGATTCTATAGATGGAAGATGTAGGAAGTAATTTAAAAATTTTCCAACAGATATGGGTGTTATTTTGTACATTTTGGGAACATGTTCAATCTCTCAAATCACATGTAACCAACAGCATGTTTTTCAGACTAGTATTACCTTAATTTTGTCAAGTGATTGAAGATTCATGCAGTATAAAGCCCATCACTGTTAGCATCTGTTCAAGCACTGCAAAAAAAGGGGTAAAAATTGGTTTAAAAAAGAGATTTTTTGCAGAATTGATTTGGTTTTATGGTTACAATCTAAACAAATCTTTAAAAATAGATAGACAAATAAATAAAAAGCAGTTCCATGCCCACGTATTGAGCATGAAGTGCATCATTGTATTGTTTTAGTGATCTACTAGAATAAGTTCATAGTGCCCTTTTTTCATTCATTATGTATTTATAGCAGAATTGATCACCTTCTGCCTAAAATGCTCCAGCTTAGCTCATCTCTCTTTAAAAAAATCCATCCCAAAACACCCAATCTGTACTTACTGGTCAGCTGATGATGGATTTTCTGGCAAAACTGGTCCTCCTTTTCCAAGGTGCATAGAGAGAGCTTAGACCTCCGGTTGCTACGACAACCTGTGCTGTGTTTGAGGGTTTGCCAAATAAGCCTTTGGGGTCGGTGTTAGTGATGCAGATTTCTTACATGGTGACGCTTTGATCCCAGGAAGTTGAGGTTGGTCTGAAAATGAGATATTTCAGGCTTCTGTGGGGTAGAGTTTTGTGTATCTTTTGGATTTGCAACATTCCTTTTATAGGTAGAAAAATCCTTCAAAATTCAATGGAGTGATATATGAATCATATGAATCAGTATGTGGCCTCTTTCAGTAAACTCTGGAGTAAAACTTCAGGCAAAAAAACACTGCTGTGGATGTTAGTAAGCGATGTGAGGAGGCTGCACAGCAGTCTGTATTTGTTTTATTCACTCAGCATTATAGAAATGATTCTTATTTACAGTTAAAAGTCACACTGGTCTCAAGCTTAAAAAGTTGCCATCCAAGCAGTTTTACTTCCTCTTTGCAACCACACTCTCTAAAACATTGCATAGCAAAGCAATTCTCAGTCTTACAAACTTTAAATGACAATAAATTGACCCAAACATTTAAATGATGAGAAGAACCAAAGATTATTTTAATTGAGTGTAACTTCAGATCCACTTAAACCTGAAATCGTTCAGGATTCTTCAATCCGATTGCAAATTGGTGGCTTATATAATCAGTACTCGTTAGCTTTATAACGTGACCAACAGATTAACATCGTTCCATGTGTTCATTCAGAAGCTATACTTTCATTTCCTTACACTTTATAGAGACATCATTATGGATATTTGTTACAATAAGTGATGAGTTTCTCATGATTCTTTTCTTTTTTGTGGAAATACTAAATCAGTAATATATATATTTATTTTCAAATTAACTTTGTACAGTTTATAAGGAGTTCAAAACTCTGAGACAGTTTATTTGTACATTTATTTATGGATGTGTTGATTTGTGTTTTTAATTAAAGATTCTCTTGTTTGATAATTTCTGCCTTTTTAGCTGTTTCTATATTTCCCACATTTTGATATGACCAAAGAATTTCACAAAAGTGTGACAGAGATGGTCCCAGATTCCTCTGGGAAAGAACCACATTTTATTACATAAATAGGTCCATTTATTTTTTGTTTTAACCTGTTATTTTATGCATCACTATTTGATTTGTTTTGATGCAGAGAACAACGCTTTAAAGGTTTTAGAGCTCCTGTACAGCAGAGAATATGTGTTAGCTAAAAATGTTCTGCAAAACAGCTGTGTGAATGCTTTCATGCTTAAATAATAGAACTGTAATGCTCAAGAAAGCTGAAATAATTATGAAATTGCATATCTGAAGTGATGAAAGCCTAACTGTGGTTATAGCTGATAAAAATGGGGACGGTTTAATTTAGGTGAGCAAAGGTGAAACTGGATTAAACCAGCTTGTTGAACTATTTGTTAAAATCAATAAAAAGCTTAACTCGTTAGAAGTATTTAAAGTTTAAAATAAATAATAATTGCTAAATAAAATCTTGTAAAAAGCAGTACAAAGGTTGAAAGATAAACAGAAATTAGTGAAAGAAAGTATTATAGCAGAAGTGTTGGAAGCTTGAAATTGGGTCTACATGCAATGAAAGTTGAAGTTAGGATGGCTGAAATGTGCTTGTTGAACCTTAGCTGAAAATATTATGAAGCTAAAACTTTCAGTAGAACTTTTTGGAACTCCTAATATAGTGTAATAGTCAAAAATGGGGCCTAAAAGCAGACTTTGGGTTGGAGGGCTGTAGCTCAAAGTCTGTAGGCCCCATCTTTTTCACACTAGGGCAGAGTGAAATCAGAATAATAGCAGTACAACTCTATCCACCTTTTTGAGCTTTAACCTGGACCTCAGTACCTTCACAAGGAGCTTATCAGCTGACCTGAGGTAAAGAGAGGTACAGAGAGGCCAAACTAAATAAAATAACCTTAAAATGAACTCTAAAATGTACAGGCAGCCATGGTGCCTGGTGTGCTCCAACCAGAACATGATCAGTGGCATTTTGGATGAGTTTGAGATGAGAGAGATGACAGGCTGACCCCAAGATAAAGTGTGGTAATCCAGCATAGAGGTGGATAGATCTCAGGACCAGATTTTGGCTGACATTAAGGGAACCCGAGAGCCTAAATTAAATTGGAGTTCACCTTTAAGTACAATCTAGTCTTTATGTTGTGGTGTTTCTTTGTTGCAACTTGCTTTTAGTCAATTTTACCGTATTAATTTACCTTTATGTTTAATTTCATTAGATTTATTTCATTATTTGATTGTTTCTTGTGTTTTGAGTGAACTTGTGAAGCTCTTTAGTTCACCTTGTGTTTAAATGACCAACAGAACCAAATGTTTGGTTAAGATTATCTTATTTCTTTCTGGCTTCCTCAATTACAGACTTTGTCTAATAAATAATAATCAAGTCCAACATTTGACCGTTTTAATGATCAGATCATCACCTTTGTATAAATTCCAGACTAACTCAACGTCCTTTGGTTGTTTTCATTGCAGTTTACGATTGCTTAAGTTTGCTTAAGTATGAATGCCAGCTTCCAGTAAGGTGGACTTCTATTGCGACATCCCAACAATGCTTTGATGGCAGTGTGGTAAGAATAGCTCACTGCACAACAGCTCCTGGCCTCCGAAGACAACAGTGAGAGGCCATAACATGACATTATAGCTGTGACTGTGTGGCTCAACGCAGAAGAAACCTCGGAAATACCAAATCTGACTGAAAACATGTGGATTTAAATTTCTCCCTTTATTTGAGGCACTTTAGAAGCATCTTAATCTGCATCTTAGTACTGAGGATGACGGGAGCCATAGATGTATTTTTTATTACTATATGTCACAATGTGTCTTTCATCGGTAAGTCCCTTTGAGTTTGTTTCATACATCCCATAATAAATATGTAGAAGCTTTTTCCTTACAGTTTTCTTATTTCTCAGAAACATTTTGTGTGAATGTATATTTAATTTAAAAGCTTTATTTAATAAATAATTAAACATGGTAATAAACAGTCCTATCCTTTAGAATTACTACTGATCTTGTAGATGTTTACTGGCTTAGTTTTCTTCATCCTGTGTCTGTTGCAGGGAAAACCTGGTGCATTTTCATTCTGCTTTTGCGTGTGCTCGTCCTCCCGCTGGCTGGCCTCATGCTCTTCGGTGACGAGCAGGAAAGATTCATATGTAACACCATCCAGCCCGGCTGCTCCAACGTCTGTTTTGACACATTCACTCCTGTGTCTATTGTCCGTGTCTGGTTCTTCCACCTTATTCTTCTCTGCCTAGCCTATCTGATGTTTGCAACCTATGTCATGCATAAAGTTTGGTCATTTTGCTCCTCTGAGGGCTTCTGTTGTGAAATGAACCAGAGAAGTGCGTCCGTCACCACCGAGAATTCCTCAAGAGAATTGCACAAAGCTCTGCTTCCTGACCTCCCACATGAGAGTAGGGTGCCACAATTTTACAACTCTTACCTCCTAGTTGTAATTCTGCGGATACTTCTAGAAGCTATTTTTAGCACAGGCCAGTTTTACCTTGTTGGTTTGACTATTCCCAAGAGCGTCTTGTGTAATGAGTCTCCCTGCACATCGGGGGTTGAATGCTACACCTCCAGACCGACTGAGAAGACGTTAATGCTGAATTTCATGCTTGCTACTGCATCCTTGTCCATCCTGATAAGCCTGGCTGACTTAGTGAACTTGCTCAAGGTGATGGTTAAGTCGAGAAGGAAGAGTGAGATGCTGATGGAGGATCTGAGTAAAGGCGAGCAAAGCAGTATGCTTACAACCACAACGGTCACAGAGGACACTGATGTTCTTTTAACCCAGAGAATTAACCCCAGTGGAAGCACAAAGATGAATGGTGTCGGAGATGAAAGGTCTGCTGCAGGTGCTGAGTCCAACTGTGAGTTTCCAAGTACAAAGATGAATGGTGGTCCAGCACTTAAAGCATGGGAATCTGCTAATGAGAGGAACAAAGATAGAAAATTTGAGAGGATTGGATTACCTACACCAGCGAGGACTCCAGTGCACAGCCAGTTAAAACTTCCAGTATACAACAAGACAACAGGTTTAATAAAACCAGGCCGGGATTCTCCATTTGGCTTGCATTTATACTCGGGACAACCATCGGACTGCGCTGCGTTTCAGGACAAGAGAGCCTGGGTGTAATTTTCTGAAGGTTGCCATTTATCACCGCAGTGGATATTTCTGTTTAAATTACATGAATAGAAAGGTATCTTTAATTATGATTATTTTAATAACCAGAAGATGTCAGATGCAACTCACACTAAATGTGAAAATTGTCATAAACCAGCTGAATATGATAAACTCTATTTACTTTGAATGCGTTACAGACATATTATTGAGCCTGAGCTGTCTTATTCAGTCTCATTTCCCTGGCTTCTCAGTTTGCCCAAAGACAGTTTAAAATAAAAACAGATCTCAGATGTTGACCAAACCAGAGCAAACGAGGAGAAAAGGACATGTTCTTCTTCATTAGTGACCTAATCTGATCAGCAAACCTGGACCATGTCTGCTGCCTTTGAAGACAAATATTTTCTGGGCCCCTAAAGTTATTAAACCCGTTGAACTGTGAGATGTTCAAAGCATTGCCTCTTCACGCAGGAGAAAATGCAAACAACATTGTTTCAGCTTCCAGCCTGTGCTTGTGCTCTGACGTAGGCCAGGTTGTTCTATAAACAGTAGGACATTAATTAAGCACTGTGATGCTACAAGATCTTTACACACAACTTGCATATTTTGTTCTGTAGTGCATTAACATTGTACTCCTGTGTTGCAGTATGTTGTGTGGAAAATAAAACATTTTTTCCTATGTTGGTTAAAGGTGATCCTACTGTACTTCAGCAGATTTGTGCACTCTGGCGCCCCCTTTCATCATCCATCTTGCGTCCTATCTCTTTTTTAGTTCTCCCAAACAGTTAAAGTGAATCTTCTCTTGTATCTTGCTCTGTCACTCTCTCTTTTCCTTGCTGTCTCAGATTATGTACTTATGGGTTTCTTTGCTGAATCAGCCACATGTGCATTCAAAATGCCCAATGTTTGGCATTCAGTTGTCATGGCCCTGCAGCCACTGCAGGACTGTACATAATGGATGTCAGTGTGCCATAAAAAAACATCAAATTACACTCAGAACATATTTAATGTTGCTTTAATATAGACTCAGCACTTTTAAACATAATGGTACTCAGTGGATTCAGCCTCTGCATGCTTCTACCATCATTAAATCAAACTAGTGAGTGGGTGGATAGTACGATAAAAAGGAGTGGACTGACAACATGCATGTTTATTTTTAATGCAGCATGCTGGCTGAGTAAGTTCAACAGAGTTCTATAAGTTTATAACACTAAAACAGATTGATAATGTTTTGCTGTTGTGTCCTTGCAGTGATGTTTTTTAAAAGCATGAGTTGTCTCTACTCAGCTGAGAAAACAAATCTCTCACACAGGCCGACCCTGATGAAACGGATACACAGCTCAGCTGTTGTCTGGATGGCTGAATGCTTGCAGCCACAACACACACACTGACCTGACCCCTGACCTCTTGCATGACCGCTACAAGACCCAGCTGTGACCTGACTTAAGCTAGCCCTGTTTACTTGGCATCGGGCCTTCAAACATCCCACCGCCATCATTCATCATCAACTCAGCGTGGAGGCATATTCTACCGGCTTTTAATAGGCAGAAGTGATAAATAGTACTAAAAATGTAAGATAAAAAAATAACATGAGATGTTTTAACAACCTGAATTTGGCTGCAGATGAAGAAAAAAGATTTAGAGTTAGATCATTTAGTTTTAATGTGCATCTCCTTTTCCCTGGAATCCTTGTCAGTGCAATTTGTGATGCTATGTGTTATCCATTAATACTCTAACCTTCCATCTTGTGCAGCTTGCTGACCTTGTGTATTTTCCATCCATCCATTTTCTACCGCTTTTCCCTGAACGGGGTTGGGGGGGGGGGGGGGGTAATTTTCTTTCCCAAAATTTAAGATGTATTCAGAGACCTGCAAAAATCTGGAGACAGAAAAAGCTTTTTTAAAGCCTAAAATTTGGGACGTATTCATTAAAATTCTTTGAGAATTGCTTATAAAATAGAATATGTAGTGGATGATGCACTTTCACATTTTGTATTCTGGATTTCAAGTATGGAAAAAAAGTGAAACTGTTGAAGTGAAGACCTTACTCAGGGGCGCAGATAGGATTTTGAAACTGGGGGGGACGAAGATGTCAGCAAATGATCAACGCAATAAGCTATTTTTGTGTGATTAGGGCTTTAACCAGCATTCAAGCATTTACTGTCATAATAGAATGTGTGCTGCTC
>JBAMHV010000008.1:22847110-22862534 GCA_037177535.1 Pseudomugil gertrudae
TCTCTCTCTCTCTCTATATATATATATATATATATATATATATATATATATGTATGAACCAAATATTGAATGAACTTGATTAAAAAACTTCATTTTTTAAAGTCAGTACAACAATTTTCATTAAAGTGATGGATAATTACTGATTTCTTCCTTATTCAGGTCTCTTTTTTTACCCAACATGCTGGAAGCCATGAAGTCATCTGTCCATCAGAAGACCTGTCACTTAGGCCTGTTTGTTTTAGACCACATTGTAAATCAGCCATGACACGACAATAGCTGTTACTAAAAGCCAAACTCTTCCCACCCAGCTTTGTATACAATGTGAAATTGTAGACTCCAGTTGCTATGTGACCTTTAATGGCCCATGTAAGCCATTCAGACATGTTAACATGATTTATACCAAACTAATCGCAGTCAGACATCTAATTTGATCATTAGACAGAGACCTCATTCATAAACAGCCTAATTGGAGCTAATGAAGAAGGAGCTGGCTTCTCTGGATTTTACCAATAGGCTCCTGCCAAGATGAGCGCTTCCTGAACTGACAAGTCAGCGCCTTGTTTATGTTAGGAGGAGATGGATCAGGCATGACCTCTCAACCCATTTCCTCTGTTGATTTTTTTTGTTGGAAGAAACATGTTCATACCTTTGCCACAGCCCACATGCACACACATGTGCAGCACTGGAAAAGATTAGTGTGTTTTGCACATAAGTGGAGGGAGAGTGATGTGTTTTAGCTGATCTGAGCAAATCTTTCTTAATCATTCAGTGACACATTGAAGTTCTCACAGTTTGGCCTCCGTGGGATGCCACTTATGTGTTGTGTTTGGGCTCTCTGTTTTGTTACAATACGACAGGGCTTTTACATTGATCATGTTTTAATGTGAGAACATTTCATTTAAGGAAATAAAGCACAATAGGACCATTTCTGGCTTCTTTCTTATCCTGTCCTCTCCAGCATCTTAGCAAGAGATGGTTTGATTGCCATTTTGTGCCAAACAAATTAGCTTTACCAAGACAAGTCTCTTGGATATTTCAGTATTGCTTATTTTTTAAATTGCTTATTGCTGCTTTGCATGGTAATGCTGAATCTGACAAGGGGAATGAGGGAATGGAGAGAGAGAGGAAGGGAGTGAGTAGAGGAAAATGGAGGAAAAAATGGAAGAGGACTGGATTTCAAGATCCTTGCTGTGGGTCAATGTGGCGTCGGTATAAGCATGCATGTTATTTCAAGAATGTGTGTGTGTTTGTGTGAGTGCAAAAAATAAAGAATGATTTGTATTTGATGAGTGTTGTCAAGCAAAGGCAATGCTGCATCCAAGCAAAACATTTCTACACAACTGAGTTGTTTACAAAGAGGCGCCATCTTGTTTCACATGTATTTCTTCCCTTTAACCCCTTAATGCCTGAATAAAAACCAGGCAGAAACATTTTAAAATATGAAAACTTTATTTGACCCTTTAAATCTGAAACAAAGGAGCCAATCCCAGCTGACATCAGGCGAAAGGCAGGATACACCTGGACAGGTCGCCAGTCCATCACAGGACCGACACTTCTGCAACTGCTTTTTTCCCTTCTATGCTGATGGTGGTCTGTATGCACATGTTCATGTTGGCTGCTAATAAATAGTCTGGCATACACTTAGAACGGGCTGCTCATTATAAACAAATCTACATCTTAGAAACAGTGTGTATGAAATATGTGATGTCAGGCCACAAGAGGTTAAAATACAAAATAATACCTCAAACTTTTCTGTATGAATTTTAGGAAGATGTGTGTAGATAAAGAATTTTCTGTTGGACACTGTTTAAATATCTATTATGTTACACCATGAGACAGTAACACAAATCATTTAGATTAAATAAAATCATGCTGTAAAGCAGAGATGCTCAATTCTGTTCCCTACAGGCTACTACACAGCACGTTTTATCTACTGCAACACACCTGATGCAAAGGTAATGTTCTCATAAACCTGTTAAAGGTGAATAAATTAAACTGAAAGATTTTTTAACAGGAAACGTCTGAAAATGGCTCTCCGTCCATGCACTTAAGGTTGGAGAGCTATCACCCTTTAACCACCAGGTGGCGACATAACATAACTTTTACCTTCAGCTTTAATAGAAAAGAAATGTTGCATTTTGCAGAGTTTGGACCTCATCAGCTTTTATTATCTACATCACTCATGTCATTTAAGCCCAACTAAAACTCAGCAACTATAACATTTGAGAGCACGCTATGTATTTTTGTTCAAGTCAAGAGGCAAAAAATAGACAGAATAAGCCATTACGCACAAACTAAACATCTCTAAACTCGAAACCAGAGCTGATTGGCAGTCATCCCGTCACAAGATAAACGGACCACACACTGCATGGCCGTAATTACCTTTCCACACGCCAGAAAGAGAGAAAGAGAGAGAAAGAGAGAGAGAGAGTAGTAACAAGTCTGCTCCTTCTGTATTACCATCGTAATGAGAAGCGTCAGACATACCAATAAGCTGCATTATATCTTGTTAGGAATAATTAAAACTGTCTATTTCAAACGTCTTAAAATAAACAAGCTGTCTGATTGGCTTATTACCATCATTATGATCTAATTTGCTTTATTTTACCAGCAGATTCACTGGAGGACACACATTTCCATCGC
This sequence comes from Pseudomugil gertrudae, assembly GCA_037177535.1. Taxonomy (NCBI): domain Eukaryota; kingdom Metazoa; phylum Chordata; class Actinopteri; order Atheriniformes; family Pseudomugilidae; genus Pseudomugil; species Pseudomugil gertrudae. The sequence goes on from JBAMHV010000008.1 coordinate 22,849,754, forward strand.
TTACAATTCACTCACCTGTTTTAAAACTGGGACAAAAATGAATAATATTAAATGTTTTCAAGAGGGAAGTGAAGAGTTGCCATTAATTTGCATTAAAACACCCTGTTGTTTCATTAACACAGTGATGGTGGTGTTTGGAAGCTGAGCAGAGCCCCCTCCATGTGGCCAAAAATGCAGCTCTCAGTTAAACATAAACTTATCTGTCATTAATCAACCATCAGGTTTCAAATATTCACTTCAACTATTGAAAAAAGGTCAGAGGCCAGGTGAAGGTTTGCAAGAAAGAAACAAAGGGAAAAAAACCCAGTAAAAGTTCAATAAAAGCGGTTTTATTTGCAAAATATAATCTTCTATCAAAGTGGAAATTATACATATTTACAGTCTCATAAAATCCCATATACAAATGTACAGCATATGTACACCAATAATTATATAAATACACTTTACGCGTTTATGCAACCCGTATGAGACATCATTAAGGCATTGATTCATGTATCAATCATTCTCAAAGACAGAAACCAGCCTAGCTATGGCCTCGCTTCAAGCAGAGCATTCTCATTGTGAATATTCCTTTAAGACACGTTGGTTCTTCACAGTTAGAAGACGCAGAGTCTCAGCTTTACCATGTATCGACAAGGGGGATCTTGTCAGTTACGCATTCAATTAAGCCCAGATAAGACTCTGCATTCTTCGTGCCAGGTACATTGTTCTGCTGCTGACGGTCTCATTATTTAAAGAGAAGCCATTAGGCACTCATTAATGTGCTAATTACAACACGCTGATGGACAATCCCAACACAATTAGTCACAGCCCTTCCCCATTCCTCTATTCAAACCCATGGACGTCATTTGGATAAGGCAAAGGCGCATTAGTTCACACTCAAAAACTTTCAAATTCAACAAGTAATTCACATTTGGAAGCCAAAGTTTCAACTTAAACTATATTTTGATGACTGTTTTAATAATTTACCTTAAAACAAACAAAACAAACAAACAAAAAAAACAGCCCATTTAATCTAGAAGTCTCCACAAGCTGTTGCGCTTCTTGTAGCCTTAAGTGTGAAATGAAAGGAGATGCATTGGAGAGCACAACAGAGTTCAAACCCGAGACAGTGGCATCTGTTTGGGGCAGGAAACGGAACTGGCCGTGCCAGACCTCCAGGTCAGTCCTGTGCTCACATCACTGTACATGGAGCCCGCGGAGGCTTTACTCCCCCAGCAGCAGCGCGTGCAAAAAGTCCTCCACGAGTCAAGTGTTTTCCCGGACCAGATCCAGGCTCCTGAGGTGATCCCCACCAGGAGCAACATGAAGTATTTCAGCATGAACACAGCATACACCGGCCTCTGCCTGTTTGGGTCCGTCATGCACGTGCAGTTGTGCGTAATTTCCCAAGTCCGTCTGTTATGCTGCTCATAGAAGTAACAGGCCACTATGACGGTGGCCGGGACGGTGTACAAAACCGTGAAAACTCCAATACGGATCATCAGTTTCTCTAGTTTGTCAGTCTTGGTGCCACCTTGTTTAATAACGCTCCTGATCCTGAACAGTGACACAAACCCCGCCAGCAGAAACATGGTGCCGATGAACAGGTAGATAACAAGCGGGGCCAACACAAATCCCCGCAGGTTATCCAAATTCTGGTTGCCTACATAGCAAATCCCAGCCACAGAGTCCCCGTCCACAGAGCTCAGAGCCAAAACGGCTATGGACTTCATGCTGGGGATGAGCCAGGCAGCAAAATGAAAGTACTGAGAGTAACTGGCTATTGCTTCGTTGCCCCACTTCATACCTGCGGCGAGAAACCAAGTCAGGGACAGGATCACCCACCAGATGGAGCTGGCCATGCCAAAGAAATAGATAAGTAGAAAGACAATGGTGCAAAGAGCAGGGCCAGTGGTTTCATAATGGATGTGTTCTGCGCCGTTTCCCTTGTTGCAGGCCACTTCCTCGTGTCCAGCGATCAGTCTGACAATATATCCAACAGACACAAACATGTAACAGGCGGAGAGGAAGATGATGGGGCGCTCTGGGTACTTAAACCTCTCCATGTCAATCAGAAAAGTCGCCACAGTCGCGAAAGTTGAGATAAAACACAGCACGGACCACAAGCCGATCCAAAACGATGTGAAAGTGCGCTCCTCTTGGGTAAAATAAGGGTTGTGGCACGGCATGGCACAGTTCAGGATCTGTCCTGTTTTGACGCGATTGTGCAGGGGGTTCCCGTCACTGGTCACGGGCACCATGGGCGCGCGACAGAAGCATCCAGTTTCACAGGGAGACACTACAGGTTTATATTTACCAGGATAGCCTCGACCGTAGCCGTTTTTCTTCTTGATGAAGGGCTTCTGTGGGCGGTTGGTCGGCTTGGCCTGCACGGGAGAAACGGTGGTAGACTGGCTCCGGTTGTAGTCCATGCACAGCGTGTCCTGGTTGCCTTGCTCGGGGAGCAGATCGCACCTCATCCGGTCCGGCCACGGAAAGCCGTACTGGCTCATGAGCGGAGCGCAGCCGGCTTTGACCCGCTCGCACACGCTCCTGCACGGCGGCAGCGGCTTTTTGTAGTCCTCCAGGCAGATCGGCGTGTACATGCTGCAGAGGAAGAAGCGCAGGTCCGTGGAGCACTTGATCTCCACCAGCGGCCAGAACTGGTGCACCTCCAGGCCGGCTTCGTCCTGCGTGTCGTGGTTGAACTGGTTGGGCATGTAGGTGTGATTGTAGCCGATTCCTTTGCAGAGAGGAACGTAGATTTCCTGACACTGAAGTTCCTTGGCCGCGAGACAGCGCGTGGCGTGCAGCATGAGGGTCATCAGCACGCACCATCCCGGGATGCTCCTCTCCATCGTGGGCTTGTGTGCGCGTTTAGTCCTCTACAAAGTGACAGCGAACTTGCTCTTTGCAAGCAGGCTGCAAAGTCCAGTTAACTCACCGACGCCGCTAAACTCATGCTAATGCGCAAAGAGTTTGTGTAATATCCACAAAAAGAAGCGTTTTACTATCACATAACCAAAGAACACAAGCAGGCTTCTGTCTCTCCTTTGTGTGAGCGTTCCGCTGTATTTTGGCTCTGCATGATCTGAGGTTGTAGAGCGCGTTACGCTTTATATTGGAGCAACTAGGACACTCCCCCAAGCATGCGCAGGGAGAGGGGGGACAAATCAAGTCAATCAAGAGTCGCTTCTATAGGTGTTTGTTTAAAATGTTCACCCTGGAGGAAGGCTTATAATGACTTTGTCCATGTTTGTATTCACACTGCTCTTTGCAAGAGTTGCGTGTGTGTACGTCTGCAGTGGAGTAGGAAAGGGGTTAGGGGGATACAATAGGTAACCTACATTATGAAGGTCTGCAGCTATGCAAATAAAGAGAACCAACAGGTCAGTGAATACATCTTTTTAGGTCAATGGGATACAGTTTCTGAATGCAAATGCGTCAGAGAAAAAAGGTTCTGAGTGTCCAGTTCTTGCTGTTTCTATGGTGTTTGGAGAGCTCTGCTGTCTCTGACTCAGGATCTGGAATTTTACCCCTGCACACTCACAGTAGTCACACTGGATTAACAAATCATTTACTCAGTGTTAAACCTTTCTTATGAAAACCTTATGGATATGATCTTTTAAACATTTGTGGGATTATGATTAAAAACAACCCGAGATGAGCAAACATCGTTCTGAAATTAGTGGCACTTTTATGTGCAGTCTTAATTCATTGCCATTCATAGATGGTGCTAAACAAGAACATTTTAACATGTTTTCTCCTAAAGGCAAATCCCCAATAGAGTTTGCAGCGTTGTGTTGTTATGGCTTAAGCTTGCAGTCGAGCCATTTCTTTTGCATACCAGTAAATTTGTGCAATTTTCTGTTAAACCCCTCCGTGTTAATCTGATGATAAGTTTGAGAGAAGCCAATTAGTTAAATTGTTGTCGGTAAACGGTTCTGAAAACCACAAGGGAGCACTAGTCTGATGCTGTCCATCATTCGCCCTGCACTGGAGTGAAAGACTTCCTGCCTCCTTTCTGTTTGACAATGTGAAAATGTTCATGGAGCTTTAGAGTTGTATATATGTGTGAAAGAATGAGCCAGTGTGTCTACATGCTCATGTGTCTGCTTGCCAACAGGAGAAAATAAGACAGTATGTGTGTGTGTGTGCTAAGTGAGGTTACTATGGGCTTGTTAGCCCACAGCAGGGGGTTGTCTTAGTCTAAAAGGGAGGGGGCTGTATGTCTTAACACCACTGCCAATGTTTCACTCGGTGCATGCTGGGCCGGTGATTACTGTGTCACACCGCCGGCCTAACAAACAGGACAGTTTGTGTGTGTGTGTGTATGCGCTAACAGTTTCAGAGCTCAGCCCAAAATAAATAAGCTAACATGGGCAGATACAGATTTGTGATAGCACTAATTAAAGTCATTCACACTTCTTATTGTATTCTACAGCTTCAAATGGAGCTGAGACAGTTTGGCAGACAGGCAGCATGTTTCCAATCCACAGGTTTTATCAGCACTAATTAGCCCCAAACACCAGTATTTGTGAAAGGAGTCTCACTTTAACATAGTTTGGTGCCTCAGATGGGTGGGATTGATGGCATGCAATAAGAAAGTTTAAAGACTGCTTCTGTGAAGACTTTACCAAAATGAATTAAGAATTTTCTTTTTTCTACCCTTCTCCATTACAATCTGTCTTTAACTGATGATAAAAGGAGTAAAATCATTTAAGCATGTGATTTGTGTGGGATGAAATAATCTTGTGGCAAAACATAGGAAACAACTGCCAGTTTAACCTGATATGGAAAGTTGCTCTTATAGAGCTCCGGATGTCATGTGAATATTTTTGTTTACATCACCATGTTAGCAGGACAGTGTGCTTTGATAAGAAGATGTTGGCTGTTATTTCTCTCTTTTAGGGGAGACAATTGTACCATCTGTCCAGGGACAGCATGAAAAATGAGCTTTTTAGCTAATTCTGGTACATTTGCAGCAAGGCTATAAATGTACACCGTCCCAGTCAAAACAATAAATAAATAAACAAACAAATAAATGAATAAATAAACCCTTCACATTTTACATGTGATTTTAAATAATAAGATGCTATGCTATATACAAATAAAAAGATAGATTATGCATCTCTGACCCTTATCATGTCCTCTGAGTGCTTTTTAAACCATTTAAGGTGGTCGGAGTGGACTTTTTAAATGGACACATGCATTGTGCTGTTGTCACTGGGAGGGTAAATGTATGTTTGTCCGAAGCAAGTTAGCTTTACCAAGGATCCTGCAAGATTTCCAAATAGTTAAACATGTTTTTCAATGAATATTTAAAGGCAACATGTCATGTGAGCAATCACTTAAAGAAAGCTAAACAGCCGTTTAAAGGCTGTATTACAAGTGAATGTCTCCTACTGGATTATTTTGTTTCAGCACATTTATTTCAGCACAAATCAAAGAGGTAGAAATTACACGATGCTTAATGTTAGACATATACACTGTGCATTTTCCAACATTAGATTGTAACATTCCTGTAAACATTTTAACATCGCATTTGTTTGTTGTGTGAACAATGGAAAGCTCAGCAAAATCCACATCATCATATCGTAATCTTACACGCTGTTAGGTATTGTAATTAAAGCATGTAAAATAAATTTGGTATAAAGTTTAGGAAATGTTGGATTCTGTACCAAAGCAGTCGCTACCTGTTGCCTGTGGGGTCCCATTACTCCCTTTTCTTCTTGTCACTGGGACATTTGAGACAGTTATCAGTCGCTCTCTTTCAGGATCTTTGGGAATTCTGTTCCTCAGCTTTTCGGTCATCTCTGAGAACAACACCTGTCCACCATAATTACCGTCTTTTTCTACTAGTTTAGCTGTAAGACACAAAATACTCTGCAGTGTTTTGAACAGTGTGTCGGCCCGGTGGTGCTTTGATTCTGTTGCATGTCTGGATTGTGTGACTTCTATACCAAACTACTAATAAGAAGCAGTGGTGATGACAGGACCTATGTCTCTTTAAGGAGGGAAAAACAACATGCCTGAACAATAATGACCACCAACTGCTATTTATGCAATAAATCCCACATCCGGGCAAGAAGGGACGTTATGGTTCAGAATAGAAAATAAGTCTTTTCTGTTCATCCACTGAAATAAAACATGTTTTTGTTTTTAAAAATATCCTTTTCAGCTTCTTGCATTAAATTACAACACGGCAAAACATGTTATAACAGCCAATCGGAGCAATCTGTCTATGACAGACGCAACACCAATTCAACATTTTTAACTCCAAATGTTGAAAGGCATTGAGGACAACGGGACATTACACACAGGACAGACAAGAGACATCTTCATCAATGTACCAGGCTCCCCTGATCAACATATATTCAGCAGATTCTTACTTTCCACACATCCATCCATCCATCCATTTTCTACCGCTTTTCCCTTAAAGGGGTCGCGGGGGGGCTGGAGCCAATCCCAGCTCACATCGGGTGAGAGGCGGGGTACACCCTGGACAGGTCGCCAGTCCATCACAGGGTCAACACACAGAGACAAACAACCATGCACACACACACTCACTCCTATGGGCAATTTAGAGTCTCCAATCAGCCTATCCTCTCCACACATCAAATACTAAAACTTGATTTATTTATGATAATAAATCTAAAAAAATATATCTTGGTAAGTCCTGAAGCATCTGCAAAGAAACCTTTGAGTGAAGGAAGAGTGACCCCCACTGAGAATAATGAAAAGATCTTCAGCCACAGCCGCCCCAAAGCAAAACACTGAGCAGAAGTCAAAGAGAAAGATGAAGAAATGGACGTGATGTTTTCCCTAAATGTGTTTGTTGACAGAAATATTACCGTCAACCTGACCTGGAGGAATACCTGGTCACAGGACTTTCCTGGAGGGTATTTGTGCATTTGGGAGGCAGTGGGTGCAGAAGGACAGATAGAAAGAAATTATTGAATCTGGCTCAGTAACATCAAGTTTACTGGATTCCCATAATAATAAGGAGTTTTGTGTTTTAGGAGGATTACATGAAAATAGTTGAAATGCCACCTGAGGTTTTCTCATAGCTCATATTTTTTACAACATTGCTTAGTTCTTGCATGACATGAATCATTTCATTGGAACGCTTGGGGCATTTTTCTAATGATGGAGAGAGACACTTTGGACATTACAATATGTGCAAGAACTATTTGGGGCTAATCCAGATGTCTTATGCTGGGCCAGCTTTCTCCAGCTGAGCTGTGAACTGCAGGTATAAGTCATAGTGAACAGGTTCCTCTTCCTCCCACCAGGTGAACAGAAGAGCAGAATGAGCATCAGTTACACCAATCGCTGTCCATCGGAGTGGAACCCGTATTGATTAACAAGGCTGATAGGCTCACTGGCCCCAGCCACCAACTGTCGAGTACGCCTCCCACCTTCTGCAACGGCGATAGTGGGTTTAGGGTTACTCATTGGCCCCCTGCATACCAAATTTAAAAGGGTAGAAATGGCATTACTGCATCTGTTTAGAAGTCAATTCCTGCATTCTCTAGGCTGACCCACTCCAACAATCATCTAACCTCCCTGCTAGCCTCCCTCTTGCTTTCCCACCCGATCTTTCACCGGATTCTCCCAGGGCTCTCAGTGTTCATGACGCTGAAGAAAAGGGGAGTGAGTAGAGGGGGTGGAGATTAGTGTGAGTGTGTGGAGGAGGAAGAAGGGTGGAGGGTTCCTCACAGAGTTACTGAGGCATGCTGTGAAATTTTGAAATCTTTTGTTATTGTAACCTTTTCATGGGAAATTTTGACTTGTTATTCTCTCAAAAATCTACCAAATATTTCAATAATACAATGTGATAACAGCCATTCATGCTGCATTCAGCCATGGTGGGGATGCACACGTCCTTATGAGTCTGAAGGGAGTTTTCATAAGGGTCTGAAAATACTCTGGGATCAATAAGGCTCGATTAGAAAAAAAGATCAATTTCAAATGGAGTATAATGAGGATTTAGGTAATAGGTCATATGCAGAAACCCTCAGGGTCAGGTTTCCAGGAGTGCTGGAGTATATCCAGCAGACGAGAACACCTGGATATTCCTCAGGGATAAGCTGATGATATGGAGGGTGTGTTTGGAAAATAGAATTACAGAGAAAAACACTCGCTTATTCTCATAAGATAACATGAACGAAATTAATTTATCCCATACAAAAACAAAAAACTAATTTTGCCAAAGCTTCATTAACATGTAGGCATTTTTTTGTCTTTAAGAAACAGTATTTTGTGTGTAAAACAAAGTAAAACATTCAAGTAGCCGACAGAAAACTCGGTTGGGTGTTTGAAATACACACCGAATCCTGATTTCGGATGATTATTCTTTTTATCTTTGGGGGAATTTCAGGATATCAGCGATTTAACACTCAACTCACACATTAAATAGAAGACCCCCAGCTTCCATCATCCAATTAACCATGTAATATTCTAATTAAATCTAAAGGAAATTAAATAATTAATTCTCCTTTCTGGGATTAAAAGAATATTATTTAGTTCTTGGCAAATAATTGAGCGACAGATTTAAGATTTGCAGTTAGCGTTTGAGTATAATTTACATAATTGTATTTATTTTTGAACGTGCAACATTATTAGATTGCAAAGGCAGTCTTTTTCTGTGCAAATGCTTTAACACCCATCCATCAGATATGCCTTTTTATCTCAAGAACCAATCCCAGCTGTTATAAAGCAAACAGCGGGGTGGGCAAAGCAGTTTTTATGGCGAACCCTAACTAAACATGACAGAAAATGGCTTAAGAAGCCTGCAAAATTAAAAAGGCACCGGTCTGACAGTTTCATTTAAGAATCAAGCCATGTTTTGATCTTACGAAGCCTTTGTTCCACTACTATCCTCTCTGCCTCTGAAAATGGATTTCAGTAAGTCTACGCTCTACTTTAAATAGACATGAGGTATGTGTCCGCCACAACAAAGGTCTGACTTTCTATTTACATTAACTTCCTGGTACCAGCAAATCATTTCTACATATTACATCATCAATGCAGGAAAGATGTAGTCATTTAACATCTTTCTGAGATGTACTTTTACATTAGATATCACCTTAACTTCCAGTATCGACAAGCAGTTTTTCATGTTTTATAGTTTTGGATAAGCATGTGATGCTTTTAACATCATCTAAAAAAAACGACGCAAGCTCAGTAGGAAATTTGGGGGTGTGGCCTGAGAAAGCCACGAAATTTTAGTGACCACCCATGTCTGACTGGTGATGCATCAGGTTCAGCAACACAGGAACCATAAACACCTGTCAATCAATGATGACAGCTCAGTATATCAAATTATCTCTTCAGTAACTGAAGAACATTTATCCAGAACTGGTGTATAAAGTGTAACCACTAAAGGTCGCTTAGCAAATATAAGGACGACACAGTTTAAAGGAGTTGGATTGGGGCACATCTTTAGCCATCGCTCCAGGAACAGATTTATAAGCAGAAATTGTTTGTGTAATAAATTAGGAAACAAAGGCCACATATCCATATTATTTAAAAAAAAAATTGTTTGATTTGTTTGTACCCATGTGTTTAAACAGAGCTGTTCTCACTGAGCAAGTCATTGGATCTGAACCGGGTCATGTGACTGAGACACTGGCTGATTGCCCGGTTTAAATAGAGCGGGAACACCGCCCACTTGGCTAATCCCTTATTCACTCGGGTGATAAATGGTGTGTACCCAGTGACCTGGGAACTCAGAAACATAAGGTCATTTCACATCTAGAAATTATGTAAAAATAAAGTTTTGTTTTTTAGATTAAAAAATGATGAAAACATGAGTCTAAGGGTTTCCAGTCACCCAGAAATCCCTGTACTTCACACACACACACACACACACACTCACACTCTAACCAAAGTTTACAGTGATCCTGCTAGACATTACGAGCTACTTCTTGATTGATCTCATTAAAATGTGAGTTTACTCTACTGTAATTTACTCAGATAAGACCCTGTATGTTGGCCCTGCTGGTGACCAGGCTTTACCCTACATCTACCTGCTAATTGCTAGGACAGACCCCAGCCCCCCCACAATCCCAAATTGTATTAAAAAACGAAGGCCCTGCACAAGCTGCAGTTTGTGTTGCAGGTTGTCAGTATTAGTTGATTTTCCATGTTTCTTTGTATATTGAATGCATCCGCTGATTTTTATTGTGTCAAAAGTCAGCAAGCCAGAGAAATGAACTCCTCCCTTCAGGAAAAGTCAAGCAGAGATTGCTTAAATGGTGTTAAGGGGACTTAAATAACACCCACAAGACATTTACTGTAGATACTGTCAGCCAAGTTATCAAAAACAAACCCGATCAAGTTTGATCAAAACCTAGATCCTTCTGAAATGGCAGTTAAAGAAATGTGCAAATGCAGTCATGGATGCACGGGTAATTTAATTGACAGAAAAACTTCAGATGTGAGTTGGGGAAGAAGCCTGACTTTGAGATGAGATAAGGAAGACCTCCTGACTGGTGAAGAAGCTTAATTTCTCTGAGACACTCATTCACACAGACTGGATAAATTGGTGTTTTCTTTAAAAAAAAAAAAGAATCAATAAATAGCTGATTTATTATGCATCTGTTTCGGGTTAAATTAGACCAGTCATGATAAATGTGTTTGAAGTGTTGTCTCAATTAAATCACTGTTTTAAGACGACAAATAGTTAAACCAGCTTTACTTTGATGCCACTGGTTAAAACACTTCTGTGCTTTTAACTTTGGAGTAACTCATCATGAAGTGGAAGCCTCTAATTTTCTGGCAGTGACCAGAGGAAATCTGAGTTCCTCCATTCTGCTGCTGGTCAGTGATGGATGGAGGGCTCCTTCCTTCCTTCCTTTCTTTCTTGCATAGGTTGGATTCCCCTGTTATCTGGCATGTTTACTCAAAGAGAGACTACTAATCAACCTGAGGTTGGTTGGGAGGCTTTAAGCAGTCACCCTTAAAAACACACACGCGCACGCACACACACACACATCCTGACAGGGTCCCTTCGTTGACAGAGTGTGTGTATTGTATTGGCTCACCTTCCTTCCGCTCATTAACCAGAGCAAACACTGACACAAATCCCTCCCATCCAATCAGTCTACTGCTGGGCAGGACCATGACAGGCAGGTCTGTGTTAACCATCCTCCTGAACCCCCCTCCACACACACACACACACACACATTCACACCCACATTAAGTTGACAGATAAGCGCTAAGAGGTGTCAAATATAAAATTGGCTTAAACATACTGATGATCCACTAGCTCCAACACCCTGCTACATAAACATTAACAGAGAAGTTCATCTTAAAGCTTAATTCTCTTGTGTTTCTATCTAATTAATAGAAAAGCAAAAAACAAGTCTTGCTGACTGTTGTTAAACCCCAACACCATCACTTTAGTGGTAGATTGTTACCCAAACTATGTATTAACCAGCTTTACTTTGATGTCAGCGGTTGATCCCACACACTTTTGCATTGTTTGACATTAAATACGTTTAATAATAAGCTTCACATTCAGAAAGTAGAGTCACTATTTGTTATAAGTAACAGGTTGGAGGGGGTGTAATGGGGTGGGAATATTTTCTCGGCATACTTTGGGCTTTTACTGGCTGAGCAAATGCCACAAGCTACCTGAATGTTGTTGCTGACCATGTACGACCCTTAATGAATGATCTTCCAATCGCAGCTTCCAGAATGGTAGTACACTATGTTTGCAAAACATAAATAGTCTCCAACTGTTTTCTTGAACATGACAATGAGTTCACTGCACTCCAATGGCTGCACCAGTCACCAGATCCAATAAAGCAGCATTGGGATGTGGTGGAACAGGACATTCTCATCGTGGATCTGAGAAATTTGTGGCAACTGTGATGTTATTATGTTGATATGGAGCATGCATCTACTCTGACAGCAAACCAACCACATGCTCTTTAGCTGCAAATGTAAACCTTCTCCATTTTCTACTAATGCATGTACGGTGGAGCATCTCATTTAAATAGTTTTCCACAACAAACTACTTGGACTCTTCTATAGACAAACAGTTTCATAGAAGTTTAAGTTTTAAATCTGTTTATAACTTAACGAATAATCACAGATTTATTTATTATAGTTGGATCAATGTGCAATGTCACAAATATATCTTCCTCTATTTGTTTTAACAGGGTGTGTGTAGTCATTTGTAGTTTAATTGATGGATGGATCAAATAGTTGTTTTGTGTTTTCAGGAAAGTTTGTAATTTAATGAAATGATCCAATGTATTAAAAAACAGCCAACATGTGAAGAACTGTTACTTGAATTTTAGGGGAAAGAGCTCCAGAGGTCATTTTATTATCTTCTACATGAAACAATGGAACTTAATCTAAGGAGAAAAAGGAGACCATTGTGTTCCATATTTCTTTTCAGCCTTAACTTTAGTTTATGTAGCTGTACTAATTTGTGGGATGAGTATAAGGACAGTGGGATGCACATGAGCAGTCCCTTTTAATTATAGTCTTTAATTAAAAACCTTAATAACATGTCATTTCATATTGCATCTTAGCATGATGATTTAGTGAAAATACAACATTAACACATTTTTTGCACATCTGTATTTTCAGTGCTGCAGATTTTCTTCAAAGCTGAATGTTTGTAGTTTCATAACAGTGCTGCTGCCCCCCCTTCCCAAACCCACCATCTTGACTTAGGCCATGTACACACGTGCCCGGGTATATTTAAAAACGAATATCCCCCCACATCGTTTTTAAAAATAATATCGTACACACGGCATTGTTTTCAGAAAAGTTTTCA
>JBAMHV010000008.1:22881031-22911515 GCA_037177535.1 Pseudomugil gertrudae
CGCTAACACGGAGAGAACCCACGCTAACACGGGGAGAACATGCAAACTCCACACAGAAAGGATCCCGGTTGGAGCCCTGCTAACACCGGGGCTCGAACTGGCAAGAAGTCTAAATACACACACAAAAAAAGAACAAGGAGACTAAAAAAAAAAAAACTATTCACTATAAATATAGCTAAACTGACAACACAAGAAAAATCACAAATTAAAACAGGAAGCAAAGATCAAACTCAACATACAACAGTCCAACCTATGACAGTAACAAGAAACATGCTGTGTTAATGCACCTCATACTGAACTGAACTGTCTGACCACAGAAAGGCCAGAAAGTAAAAGATGAACTGCTGATAGATGCAGAACTGCCAATCAATGAAATTAAACATAACTTCCAACTGTTCTCCGCTGTCTTAGAACTTAAACACATCAAAATGCACTGAATTTTAAAACTACTGTTTTACAAAAAAGTGACGAAACCCTGAAAACGGGGATTCGCTTTACAGGAAATAGTGTGTGGCTTTTAATTTCACACTTGGCTTTGATTGTTTCATTTCACTTGAGCACTGAATTTCTGAAACGTAATAATATTACAGATTGGTGTTTGTGTTTTGCATAGTGTGTGTGCAGGCAACACACTCACTTACACTCCTGCCTGCTTGTTTAGCCAGGAGCAAGAAGTGTGACTGAGATTTTCCCAGATTAAACTCTTGCTAAAAGACAACAATTGTCCAGTGGTTTTTCCAGTGCAGTCTGAGAATGCTTTCCCCTCCACAAGTGTAACTCGAGGGAAGCAGCTTTAAACTATAGCATTTTTGGGTTTTGTGTTAATTCTCTTTTTGCATGAGGAAGCACCTGCCATCCCTCTTGCAGGGCGCCCATTATACCGCACACAGTATTCATCTAAGAATGCAGGATTTCTCATGAACACTGATGGACAAAGTCCTTTATTTGATCAGTGATATTAGGTTTTTCTTGCGTGTGAACATCATGCAAAGCCCCAGCTTTTGCAATAAACCTCCCGTCCCATGAAAACACTTCAAAATCCCCAGACATGCCAGCTTGAAACAATATCTGTATTATTCTAGAGAAATAATACAGCAAATGCTTCTATGCAGTCAAGAGCTGCGTGTGGATTCTGCTTTTCTCACCTTTTATTGCAGTTTTTGGTCAGTGCAACTCTGTGTTAGTCCCTGTTACGTTGTTTCCCACAGTTTTACCAGAAAAGCGCTTCAAATCAATGAATATTTCACCTCTTGAGACAAATGTAAAGTGGCAAACTTGCACAACATCAGCCTCTGCCTGACATGCATCATTCAATGTCAGAATTTTTCACACGCCAAACAGGCTTAGAAAGAAAAAAGGAAAGTTAGAGAAGAAAAGAAGAAAGTCCTGTCAAGTTTTTCCCTTGGTTTTGTTCTCTTTTTCTTCCTGTTTTAATTCACCACAGTATCTATTTTTCCTCTTTTCTGTTCTCCTTTTACCTCCCTCCACCTCCAGTCCTCTCCTCCACTTCAAGTCTTACATGTCATTCTTTCTCTTTTGTAGATATAGGCTTTTTCCTCCACTGAACTCCCCACCCTCTCCACTCCTTTGGCTCTCCTTTTCCCTCTCAGGGGCCTAATTATAAATCCACATTAAATAAAAACATTTATATTTTCCAAAAACGGCTTCTCTGTCTGCTTTCTCTGGACAATGAGAGCTTGTGATTCGCCCTTCCCTCCCGCTCCCTTATTCTGTCTCTTTCTCTGCTGAGTGGCCATTCACCGGGGGTCCCTGTCTGTCTTTGTGATTGGCTCACTCTAGGACTCCTAGGGGGCAGTAATTGTGTCTCATTAAGTCTTACAGTAGTCGTGAGGGGAGTGTAGCCGAGTGGGCAGTTGAGGGGGAGTTTGCTGCACAAGGCTTCGCAATTAGAATTCCCAGAGAGCTTCAATTGGTACCCTAATAAGACCACAATGGATAAGGCTCCCTGCCTATTAGAGCAAAAAGGAAGTGTTGCCATTGTCCAAACACACACACACGCACATGCATGGACACACATACACTCACCAGGAATCCATCAGCACAGTGGGGAAGGATGTAGTTGTGTTGCAGCATCATCCCACAGGCCAATTTGGGAAGATTGGGGGTTTTAAGAGAGCTTTTCACTGCCTAAGTCATGCCACACACACACACACACACACACACACACACACACCTTCATGCACTCAAAAAGTTGTGCTCTCACAGACACACACACACAAACACACATGCAGGTGCAGGCACACTTTTGCACCCATACTGAGGCTAAAAGGGGCCTCATTAGTGATGTTCAGGACGAGCTCGGAGTTTACTTTCTGTTTGCTCATTTGTCACTCTGTGATTCCTTTCCCTGCACGCTGGAGATTTGCTGGGTTTTATTTTTTCGTGTGAAAAACATTTTCTGCAAGAAACATATTTCAATGTCTCTGTGAGGCAGCAGCAGGATAATAAAATCAGCATGCCGTATCTATAGCGGATACATAAATAACCCATGCACCTCATCTCTGTGGAAATTCAATAAGTTTCTGTGCCTGTGAAATTTAAAGAAAAAAAAACAAAACAAAAAAACACACACAAATAATGATATTCCATCGCCATCTGCCTCGAAAAGGAAAACGCAATGGAAAGTGGAAACTTTGCAAAGCCTTCTCTTCTTTTTTATCTCATAATAGGAGCAGAAAGTGGGTCTCTTTTCCTGCGTTTATCTGTGTAGCGTTCCCAGGAGAAACAGTGGCTACCCCTCCTTATCTTTGTTACTACCGAGTGCTGCAGTGGATTATGAAGAGGATTATGCAAATGTCTTGCAATATATTCATATTAACAAAGGTTGAGGTTCATGTGCCCGTGCCTGGAATTTATTAATAAAAACCAAATAAATAAATAAATAAAAAACTAACCAAATTGGTACGTGTTATCATTTAATGGAAATGAACTCTGTGTGGTGTTTTGCCTCATTTGTTGATTTGTTGAATTAGCTGCATCTGTTAAATGATGTGATATGTTACTAAGTGTGTTGTTTCAGTCACTTTGTGGAGTTTCAGTGCAACTTTAATAACTGATATGACTGTAGTTATGTGTTATTGGATAGATTCTTAAAGCCAGTTACTTATTTTACCAGCTACCAGTTATTTATTTTGTTCCATGTTTTTGTTGCTTTTCATGTCATGTTGCCAAAACTTCAGACATACAAACTTTGCGTGCACTCTGTCATAAGTAAAAGGAGGATGCTGGCAGTGTGGGACTCCGTGACTGCTGGAGCAAATGAAGGTCATGCAGCAAAAAACTGTTTTATATTCAAGCATATGCAAACTAAATTTGCAGCTCATTTACGAGATGAACTACCTGGAAACATTAGCAGCTCCTGCATTAATTGTTTTACCAGTTTAAATGTACTGAAGTGGCAATGTTTTTCTCTGAAAATGTCATCCTCCTCATCCTCTCCACTTCTCCGTCCTACTGCTGCCATCAGACATGAGGTATAGGATCCCACTGGCCTGGAAAAATATCCTCATAAAATCTCTCATCCTATCTGCAGTTATCATTTTAACAAACTAATGTAGACCTTAAATATTTGACACTCCCCTTGTTATTTTGTTTAACAACAACATTATTTATGTATAGGTCAAGTGTGTCTAGTGTGTTTGACTCCATAAATGTGTTTTATTGTGCAATGTGTGGGACAGACAACATTTTTCTGTTCTATTTTAAACATTGAAAATTTGCAGGACCTTGTCTCAGGGTCTCAATACTAGTATGACATCTGGGTACATAAAGTGCAAGAAGAAGCCAACTTATCTAAAATTAAACAACCTGAAAATGATGTGCAACTCTTAAAATGATGACTCATATGGTCTACTCCTTTTCAGTGGGATTGGCTTAAGAAAACAAACTTTTCCGGGTGTAGTGATGGATAAAATAATGTCAGCCTACATGTGACACCCTACATGTGCAAGGCCATCAGTGGTCAGAGGTCATCAGTGCTTGGGAAACAAATCACTTCCCCAAAATGCTGGCATTCCTAAAGATAAACGTTGCAATTTACAAGTAAAAACCTGCACACAAGGTTGCAAAAACTTTTAGGGGTTGCGGTGTTCTTCGATAAGGCCAAAAGAGAACTCAGATTCTCCATGGAAAAAACTTTTCATTACAGATAAAAGTTAAATGAATACTCTCATTTGCCTAATGATGACAGCATAAAGAGCATCTGCTTCTCATCCATCCATCCATTTTCTACCCCTTTTCCCTGAATGGGGTCACAGGGCAGCTGGAGCCAATCCCAGCTCACAGCGGGCGAGAGGTGGGGTACACCTATCTATCACAGGGCCAACACACACACAGACAACCATTCGCACACTCACACTTATGGGCAATTTAGAGTCTCCAATAAGCCTATTCCAAGGTGCATGTCTTTGGACTGTGGGAGGAAGCCGGAGTACCCGGAGAGAACCCACGCTAACATGGATGGAACTCACGCTAACACGGGGAGAACCCACGCTAACAGAAAGAACCCACGCTAACACGGAGAGAACATGCAAACTCCTCACAGAAAGATTCCCGGTTTGACCCCCGCCCCAACTGAGGCTCGAACTGGCAACCTTCTTGCTGTGAGGCCACAGAGCTGACCAACTGCCCCACTGTGCAGCCCCATCTGCTTCTCATGTTCATGATATTTTTGTTTATCATCTTTTGGTAAATATCTTCACTGTTGCTAATATTTTTTGTGCAGGACTCGTGTTTCCAGCAAGATATTCCTATAAACCAACTATACTCCCCACGCCTTGCATGTAGGTTAGGAACATTGTCAGCAGCAGTCAGTATGTAATGTCACAACCCCTTTCACAACCCGCCCCGTCGTGGACGAATTATTAAATGATGAATTAAGCGGGTCAGTTGTTTATTGCACATAAAAGCACAGACATCCCAGCTGCAATGATCCCGCCTCGTTGCAGATGATGCTTATAAATGAACGCGACCACAAAACTTTTTTCTTGTTCTCTTCACCTGAAGAGCAAGAAGACTATTCTTGCTTCTTATGGAGGATGTAACAACCTTCAGAGGCTGCTCCTCCTCTGCATCAAGAGGAGCCAGATGAGGTGGCTCTTACATCTGGTCAGGATGCATCCTGGACGCCTCCCAGGTGAAGCGTTCCAGGCATGTCCCTGTGGGAGGAGACCTGGGGAAGACCGGGGACATCCTGGAGGGATCATATCCCACAACTGGCCTGAGAGCCGCTCGGGACCCAACTGATGTAGTTAATGTGGCAGTGGAAAGGTAAGTTTGAGCTTCCTTGCTTAGGTAGCTGCTCTTGTGACCCAACAGTAAGCGACAGAAAAAAGATGGATGGAAATTTTTTTTAATTAATTTGGTTTTTTTTTGTACTTTATGGTGATTTAAACTCCCTTATGTACATACAATTTCTATCCATTTTGAGCGTTATCATACATTACCATTCTTCAGACTTTCATGTATCTTTCATGTTGCCATGGTTACGAAGTCAAGTCAACCACTAATGGGTAGTGCTGAGTTCAGTCACTCCCATAATTTGATGTCAGCTTCGGACCTCCATTGGTGGTAATACATTCCGGCTATGAAGTTGTTTGCTACCTCACTCACACAGCTTTTCTTCAAAAGCTGCTGTAATCTCTTCTTCCTCCCGACTCTCTTCTTCTTTGGCTTCCTCCTTATGTCACTTTTTTAAGAAAGACAATTTCTGTACCGAGCAGGGAGATCTTTAAATGAACTGTACAGAAAACAGTGTGTAATAGTAACACAGTGTGTACTTTACTGACCTCCCATTTAAATTTGATGCATGTCTTGCTGATATCCATTTATATGTGTGTGTGTATGCGTGCTTCTGTGTGCAAGGGCATGCCTCTTTTGCTTTTTCGTTTCTGCTGTCTTATCTCTGCATCATTCACTAACCAAGCATCCAAAGTTTGCAAAGTTTGTATTTTTGCTGCTTCAGAGCACACGCTGACCTTCCAGACACTTCCTCTTTAGCACTATCAGTGATCATCCGTCTGTTCTCACACTAGCAGCATCAGTCCTACTGTATAATTTTCCACACAGAGAATAATCTGCACATGAATTACATAGTCTCACACCAGATTATATTTCTGCTTTGTGTGTTTCTGTGTGCTGAAGGTGCATGTCTGACCAGCTAAACCAGTACGACTACCCACTTTGTGTATTGGAGAATGCATAATGAGTCTCACCCACACTAGAGGGAGGACAGTCTTTGGGTGGCACCAACAGGGACAAACTAGCAGCTAATTGGTGTTGTCGGCATTTTAAGCACAATTATTCACAGTTCCTTCTCCCCCCCTTTCCTGACCTAATTGCAGGTGATAATTATTGTTTGGGCCCCAATTTAAACAAATAATTAACAGATGTGTGTTGACAAATAGGCTGACTTGGTTCTTTGCAAATCCCAGCACTAGTGTGTTGCTAATTGGGCAGAATGTAAGCAGATCCAGTGACACGATTTTCTGTGCAGCCCCATGACTGAATACCATTTTAAACCCCAGCTTTAACTTTACGAGGTATTCCTTTTACAGCTCTGATAAGAGTTTTGCACCATTAGAGGGGTTAAGTGAGGTTTAAATATATCCCTGGGGTTCATTCAATCCTTGCAACAAAGCTAACACCTTTAGCAAAGTATTTTAAAATCAAAATCTGATCATTATAAATTTAAAAGATGTTAAAGTAAATGTTAAAGTCAGATTTATTTTAAATATGACTCTTGTATAAATATGTCCTATGTTATCATTCAAACAGTACAATAGACAGTTCACAGATCAGTCTGTTTATTTTTAATTTGTTTTTATTTAGCATCTCCTTTGCCACAAAGTACATATTCTCTCATGTCCATTTTAGTTATTTACAATAAAAACTATTCATCCTTGTCATTATTGCATATTTATTTATTTATCCAGTCCTAAGTTTGTACAGAAGGCTGTCGCATAATTCATCACCTGTTAAATGTGGAGTATGCACATTTAATTTATTTAATATTATTTCACTGTTATTTTTTCTTTGAATCCTTCAACATTTTCTGACCTAAACTCACAACGTTCGACGTTGCACAATATGACATCTCCAACTGTGTTTGCACTGAGCAGATTCCCAAGTCATGATAAAGGCATGAATCGTGCTGGTAATGGCTATTTGTAAGGGGTTTCCCACCCCGCCACACAAAGGCAGCTTAGCAGAGAGGCAGCATGTTCTCAGGCATTGTCTCCGGGCCAGGACCACCCGTCCCCCTGCGCTGTCCCACTGTCAGTCAAACAATACAATGCTACAACTCCTGCTTAGCTCCCAACCCCCCATCTTATTTACTCAGCCAGTCCCTCCCTGCTTCCCACTACCCCCCATTCTGGACACAAGGAGTGGTGACATGATGTTTTCTTAGTGGTGAATGCTGACTTTTAGTCAACAGCTGGGCCACGATTCATTCAGAGGTTAAGTCAAGTCAAGACACAGTGGCTTCGCACAACAGAGTTCAGAGTTGGAACAGAGGGGGAGATGACATGAATATTTAACAACAGAGCAAACCTGAAGTCTTTCCACACCAAGAAAAACAAGACAGTTTAATCACAAGAAAAAAAGAAGTTGATCTGTTTTTGATCATGTTATGTGTAAAGCCAAATAACACCTGCGAGGCTTCAGGATCAGACCAATTCTTTAACATGTAACCAGTAATCTTTTGATGCATTGGTGCACCTATTAACAGGTGTGCAACTTTTTTTTCTTCTCTTTTTATATAAATGTACAACTCAGCTTTTCATGTATGCCTTTTAGGCTTGTGTTAAAGTGGTAGATTGAAGACGTTAGTTGATCCAGTGCTGGTGCACCCCGGAGAGGGCAGGGGAGGCAATAACAGACAAAATTTAAGGTAAAGCCAACATAATAAAATTATTCTCTTAAAACAACAATTTGGTGTTGACTAATTGCAGATTAAACACTATAGGACTCAGCCAGAAGGACTCATAACCCAGGTGTTGGTGGTGAGTCTTTGGAGGAGTTTAAAGTGGCTTTAAAGTGTTCAATTTGGTTGCTGGTACCACAGAACACCAGAACCTCCCTTCACTGACTTGGTTTAGACAGTTACAACATCACAGCTTCTGTAATGAGAAGCATTGACCACGTGATCAGGATATCCTCTAGATCACGTGTCAAACTCCAGTCCTCGAGGGTCAGTATTCAGCAGATTCTGCTGTTTCCCTGCACAAACACACCTGATGCAATTCAAATGGATCAAATGGTGTTGAAGCATGGAGACAACAAAAACCTGCTGGATACTGGCCCTAAAGGACTGCAGTTTGACATTATCTATGGAGATTTTTTAGACTTGCCCAGCTGGGAGAAGGCTCTGGGGTAGACTCAGAGTTTGCTGCAGGGAATATATGTCTCATTTAGTCTGGGAATGGCTGGGAGAATCCTGCAGAAAACTGCAGAGAATTTAAAAATGGATGATTGATTGACTGCATAAACAACTAAATTGACATTTAATATTGTATATTCTGTGAATGTAGAAAACTGAACTAGATCAGATTCTGATTTATTGTTTTATACCAGAATAACACTGAACTGTCATAGCTATCAGGGCTACAGCTGTGGATTTGTATCAATCAATATAAACTCAGCATTCAGAAGAAGCAGCAGCATATAGGGTTACAGAATGCAAGAATGATGCACCACAACATGGCCTCGTGCGTCTCTGGGGGGCTCATCTGAGTTTTTAGCCCTGGTCTGAACCAATCAGAAGTAAACCTGACTCTGCAGCCTGATGTCTCTGTGCAGGCTCAGGCACGAGCTGGTGCAAATAGTGCCTCTGGCCATGCTGACCGATAGTCAGCCAGGAGTCAATATGGCTTCAGGCAAAAGCATCTGGGCTGCTAGATGGGCAGACAAACCTACATTTTGCATTACATGTGAGAAATTATGCTTTTGCTCTTTGCTATGAATTTAACAATGAGTGTCAAAAAATCTTAAAGTGTGATTATTCACTGGATATGTAGCAAAAGAAGAAATCAACAAACAAACATAAATGATGATAGATGTCATAAATATAGGATCTGCAACAGAACACTCGAACAAAGGTTGAGAAATTTGCATGATGATACGATAAATTTTATATGAATTAGTTACCAAACAGACTCACAAAGGGAATGCTTGTCCTGACAGTGACCTGGCATGTACAGCTTCTGTGCAAAGAAACATTTATGAAGTATGTAGCCTTTAAATTTTGGACATATTAATTTTAACATTTAGTTTTTTACTTGCAAGCTGAATAAGGAGAACATGTAGTAACATATTTGTTGTACATTTGTTCTTCTTCATTTCACTATAGCCTATTTGTAAAGCACCAGTTCACACAAAGTCATCTCAAGGGACTTTTGAAGATAGTCTAATTATAACATGATTGAATTATAACTTAAGTAAAATACATTTTGCCATTATCTTACAATAATTTATAATTATTCTGTTCAAATCAAGTCAGGGCATAAAAAAATATGATCACCTAAGAAAACCAATGGATTGCATCAGCTCTTCTGAATGATTCAGTCCCAGCATGCACAGCTGGGAAAAACACAGTGGAGCAGAGAAAAATCCCCAAATTAAATGATAACAATGAGAGTAAAGAGTTCATGGAGGCTCTCAATGCATTTTGGGATGTCCCCCAGCAGCCTAAGCCTGTGCTATTGTAACTAAAGTGATGGGTAAGGGTCAAGCCAGTCCAAACCATGTGGCTTATGAGTAAAGTCTTACACTCGATCTTAAAAGGTAGAGAAGGTGTCGACTTCCTCAAATTAAACTGGAGACTGTCTCCATAACAGAGGGGCTTCATAACTGAATACTCTGCCTCCTAGTCTACTGTCTCAGACCCTACAGTTTTTGTGTGTTGTACTCAGGTTGGAATAATGAGATTAAGAGACATTTAGGATACAATGGAGCTTGGTCACTGTGAATTTTTTATGCTAGTTGAAATATTTTAATTCTTCTCAATACTGAACAGAAAGTTGGTGAAAGAGGGGTGAGTCCAGGAAACCTGGATAAGGGGCCATGCAGAACCACAGACTGAGAATACGATTTTAGAAAAGGTCTGGCTTTTAAAAAGTAATTAACAGATTAGCAAGGGTTGATGATGGAACCATTTTCAACAACTCTTCACTTAGAATGATCCATTTTGTATCCCTTTAACCCCCTTTGCTTAAGGAGTTATATTTAACAGGTTTTATCATTTACTTTCTGCACACTTAGTTAATTAACTTTGTACAGTCCTCTGGTAGTATTAGGACTTGCTCATGGTTTTCAGAAATATCCTGCACACTGAAATATTATTTCTCACATACAGAGTTGTCAAGATGATGTCGTATCAATGTTGTTTTAGTCACAAATGTGGTGCATTGGTGATGTAGATGTTGATGCAGAACATTGTATAGAACAACAAATAAACGTAAGTTACATGCTGCATTCACTTACCCTAGGAGGCCTTAGGTTTACACAGAAAACAGTGAATATTTATTAAACTTTAATTGTCCTTTAAAGTCCCTGTGAGGACTAGTTAGATTTTTAGGGTTGCTCCTTACGTGATCTTTGTTGCTCGTGATCTTTTGTCACACCCTTTCTATGAAGAGGACCTAAAATTGCAAAAATATGATCTATCCTGCGATTTCTAATCAGAACAATCAATAGGATTGATTCTTCCCAGAGCAGTTTTGGGACAATGAAATAAAAAAGAACTGCAGTAGTCTCATCCTTTAGGAGTTACTTTTTCTGCATTACTCTGAGATTAGATGTTCCCATTTAATTTTTTTATATTACATGGGCAAATGTGGTCTTGATAACTTGTTTTAGGTAAGTGTGGTCAAAAATAACTACAAGGTACAATACCTTCTTTCAGAACAATGTCCAAATTAGTAAGAAGAATCTAATACTTTAATAAAAATACACCTGAATGGTGATCCACATTTTTACAGGAAAAAACATTAAAACACATCTCGACCTGTCAGATTGTAAACAAGTAAATTCTGGTCCCTCATAATTGTACTTTTTAAGTGAATTTCATGCTATTTCTGGAGTAAAAGGAATGTGAATGTTTCAGTTGGGCTTAATTTAATCCCCAAACTTGTATTTACATGTTTTGCTCTTTAAGCCACCTGGACACAAAATGGCGTGTTTTTACAGTTTCAGTGACAACTACAGAAATATTCAGTAAGATATTAGAGTGACATTTCCAAAACATAACATGCTATTTTAAAAAATAACACAGTTAGGTGCAAAGGGTTAGGAATAAAAACTACAGCTGTCTAAAAGGAAACATTGATAACTGTTATAAACCCACAGTAAATTCGGTGGTCAGACGGGGAGACATTGTGGCTGCTCCTCACTCACATCCTGATAGTTTGCTGTGGTGGAATGCTAATGACAGTGAATCACACGTCTCTGGTCGGCATGCTGGAGGGAGTAAGGAAGTCGCAAGACCACCCGGATCTCCTCCCCTGTCTCCCTCAGAAACACTTAGCTAAGTAATTATAAGGGAGTGACGTGAAAGAAACACTTAGTGTAAATATGGATTAAGTCCCAGACAGCAGCAAGCATTTTTCAAACACCACATCTTGCTTTCTTTTAATCACTACCTGAACTTAAGCAGAAGTACAGTTTGAATTGCATGAGTGCTGTAATTCAGTGTAGGAATAAGTCTGATTGGCATTTTTTTACCTTTTGAGTCTGTTAATTTACCAATTTTCGTTTTTTGCTCTAAATGTATTGTAATGTTCCCACCGTACTCATTAATTTTCAATACTGTTTAGTCCAATTCAGGGTCACAGGGAAGCTTGTGTCAATCCCAGGAATAAGGAGAGAAAAAGGGTACACCCTGGACCTATTTGTTTGCCCACTTTCAGGACTACACTTAACCATCCATCCATCCATTTTCTGCCACTTATCTGGGATCAGGTCACAAGGGCAGCAGCCTAAGAAGGGAAGTCCAGACTTCCCTCGTCATAGCCACATTTTCCAGCTCACTAAGGGGGATCCTGAGGTGTTCCTAGGTCAGCAGAGATATGTATTTTCTCCAGCATGTCCTGAATCTTCCCCAGGGTCTCCTCCAGCAGGGACATGATCGGAGCACCACACCAGGGAGGCGTCCAGGAGGCTTCCTAACCAGTTGCCCAAGCCACCTCATCTGGCTCCTCTCGATTCGGAGCAGTGATTCTACTCAGATTCCCTCCCAGATGACCGAGCTTCTCGTCCTCTGAGGAAGAGTTCAGCCACGCTGCGGAGGAAACTCATTTCAGCTGCCTATATTCATGATATCGTTTTTTCTACCCACAGCTTGTGACCACAGGTCAAGGTAGGAACAAAGATCGACCAGTAAATAGAGCTTTGATTTTTGGCTCAGCTACTTCTTCACACTCCATCCTTCCCTCACTTATAAACAAGACCCCAAGATACTTGAACTCATCCACTTGGGGGAGGACCTTGGAGAAGACACTCCATCCTTTTCCAGCTGAGGACCATGGTCTTGGATTTGGAAGTGTTGAGCCTCATCCCATCCTAAACTCCCATGCCCACTCCAGAACCCTGAAGAGAGAGCTGGTCCACTTTTCCACAGGACGAAAACCACATTGCTCCTCCTCAATCTTTGGTTCTACTATTCAACAGACCCTCATCTCCAGGATCTCTGAATAAACATATCAGGGGAGGCTGAGGTGTGAGATCCCTCTGTAGTTGGAGCACACCCTCTGATCCCCCGACTTGAAGAGGGGTCCACCAACCCAGTCTGCCAGTACAAAGGCACTGTCCCCAGTGTCACTGCAATGCTGCAGAGGCATATCAGCCATAACAGAGCCACCAGAGCCTTAGGAAACTCCATCCGGATCTCATCCACCCCCCACAGCCCCGCAGGAACTACACTCAACCAGACATTAGTTGTCTAACTGGATAATCCATGATTTTCTTCAAAACTGTGTTGTCTCACACCAAACATGGCAAGTTGTGCATCTTCAGAAAATGGAAATTAGATTTGTCAATGGAAATGACCTCATCTTTGATACTAATCATCAATATACTAAAAATGACACTAAATCCAAAGCAACACTATGAGGAAGTGTGATCCAGGAACCTCCAGGGTAAGACATGCGGTGCTAAACATTTCTGATAAGCTGAGTCCATCCAGTGCTTCATTTCCACCGCTTAGTAGGAGGTTTAAAGGGGACATAAGATGCTTTCAAATCCTTCCTTTTAACATGTAAATCATTTATCTATTTTCTGTATAAAGCAGAACTGCAATGCTTTGGTCTGAATTCCTGCTTATTCTTGCTCCACACACACCTTATAACCCTGTTCTGAGGTGCGTCTTCAGAGCGACTCGTTTTGGTGCCGTCTCTTTAAATGTGAATGTCACAGGAAGTTCAACTCTACCCTGTTCCACCATGTTTGTAGCTTGATAGCAGCGATATGCTAATCTCTCGGCAGAGAAACATTTATTGGTAAGTTTACTATAAATGTCAACGTATCAGATTCACCAGTTTGATTACCTGAAAGTCCACGACCTTATTTGGCAGACCCACAGCAAATACTGTGATGTAATAGATAAAAAAAAAACATAATAGAGAAAATTAAACAGACTGAAAAATATGACCACAAAGAATATAAAGATATATGTGCAGCATCAGAATAAAATAAATACACATTTTCTGCATTCCTAGACACTTAAAAGTGCACAAAAACATGTATTTGAGGGCTAAAAAAGTTAATTTTGCATGATATGTCCCCTTTAACATCAGAAGTTTATAGAATCTGTTAAACATAAGTTGTATTATAGAAAATGTCATTTTATTTTAACCCAGACTTTCATGGCGTTTCAGTCAGCTTGGAAAATGTAGCAAGACGGAGAATAAATACGGAGAGATGCTCTGATTGCAACCAGAAAGGATTCGATCTGAACAAAAAGACAGTGATGATGCTCAACAATACAAATATAAACATCCACAATTCGTAGATATGGTCACTTGAGCGAGTGAATGGAGCTAAAGAGCCCATTCTGGTTCACTTATTTTGAAAACTATTTGTGTAACCAGTGATTTAATTTTCCCTGTATGTTATAGGCATCAAAAAGAGTGTGTTTAAATTCAACTCTGTTGGCTAAAATGTGTTTGAGTGAGTGACAAAACTCTGATCCTTCTCCAGCTGACTTTAACTCGGCCATTTGTCACTCTTTGATTTTGCTCTGATGGGAAAAGGATAACGTGAATATAGTGTTCCACATTTAACATTTAACAATCACTATACATTTTGCACAGTGAGTAGGTGTATCTCAGTGTAAATACATGTACTCAAAGAGGAAGTTTATATCTAAAAGTAAGCATTATTACATAGTTTACAGACTTAACAGTCAAATAGGAGGAATAAAGAGTTCAAAACTGAGATAAAGCTAATTAGAAAGAAAACTGAAGTGGATATGGAGCATTTCATAGGTAATGTGCAAAACTAAGGTGGCATAAGGTTCAGTTGGGCAGATTATTTTAAAGAAAAGTTTTCTATCCAAGAAGTAAATACACCATTAAAACTATGTAACTTCTTTTTGTCATTCACAATATAAATGTGGGAAAAGATAAAGTGTAGTGTGAGTATTTAATGTGGAGTTACATTTGAAAACTGGGACTGTTTGGTAGTCTGTGTTAACACAGGTCTCTTTTTTTCCCTTATTTTGTGAATAAAACCAGGAAATAGTCACTTTCTTATGCAGGCTATTTCTCATTCACCACTAAATCACTGCAGGTGCACGTGGTTATAATTCCAGGCTGTTGTATAAATATAAAACATGGTTGGAGGAATGTACCATAAAAAGCTCGTGTCTTTTACTTGATTGTTTACATTTTGAGGATTTTTTTTTTTGTTGTGGGACGAAACTTTAGTTCAGCTCATGAGGACCTCTGCCATACAGCTCACTTCCCTGCTGGCGATGTGTCTTCCTCCCTTCGTGAAACCTTATATCTGTGTTTTGCTTGATTGGATAAGCATCTGTATGCACAGCAGCAGAGATCCCACAGCCTGCTGTGGCCATTCTTCTTCTTCCCTGAGAAACTCTTATGTTTCCAGTTTACAGAAAACAATTCAAAAACAAACACAGCATTCAGAAGCGTAGACAATGCCATGGTGGCCGGGCTGAGAGTGCTGCACATTCCTCTCCATTTCAGCTAATATTCTGGGAGATTCTGAGCTTAATGTAATTACAGGGGAAATGACGGTCTCCCATGCTCAGAGGGGAGTCAGTGACTGACTGCAGGAGTGGACTGTGACAGTCTGAGCACCCCTTTCCGTCTGGCGGAGTGAATTTTCCATCCTTTCCCAGATTTCTGAGGCTTGGGCCTGACAAAGACTGTGTTTCCAAGAGACATTTCATCTTAAAGACGTTAAGCCACACATTAGAAATGACAATAAATTTAATCTCAGCTGCAAATATGTTCATTTATTATTTTCCAGTGGAGGAAGCTAAGCAGTTTGAGGGGTTAGTGGGATAAAAAATCTTACTGTGTTATAAACACTGTCTCAGATGAGAAGCAGTTATACCACCTGCTGCACAAACTTTCATCTCTGATGCATTAATTCTTAACAAACAGCAATAATTTTCACATAAAATATTTTGTACAACGAGGATTTAATTTATTTTCTTATTTTATTTTTCTTTTAGTTTTAGCTATCCAACAAACATGTTTGTGAAATACTTTTAAACATCTACCGTGTTTAAACAAATACGTATCGTGTTCTTTTCCTGCTTATCATCGTGGCAAACTTGGCAATTACAACATGTATAAATGTCCTGATATATTTATTCTCCAGTGAATGGCAATGGGTTACTCACAAATGTCCACTAAAAAAGTTAATTTGCAAATATACAATCTCCGCAAAGGTACCAGCAATGAAAGATTGAAGTAAAACGGGTTAATGTGCTAGTTCTGACAACGAGGGTGGCGGGGTGAGCCGGAGGACAGGTCAAGACGGATGTAGAAACAGAGAAGCAGGTGTCTAAACAAAAAAAAGAAAGAAAAAGAAACAAAAGATAATCATGAACTATAAATAAAAGAGAAAAACAACAAATGCAATTTTCACAAGTATTTGTGTCTAGATAGTAGAAATCTTACTGTAAAAGGAGCAGATTTTTGTAACAATCCTGGTACTTTGGAAAATGCAACATTTTGTGCCTCACTGGAACTAAAAGTTCTTAAATACATTTTTTTTATCAGCCAAATGACCTCAAAAGTGTTCTTCACCCACACACACAAGCACTTCTTCACATCCTCTACATAAGATAAAAATGTTGCCATTTACCATTAAGAGTATACTGGCACACAGGTTTACTGATGGCTGAATGGGTACGGTGGTGGATTTGAAGTCTGGTGTGATCTCGCTACATGTTTGAACCTTTTTTTGCTGGAGTGGGCTGTGTAATTTACGCCTTGCCAAGATTCTTTTTCCTTTTTGTGAGAGCTGAACTCCAGGAAGTAATCAAAAAGCCAAAATACAGCAGCGATGACAAAACACTTTCATTTCTTTCTGAAAGACTTTCCAGAAAAACAGCAACATTTTCCATTCATTTAGTAACTAAATAGACCTCACATGTGAAGATGAACTTCCCCTTCTCAACTCTGCATGTGTCCACGAGACAGCCAGAAACTTAATAACCATCTCACACTGTAAACTAGACACTGCTCCACCAACGTGGAAGTATATTGTTTTTGCTACTGGATACCTTGACTTGCCAGCAGAGGCCAAACATGGTCAACTCACGCTGAGACTGGAGGAGGAGGAGGAGGAAGAAGGAGATCTGAGCCATGTGTCTTTTCTGCTCATGCCGCACATTCTGGATACATGAAGACGATGCAATATGAGGATGATGTGCATCATTGTTTTACATGAAACTTGATCTGTTTATTTGTTTACCAGAGATATCTATTAATTCAAATGATCATTTCTTTAAATAAGTCTTAAGATAAACAAATAAAACATGTAACAGGTCTCTTTTCCCACAAGTATAAACTTTATACTTGCCCCCAAAACAAAAGGAAACTGTGAGGTGGTAATGTTTTTGTTGTCTTTTGGTATGACACCTATATCTATCCCCTCCCGTGTACTTACACGTACCATGTACTTGTGATAAAAAAGTTTTTGTCAGCTCCGTGTCATGCACAAAGTAGAAATCCAATGAAGATGTTGTATGGCATTAAATGCAAACAAAAGCAAAATACGATGATGTGCAAATAATTTTTAATGTACTTGAAAACATTTAAAAGATGCCATATTTATTAATAAACAGGTTATTTTAAACAAAATTATTTTACTATTTTGAAGTTGATGCTGCAACAAGAACCATTTAATATCACTTAATCAGCATTTGATGTATCTGATGCCTCATAAATGTAACAAATCATTTTCAATGGGAGTCAGGTTTGGATTGCAGGTAAGCCGGCCTAGCACTAAGACACCTAACACAAAATCATTCGTTCATGCGAAAGTACGTTGTACTTTCTCAGCTTTAAAATTGCCTTCAAAGATGAGGTTACGCATGATTTAGGCATTAAGGGCTGTGAGATACTTGCTGTTAACAATGCAAGTATGCATGGCAACAAGCTGGCAACAGACTGGTAAACTGTTATTTATGGAAATACAATGTGACTTGCAGCTTGATCTTTTCACTCTTTCAGGGTCCAAGTGCTGTGCGTCTGCCAATATCAAGCGTTTTGGCTTCATCGTGTTGTTGTAAACATTGACGTGCACATTTGTGTAAATGGCAATTATATCCCATCCCTTAAGGAGCACCAGTGCATCACAGATGCTGGCTTGTCCCTATGTTGTGTGGTCTACAAAATAAGACAACAGAATTATCCCCCACGACAAGGAAAAAAAAGTTTCACCAAACAACTAATAAAACAAAACCAAAAAAAAAGAAGATAATTTTTATTAGTCTGTTTTTTTCCCCATTCCGTCTATATTACCTCATTGAGAAAGGGAATTTTGCCTTGACATGTTGGTTTGACAGCTGAAATGACACCATTGTTTTGGCATCCAGTGCAACTTCTGGTTTGACAGCTATGGCACGCAGGACAACACAACAGCAAAACAAGTGTTGGGTGATGTTTAGAAAAGATTATAGGTAAAACAGGCAAGTTATTTATCTTGTGGATGTTGTTGAACGAAGAGAGAAAAATAAAGAGAGAAAGTAGAAAAGCAACATTTGGCTGTGACTGGAGAGAAGTCAGAGGTAGGATTCAAGACGGATTGTTCTGAGGCCTCTCCGAGAAAATCTGCCAGAGTTTAGTAATACTTCTTTAAGCATCGTCATGCTGTTAAAATCATTATCACTCTATTTCTTTTCACCCATTTGCCTCTGCTGATTCTTTCCATCCAGTCTGGTCCAACAGGTGTAGGCGGAAATGACAAAAACACATTTATGGCATAAATAATAAAATAAAAATGTAATTGAAGATAAAATCTCAACACATTCGGGCAGCCAGACCATCGTGTTTTTGACATGACGCTAGACAAGACGGGTTAAAAAAAATCATCATGATTGTCCAAAATATAAACACAACATTGCCCCCCCCCCTCCTCCTCTCCCCCAAATGGGGCAAAACAATACTTAAACCATGTATCTCAGTGAACAGGATTACAGAAAGTTGTGGCCAAGGTGTTAAGGTGTGAAGGTTTTTGTGTTGTATTTCTTGGTTTTCTGTCTTTATTTTGTAGTTCTCCTTGTGTTTCCTGTGTTACTTTAGATTATTTGGTTCACTCGTGTCTTGCTCAGTTCTGTTTGTGTTTAAGTCCTTTGGTTTTCACTTCAGGTCACAGTTTGAGTTTGGTTGGTTTGAGGATTTCTATTAAAGACATTTCCCTGCATTCCTGCTGCCTCCTGTCTGTCTGCGTTTGGATCCACACCTACATACCACTCCTCAACACAACACAACGGCATTGTGGTACATCATGTTTAGGCTAAAAACCCTTTCAAAATAGTAACATTTTAGTTTTTCTTAACATTTAGAGACATCACGACACACTATGGGTTCCTATAGTTGTGTGATAGAGTGTAGAGTAGAAACCAGGTACGGACGTATAAGTTTATGTCTGCCTGTTTTGCTTTAAACATAGAATGTGAAGATGTAAATATTGCTAATGACAGTACCTGTATTAAATGAAGATATAATTTCTGATTACAGTCTCTGTAAAGATCTGCCTTTAAAATAAAAGGAGAAGAATTTGACAAATAATTCACATTTTACTGCAACTGACCTGAAAGTTGTGTGAATGACAATAATAATCACCTCAAAGTTATAAAAGTTATTTACAGTTTTACTGAAATCCAACAAAATGAACCCATTCCACTTGATTCATGCCAGTCTGTGTTCCTGCTTGTCTACTGGATGCCTGCCTAGTTACGTCTGGCAAACTGTAACATGCTGTCACTAATTAATGATAAATAAATGATTGCAAGTCTGGAGCTGAAACCCTACAAGCTTTCTCAATAGAGATCTGTCAGTTGTGGAAATGTTTAACATTATGTTTGAGGGTGTTGGCTGACAATTATCATGAGTGATGTGGAGTAAGAAAAGAATAAAGTACAGCAGCTTCAGTTTGAGCAACTAAAAGAAAAAAGTATGGTACATTAAATGAAACTCTTATAATTTTCCGTTCCTGTTCCCATAAAACATCGGGCTAATAAAAAAAATGTACTTGCTGCATAAAAATATGTGTAAAATATTCATGTAGAGAAAAAGCAGTGCATATCTGCATATCTAAAATGCTTCAACTTTTAATGTTGTTTTCAGTGCTCAGGTGTTGCTTCTGTGATGTAACTTATGTGAATGTGTACACTGCTGCCTACGGTGGAGCGCATGGCCCCAGGTGAGGAGAAGTGTCTGGGCAGGTTAATGTCTCAGAGCGCTGCTGTCAGCCAGCTGTCTGCTGCTGTGCTGCTGCCAAAAAATATGACTCGCCAGCCCTGGCACCTGGATACCTGGCAAGATCAGCTGAGCCAAAATACTCTTCAGTCAAAATGAGATCTGCGTGGCTCCTAAATGGACTGGAATAGAAATAAAAACATACAATTTAAATAATTTATGTAAGTAAGTATAAAGTCTACTGTCACAAACACAGAAAGCCATGAATATTTATTAATTCTCAGACCTGAGATGCTATAATGTGCTAATTATTTATAAATGCAGATATTTCACTACATTCTTTATCACCAGTATTTTATGCCTTTATCAAAATTACTTCAATGCAGTACTGTTTGTGTTTACATGTGTACATACACATAATAGTTTACAGCAACATGTAGTGTGAGAGAAACATACGTTGAAATGCATGTTTTTTGGGTAAAAGTTTAAGTCACAAATCACCCCTGACACCCTTTAATCTTAAATTGCCAGTCATGATTAAAAAGTCTGGCTGCAGAGCTGCAGACAGACTCCATAAAGGCAACAGAAATTTAGGGGAATTTGTAACCACATGACTGGAGTCTGGCTAAAATAAATCATATACGGCTCTGCTGCATGATATTGTGTATTTATTTTTATTTTCTATTTACTTGTTGTCAAGTTCCCAATTCCAGTCTGATGATAAAAGGTAAATATGACAGGAACAGCAGTTATGTGGAACCTTCTTTAATGAGCTCCACTATTAGACCTTATAATGCAGTCTAATCACTCAGATTTGATTTATACAGCACTTTACTTATAATGTTTTATAGAAACAACAGAAAAATAGTTTGATTTGAGTTGTACAGTGAAGAATTTCTATTGGCGAAGAAAAAAAAACAGAATGAGGTAAAAAAAGACTAAAAAAATCAATAGATTAAATTTATTAATTTAATATACTATATTTACAAAAACAAAACTTTTTATACAGAATATGATTAAAACAGACAACAGTAAGATAATTAAATAAAAATAGGTTAAAGAAACATAAATAAAAAATATGATAAACAGTCAAAGCAAGTTAATCTATACAGCACATTTAATGTAGGATATGTTTCAATGTGCTTTACAAAAACACTAAAAGCATTACAGGTTTTAATTCCACCCATCCATCCATCCATACTTATTCTCTGAAAGGGGTCGCGGAGGTGCTGGAGCCAATCTGTTTGCTGTATTTGAATGCTAATTAGTGGATAGTTACACTTAGACTTTTAGTGATTGTAATTTCTTTTTTCTTTATGATTTTCTGTTTCAATCTTAAGCACTTTGAGCTGTCCTGTACATGAAAGGTGCTATATAAATAAACTTGCCTTGCCATGCTGACATTGGGTGAGAGGCGTGGTACACCCTGGACAGGTCGCCAGTCCATCACAGGACCTAGGTTTTAAAAAAGAATTAAAATAATTCAAAGCAAGATCAGTTAAAAATCACAATGCAGATTTCATTTAGGTGCATGAGGAAATAAAATGTTTTAATCTGGATCTAAAAGTGTGTTAAAAGTTGCAGTTTGTTCCACACGTTTGCAGTATAACAGCTAAACGCTGCTTCTCCATGTTTAATCTGGACTCTGGTTTGGACCAGCTGACCTGCATCTTTGGATCTAAGAGCTCTGCTTGGTTTATATTCTCTGAACATATCACAGATGTAATCTGGACCTGAACATGAGCAGGGTTTAAAATCCACTCTGTGACGGATTGGAAATCAGTGTAAATATGTTAAAACTGGTGTGATGTCTTCAAACCAGTTAAAGCTCCAACAGCAGCATCTGGATGAGCTGCAGATGTTTAATGTCCTGTTAAAAGACTATTACAGTAATCCAGCCTACTGGAGACGCATGGATGAGTTTCTCCTGGTCTTTCTGGCAGACTTCTGTAGAATGTTTCTAAACTGGTTTATAGAACAAGATAAAAATTAACACACTTGAATAAAGCTAAATCAAGAAATAAATACAAATTCTTAGAAATCATGTGAAAAAGGTGAGTTTAGGCTTTTAAAGAATAGTTCCAGCTGTCTACAGTTCTCCAGAGAGAAAGTTCTCTAACATCTCCAGTTCCAAACTGGTAATTACTAGGAGACGTTGTCCTGAAGACCCAGTAACAAGGTAAAAGTAGTTCAGATCAATACTCAGGATCAAGACCATTAAGAGCCTTAAAAAGCAGTAAAAGACAGAACTGACAGGAAGCCAGTGCTTTAAATCAGGTGTGTGCTATTTTTCTTTGTGCATTGTTTTCTTTGGGTGAGATGGACGATTTGAACACCACAATTTTTCTATTTTTTGACAAGCTTTTCATTCCAGACCATTTCTGAAGCCACATTATTTGTTTAGTGAAAGTAAAATAAACCTTTGACTTGAATTCTGTTTGCTAAACTGCCTGAATGAGAAAAATCGATAATTCTTGTTGACCTGAAAAGATTCACTTTATCTCAACAATGAAAAAAATAACTACGCTGCTTTTTGTTATTTTACCCGAGAGAGAGAGAGAGATTAGCAAGTCACAAACTCCATAAACTAGCTTGTTTTAATTTAATGTGCTGCTTGTAAAATATCTGTTTATGCTCAAAAACTTTTAAATCTCCTTAAAACGCATGACTCAGCTGGCGCCAATTGGAAGCCCATTTATCTGACACTGAACACAAAGTTCTCTGAAATTGCTGGATATGTCATTAGTTCAAGGCTAGTAAGCAGTGGCACAGGTTGCAGAGAATTACTGACGGTTTATTTTGGACACGCAGACAAACTGTGTTTACAGAGGGGGGAGGAAGTGACAGATTTGCCAGCCACATTTCTGGCCCTCTTCAGCTGTGATGTTGTGTGGTCTCCCTCTGTGGCTCACCTGGCTGGTTACTGCACCTGAGGCAGGGTTGGCTTGATTTGTGTCCGAAATAAACCGTCTTTCAGAGTCAGACAGATAATTTTTTGGACAGATGTGCTGTCTCAGGCTTATTAAGCAACCAGTTTATCCAGTTTATCCCACATTGTGTTTTGAGAAGCTGTGCAAGACATTTGGTTTCACTATAATTATCCTGAGCTAATTAGTTTGCAGTTGCATGTCATGTCCAACACTGATAGTGGTGGAATTTCAGCTCTGAAACTCCTACAGATTTTAATCACATCACCATCATGATGGGTCAGTACGTTCTGAAGGCAAGTGTGATTAAAGCCCCAGTGTGTAAAAATGACTCCCAGTGGTCCTCTAATTGAATACAAACCACTGAGTGGTGCTTTCTGGCGCCTCGCAGTTTAAGCTCGTTATTACACGAGAGTCACAACAAGACAACATCTCTTAGTCAGGTGATAAGGTACAGAACAATACATAATTCTATTTCATTATTGATGGCGACAAATTTAAAGCATGTCCCACATTTCTGGTATCAAACTGCTGCTAATAACTAATATTGTGTGTGTCGCTGGAGGAGGGGGGACATCTACCTCTGACAAATCAGCTGACATAAACTATCAAACATGAGGACTGTTGACAGGAAGGGATTTTTTGTATCAAATTGCCTTTGAGGTGGTATGAAGAGGTAGAGGTGTATGGACCATAGGGCAGGCAGGAGGCAGATGGGATGCAGCCTGCATTATGCAGGAGGATTAGGTTTATTTACTTCCAGGACCAAGTGCTGAACAGAACTGGTACAAACAACAGATGAACACTACTAAAGATTTGATAACTAACAGAGATGAACGCAGACTATGGCGAACTGACGACCAAACTAGAAGAATGATAACTAATTAACCGTGAGGATGAACTGAAACCCGGGAGTAGAAACCAAAGACACAGGTGGGATGAATGACCCAAATGAAACCAGGTGAAACCAATAAAAAGGCTCTAAGGAAGCTAGACAGAAAAACATTAAACTAAAACAGGAAACTACCAAAATAAAACAGGAAACCTAAACAAACAAAACACACATCTTCACACCTTTATTTACATGATGTTTTTTAAATTCAGAACAAATTTTTCATAATGTAATAATTCCAAACTAAACTACTTTACATAAAAATAGCCATTTTGACTTATAGTGTACATGGAAAACATGTATTTGCTTGTATTTAATTCTGTTTTAGATCTCGAGTTAGGAAGGATTCTGATTGGACAGAGGGCGATGTGACGTATGTTTACTGGAAACAAACTCCACTTCCTGCTTCCTTTCTCTTTGGCTACATCATTAAAGAGCAAACAACATGAATGGGACTCCCTCCCATAGTCTCACCACCTGCGGGGAGGGGCCGAAGAGGTCGGGTGCAGTGTGAACCGGGCAGTACACAATCATTTTTCGTTTCTTTAAAGTGGATTTAAGTTTTATTCTGAATTAAGAATTGAAACTCTCATTTAAACTCTGCCAGTGTGGCCAACTTAACATTTAACTTGATCCTACCTGTCATCACACACACCAGCCAAAATAACACAATAAAAAATTAAATATTTTTTTCAGGATAAACAAACAAACAAGAAGCTCACATAAATGAGCTTGGTCACACTGCTAGCTGGCTTCCCAAAGCTAAGCTGTTCTGCAAACCAGTAGCCACTTTTCCATTTCAGCATACACGGCAGCACTTTTAAAAAAGTACACATTATATAAAATGAAGAATAAAATGTCTTAAAAATAAGCTAAAACAATCAGTGCCTGAAAAACCTTTATTTAGGGTTTCAGTGAAAACTCATGAGCACCCACATACAGTTACAGAATTTAACCACATTATTACAAAACCCCCATAGACCCGGTTTTCATTTTGCATGTGAAAAATAAACGATTACCTCTGTAGTCACATTGCTTTGGTGTGTTTAATGTCTAGAGCTGGCCCACGGAAGTGGACTGCACAAGTTTCATATTGGTCGGTAGGTCAGATAAAATGCTTAGTGTTGCTGGATTTAGGTGAGCTTTGGCCTCCACTGGAGACATTGCTGTTTGTGGTCAGATCATAAACAGGCCTGGATGTTTGGGCTGAATCTAGCCCAGTGTTATTTGGTATCTAGAGATTTTTCAGGTCCCTTTTGGTTAAACCTCATATTAATGCAAATCGCTCCAATATTTCCTCTTCATTGGAAGTTCTGGTGGCAGAAATGAGCAAATGTAAAGCTGAAGAATCTCACATTTCCGTTGTGAAAATGATCAACTTTTCTATTTTGAAGTCCACTGAATGAGATTTTGCATGTTATAAACCAAAATAAATGGGACTTAATTTAATAAATGGGCAGAAAAAGACAAAAATATTCAAAAGAAGCTGAAATGTAGAAGGAAAAATAAAACAAGCGCTGTTACAGAGAGGAAACGGGAAGGTATCAGTCATGGAAAAGTGCAAGTTGGAACTAAAGGAGAAAGCAGTTCGAGAAGGAAAACTGAGAATAAGCAGAGAAAAGTAAAAAAGAGATGGTAAAAAAAAAGATAAATGGTGATTGGTGCAGGAAGTAAAGAGAAAGTAGCTTTTGAGAGGGTTAGAGCAAAGCTCCGGGACCGTCCTGGAGGTCCAGCTTTCAGCCCAGCTTTGTGTGTGTGATGGAAAATCCCAGCGAAAAAGCCACCAGAACCTTGAACAAAGACAAAAGAAGGGCAATATGGAGGAGGAGAAAAAAGATAGGAAGGAAAGAAATGAGGCAATGGTAAAAACTGGGAAAAGACGAGTCAAGACAGGAGAAGAAGAGAAAAAAAGATTTTGGATGTAAAATAATATATGAAGCATCCTGACATCAAGAGCACACAATGATTTGATTTGAGGCTCGTTGGTTTGTGCATGACAGGTTTGCAAATTGAACTGTAAAGTTATCTAACTTTAGGCTAAAGACATGTTGGAGTGTTCACAGAAAATCCACAGAATATGTGAAGCATGTGATGTTTTTGCTTTAGCTTTGATTTTCTTTTAATATGCACAAACTCATAAGGTGTCATTTAATATCATGAACCACAGAAAATCCATGCATGCATTTTGGGAATTTTCTTTATCGTATAACTTCATGTGTTGTTTAATTTATAAAGAAATCTACCACCGAAACAGGAGAATGTTTTATTTTATTCAGTTCTGGTCAACATGATGGCACAAGCATAGGCATGTTTACTTAATTGATCTTTCTGTTTATGGCTTGTTTGGCCTGAAAACAGCTGGAACAAATGTATCCTGAGGGCATGAGTGGAATTATTTTGTTAGGGCAAAAATGTAAAGTGTAAATATGAGAGATGAGCCAGCTATAGCAAACAACAACCAATTCACTAACAAGTACAAAATGAATATTTTATTAAAACCTTATGGCCTCATACTTCAACTATAATATGTCAAAAGCTAATACAGGTTTCGCTATACAAATTACATTTATCCAAATCCAGAACATCCTGATCTTAGTCTTACATATTGCAGCACTTGTAAAACTTTCATTTTCAGTATAAAGAGCTCTGAAATGAACATTTCTTTTCCCCTGTAGAAATTGTGCTTTCATGTCATGTGACTTTTCTTTCTCTGCGCAGAGGGAGACACCCTAAATAACCCTGATAACATTAAACTCCACATTTAGAGGTATAATCTTATAAGATTATACTTATTCGGTTCTAACATTTTATGGACACCTTCTAAAATGAGCTAAAATACATAACACAATAAAACACCAAATTACACTGATATTCATTTGTCACTATTTGTAGAAATACATTTAGCACCAATAATTTGGATCCGGTTCTCTCTGTACCTCTCTGCAACATTGCACCAGTTCATAGAGGTTTGCAGGGATTTGTGTAGGCACAACCTTCTCGCATTTCAGCCGGTTTTAGGTTTGGACTTTTACCAGATCACCGTAACACCGGGATTGTTTTTATTTTCATGACAGATTTTCTGCTGTGGATCATGTCAGCAGTCAGATTTGACTCAATAATATAAAAGGATACAGTGGAGACTGCAAAGTTCCCAAAACAAGGCCAACTCATCAGCCCTCTGTCTGTTTGACAGTTCATATGAGGTGATTGTAGTGATATGTTGTGAATTATTTACACATATATGCCACTGTGAGATATCACCAAAAATCTTCACTCTGGTCTGATTATACAAGACTTTGATCCAGATGTTTTGCAGCTTGTTTAAAGGCAGCGTTGCAAACAGCTACGCTGCAATTATTGATTATGATTATTCTCTACTTATCTGATTTTATGTTCTTAAACTTTAACATTCATACAAAAAACTGAGGCCTGTAAAAACAGAGATATAACTCGGACAAGAAACTGGTCTGACCTTCTGGAAATCCTGGGAATACTGTCAACTACAATGGAGGTTTTCCACTTGTAAACAAACTGAAGGATTTTATTGCTCATATCTTACCTCCTTGGCATCATGTCAGCATCACATTTGACCACTAAATTGTCAAAACCTCTTGAAAATGACCTATCGTAACCTTGTGTGTATATATATATATTCACAAAATGACCAAACACCCAAGCTGTTGTTGATAAAAGTGGCATAGTCAAGGATATAGCACATGCTTTATAGGTTTCAATCAATCTACATACAGTGAAAACACACAAATAATCACTTGTGAATTCATTTGTGGACATGAAGTCCAGTGCATTTATGTAAACACACTTTTTTTAGAGTCTTGTCCTGTTCTGGGGGATTGTGGGAGGGTTTTGGTTGGAAACTTTCTCTCCTCAGAGACCTAAGGTTTTCTATTTTTTTTCTGTGTCTGCATGTATGTGTAAGTATGCTCCAGCCCAGGGACAGGCAACTCCGGTCCCAGTGAGCCGCACTCCTTCAAGTATTGTGATTTTCATTGCTGCATCACACCTGACTCAGATCAATGGGTAATTATCAGACTTATGCAGAGTTAAGCTCTGCACAGGTCTGGTAATTAAGTCTGATGTGGGTTAGGTGTGTTGCAACAGGGAAACTCACAACACTTGTAGGAATGCGGAGTTGGATTGTTGAGCAGGAGGCTACTCAGGAGTTGCATACTCCTGCTCTAGCCAGATCCTCCCTAAAAAGCTGTATATTTAGCTAAAACAGATCTCTATTTCTGTCCCCCTGTGACGGTCTTCTTTACTGTTCTTCCTTCCTCTTTGTCTCTCAAATTGAGACCCACCTCTTGGATCCAGTGCACATGTGGTTAAGTGTGTTTCCACTGCCTCCTCATTTCAGAGAAGAGGAGGAGCTGAGCCCTCAGGGCATAGCTGTCTAATGAGACTCTTGCTGCTTTGCGTTTGTCCTGTCAGAGCAGAGAAACTGTACCTCTGCTGCCTCTGAAGCCAAGTTACCTCTGTGGGGAGACTAGTTGAGCTGCAGCATCTTTAAAAGGATTTAGTGCAGCTGAGCGTGAAATCCCAGTCTCTTGTGGTAGATGTCCTTATTTAAACAGATGTTAAAATCGCAACCACTAAGGCCAGATGTATGATCACTCGAGGGCTTATCTGTCTGTCTGTCTGTTTGTGTTTGTTTATTGTTGATTGTAAAGTCATATATTTAGCCTAAAGTTCCACCGTACAAGTCAATGCCTCATGTATTCTTGGATTAGTGAATCATATCATGTTTGTACCACATGTATCAGTAATTTAGACATTTTACCTGCAGATAGATGTATAAGATAAAACCTCAACCTCAGAATTACCATGTTTAGCCTCCTGTTAACATACTGAATCATAAATGCTTTCATTAAGAAGGATTTTAACATTTTTTATAATTAATTTTTCCCTTTCTATGTGACGAAATGATTAAAAGACAGAAGGAGCTTCTGTGATTAAATTTCCTATTTGATTGTTAACATAACGAATAAATAAAATCTACATGAAATATTTAAACATTAAAAGGCATTTATCATTTTTATATCTATTTAATTTTTAGCTGAGTGCATCATGAGCCATTTAGAAAGGTCTGATAACAGTCATGAAAAATATGATTTAACTACCTTTGTTTTTCAAAGACATATAAATCTATTTATACCAGACATTTAAAGTGAACATGAAATTTTAGTAAACAATGGTGGGAGAGGATCTCTCCTTCAATGTGGGCTCCATGAGGTTTCTTCTTTTACCCCCACAACTGGGTTTTTTAGGAGTTTTTCCTTACCGAGGAGGGTCTAAGGACAGGGATGTCCTGGGTCTGCTTAGTTTAGTGTTCTTATTACTGTGTTTAATGTGTGTTGTTATGTGATTAACTGTGTGTGAAGCCCTTTGAGACGACTTTGTTGTGATACTGCTATATGAATAAAATTAAATTGAATTGGTTTGATGGTTTTTCCTGCAACTTTAAGGGCACATTCATATCAGCTTTTGTGAATGGAAATGAAATCTGTTTGCTCGAGAAGTCCGCTTCGTGTGGGGATTTGGGAATGCACAAACAAGTTCTGATTCAGATTAGAGAAGCGGGTCAGTCAAACGGCATTTGTGGGCAAACTGACTCGCTTCTCTGATCTGAATCCGAATTTGAACTTTAGAAAAAACCAAGACATACACTCATGTGGGGTAAGAGGCGGTTTACGGTCAGACGTGGACAAATTTGGTAAAAGTTTAAATGGCCAACAGGATGTGATGCAGCACCATATTTTCTTGCCTCTGGAGGAGTGTGAAATGTGTTTTTTAAAAGATCCTATTCTTAAAGAAATGCAGCATGAATGCAATATCTTCTAGAGGTCTTGTCTCCAGCTCAGTCATGGACTGAGGAAATAGTAGATTTTTCTGCATCAGTCCAAGACAGGAAGTCTGTAATACCACATACTTATGTTTTAGAATAGGTTTTTAGGTTAAAATATTGATATTTTATCATTTTTTAGTATTAATATGTTGTTTATCATTAATAAGAGCACCATGGAAAGTAACTACACCATCAGGATTTTGTCTAAATGATACCCAGCTGATTGGAACTTTTTCCTGTCTGCCACAGTCACATGTCAAATACAGTAAAGCATAAATGTTGCAGCACCGCACTGCTCACTCAGCTGCTTAACACTCACTAAGACCTGTTCCGCTAGTTGACAGCACTGGCTGAATGCATACACAGGCATGTTTGAGGCTCTTTCAGATCCACAAACAGCAAAAATGCTTTGTCCAATAAAAATCAGAAGACTGGAAGACTTCTAGCATCATCATGAGCCTCCTTAAACAATGGAGAATCAACTACAACACAGACTATAATGAGGTTAAGATGAACTGATCCGAGGAGAAGGACAGGTGCTGCAGGGGTGAGACACACAGCATTCTCTGTGACTATTAGTGCTGCAATAGTATCTAGGCACAGAGACACTATGTGGCACTCCTGTGTGACAAAAAATCGAAAAGATACAGGTTGGACAACACAGGAAACCTCTTTGTAGCTCAAAAATTTGTTGTTGTCTAAAAAGACAAATACATTTGCTGTTTAACAGATGTAATTTTTTCTACATCACAACAGTCTCTGAAATTCAACACAAACATTGCAGGTACTGACATCAGGGGGATAATCTCTTATACATGTGTATAATGACAATAAAGGCATTCTATTCTATTCTATTCTATTCTATTCTATTCTATTCTATTCTATT
>JBAMHV010000008.1:22918571-22928849 GCA_037177535.1 Pseudomugil gertrudae
CAGAGGACACTCCAGTCTGCTGTCTGGAAGCACCATCTCAGAGCATCCTCAGCATCGTTAGACCAGGTTTTAACAGTACAATGGTTAATGGTACAATTAAGTACAATTAAAATGGTACAAACATCACAACATAACCAAGACACCATGGAGTCATAATAATTTAATCTAAGAATCTAATAGTGTTTGCTTTTAAAATGAATATTGGACTATAACATGGGTTGGAAATCCCAATATGGGTAATATGGGTATGTATTCTTGTCTCTTCTTTTTTGCTTAATTCTGGTCTTGAAAGTGCTGGAGGTGACACGCACCATT
Organism: Pseudomugil gertrudae; assembly: GCA_037177535.1. NCBI lineage: Eukaryota > Metazoa > Chordata > Actinopteri > Atheriniformes > Pseudomugilidae > Pseudomugil > Pseudomugil gertrudae. The sequence continues at coordinate 22,918,887 of JBAMHV010000008.1, forward strand.
ATTTTTTCTGTTGACTGATTAGATATGTTTTGTGGAGCTGCAAATGAATTGCTCCCTGGGATTAACAACATTGTCCAAACAGAATTTGTAACTGACCAGCCAGAGTACACATTGAATGGATGTACGTTTGAGAAGTAGAGCTATGTTCTTCACGATTTCTTTGATTTCACCATCAATACTGCTACTTAAATAAGTTTGGTAATACATATAAGACATATTAATCACTGTATCCAGCAGGGATGTTGTTATATATATCACAAGTTCTGGGTTTATTTGAAACTGAGAGGAAAGACAGTGGCAATGGAGTAAGGAGAAATGTTAGGATTCAATTGTTTCCTTGATATCCCTGGAAAAAAGTAAGTTTAGGAAATAAAAGGACTCTGGAAAAGACATACTTCCTCCCACCATGAAAAGGTATGTCACTGATAAGTTGTCTCAGTAACTGAGAGCGTTGTTTGTTTCTCTTTGTTGAACATGTGATGGACTGGAGACCTGTTCAGGGTGTACTCTGCCTCTCACCTGCTAAATGCAGGCATAGGCTCCAGATTCACTGCAACTCTGAATTGGAATAAGTGACATAAAATGAATGAATAATTCATTCATTCATTCATTTTCAGTCCTGCTCTATAACAAGGAAAAAAATTCTAAAGCCAAAAGATCTTTTCACAAGCGACTCACACGTATCATCCTGTTTTTTTTAAGAAGTGTTGCTTTTAAGTTGTGGCTTCAAAAAGAATTGTGGAAAAGAATTATTTACTGTAGTTTCATAAAGGATGGTCCAGCGCTGCTTCTGCTACTCTGCAGGAAAGACTGACTCTGCTTTCCTTAGTATTTAGAAAATTCATCCACTCCTGCCATGCAGGCTACTTTGATATTTTAAGGTCATTTCATTCAGTCATAACCCCTCTGAATTACAAAACAGACTATTCAAACCAGATAAACAAGAATAAACAAAATAAGTTTTAGTACTTAAACACGCACATATGCCCTGCCTCTTTCTCCACGCGTATCATGTGCATTTTACATTTGCTAATCTCGCCTTAATCCTCATGAATAATTCACAACCATACATTATTTCAAGTCTTTGCCCAATAAAAGTTTTCAACCAAAAAAAAAAAAAAAAACAGTATATGTCCAGATAAGCATCAAACAGGAATGGTCCCATTTGCATGATCCGTCTGCATGATAAGTTGATTTTTGTTTAGAGGTTTTCATGTGGATAGAAATTAATTTATCAAATTGTATAATTTTGCTCCGCGCACTACCAGTGACAAATATTTCATCATGTCTTTGAAAGTCTCAGAATAAAATGATTGACAAGATGATGTCACATCATGCAAATTGCTAAGCTCCCAGCATCACTTAACAAACATTAAACCCTGCAGGTCATTTTATGCTAACGAAATTCCTAAAAATCTACTTAAATGCACACGTTAAATGGCAGTGCAGCTCAGATGTGCTAAAGCAAACAGCTCTCCTCCACACAGCTGTGCACCACTGACGCAACAAGAGCTCTTGAGGAAAGACTTAAAGGTTGTGAGCACTAGTCTCCCTCTCCACTGCTAACACAAGCAAACCATTGTGGCCTAGCTGAGTGCTTGTAACAGCTGGACCACACGGCGGTTATTTTGGACCCCAACCCTGTGGCGATGACAAGCAAAGCTTTGCCCAAAAGCTGCCTTATCCACAGATGGCAGATGATAACATGATGGATGAGTGTGCAGACAGGCCAGAGGGCTGAGCTGGCACAGACTTATAACTTTTCTGCTTCTACTGGGTGGCGTGCCACAATGGCTTTTTTAAACCCATGTGTCAATTAAGTTGTTTTATATGATTTCATTCCGACTATTGAGGACCGAGAGTTCAGAAACTCGCCAATGTGAGATCATTCTCTGGCATAAAGGATGGTTGCTCCTTTGATCACCTAGGCAACCACTTTGGTTGATCCAAAAGTTGGTTGAGAAAATCACTGACAGACTTAAGCAGACATGTGGGCTACACATGGAATTATACACTCAAAGGTAGAAATAAATATTGTTTCTGAAGATCGTCAAAGAGAAAACCAATAAATCCTCTGTGTGACCCAGATGTCAGGATGTCCGTCATCAACTGTGTATATTTATGAGAAGATTATGACTGGACCCCTGCTTCCTGCAACCTTTGACCTTCGCGTATCCCAGCACGTTATAGACCAATGAGTGATGCTCAGGATTAGCTTTGATATTCAAAGAGCCTGCACATTATGCTTTGGCAGAAAACTTAAAGCTGATTTGTTTAAACTGCATCAATATGTTTCTTTCATTTTCTTCATTACTGATCACTACATACGTTTTTTCTTCTAGACCACCTACAGTGAAGCATGTCGCTCAGTAATAATTGCTCCGAGCATTTTATTGTTCCACTGAGGTAAATGTTTTGATATTTTTGTTTTAGAGAATAAAGTGTGAACTCTTGATTCTTTATTTATTCCTTATGTTCTTCTAAAGGCAAGTACAGATTTAGTTTTTTCTAAACACACTTAGGGGCACTCATTCATTGTATGCGCCCAGCCTGAACATACTGTCACTCATTTATTGGATGGAATGTAACTAAAGGAGAAAACAGTGCAGGAATTATTAATATTATTATCAGACCATATGCAAATGTATAGTTTATGTACAGTAAGAGTATAGTTGCAAAACTAAGGAGTAATATCACAATTTTAAAATGTCTGTAAACAAGTATATATAAGATGTTAGAGATTATTACCAAAGAAACAGCCTCCATGCTTCATGGTGTACAGTATACACAGAAGAAAGTTTGCTACACAAGTTTATCTAGATGTAGCAAAGATGTCTTGTGTAAGTATACTCTCATAGGCTATTGCACACCTATAATGAGAGTACAGAAAGGTTAGTTTAAAAAAAACAAGTAGCTTATAAGGATGCCATGTGATTGCTGTTGAAGAAAGTGAGATGGCACAGTGCAAGTAATAATAATAATACATTTTATTTAAAAGCGCCTTTCAAAAACACTCAAGGACACTGTACATTAAAAACAGACAATAAAACTAGACAAAGAAGTAAAACACAATTATATACAAAAAAATACAATAAAATATAAGACTGTGGGACAGAGTGGTTACAGGGAGTATGCCTTCTTTAACAGCATGTTTGCTGCTTTCTGTCAGTACTTTTAACTAAATTTCAGGTTCAAATGTATTTTTTATCTCCATTCTTCAGAAAATAAAATTATCATGTGGCTAACTAATATGCAATTCAGTGCTGTATGATGCCAGTCTCAAGTTGTGGAGGCAGTGGTGCAGTTGTCTCCTGGAAGGTGATTGACATACATTTTAAGTTACCTGTGTGGTTTTTCTATATTTTTCAAACCCTGCTTTTTATTTTGGACTTTGAGTTGGTGATAAAATTAGGATCAAAATATTACCTTCATTGTCTGGTGTAATATTTTTGTTTTGTGATTTATTGTTATGCAAAGTCATCGTAAATGTGCATCATTTGTCTCTTTTTCTCTTTTACTTTGGATAAGAAATGAATAGATAAAATCTATAATAGAAATGACGAGTCTGTTTAAATGTAAGCCCTGCATACAGTCCCTTTTACACTGAAAAACCCACATTTAGTGATGTATATGTGTGTTTAAAAGTACTTTGTGCACATGGTGAAGCCTTACAAAATCAGCCTATAGTGTCAAAATCTTCTCTAATTCCAGTCATTACACATACAAACTTACCTTCTTGTCCCATTTAAACCATCCGGGAACTCTGTTATAGCAGCTGAAGCGTCAACATCAAATCAACCTGTGTGTTATTTGTGTTTGCTTATGTTTCAGATGGCATGCAGCATACTGCAGAGCAAAAAGAGCAGGAGTAGTTATTATACGAATATCAATGTGTGGTAATCTCATGTAGACTGGACTGGCAAATCCTATTTTCTGGACATCAGTGTGGAATATACAGGTTTGGGTAGATACAGTAATATGCTCAAAGTGGAGGTGCATGGAGAAGCCATGTATAATGAATGAACAGCTGAGCCACTGGAGGATGAGGCCTACAAGATTTTTTTCTTTTTGACACACGTTAGAGTGGCCATGCATATTTCATTGGGCATGTCTAGTTGGGCTGCTGATTTTTTGGGGGAGCCTGACAGATGTTGCATGTGTGTGTATGTGTGTGTCAGTGGATACAAATAAAGCATAAAAAATGAGGACGTGTGTGTGTGTGTGTACAAGTGAGTATACCTGAGGTTTGAATTGATCGAAAATCTCTCTGCATGACTGAAAAGAGAGCAGCATGCAGAAAATCAGCTCTTTGCTGATGGATTTTTTAAGGTGTAATTACTAGTCATAAATGCACTGTGGCAAAAAATAAATACCTTTTCAGTTAGATAGCGTTTAAAAAAAGTTTTAATCTGAGTCAAAAGCCTATCATCCGATGTATTTCAGCAGGTAAAACAACAGTAAGGTGAGCCCAACATGTAAACATGCAGCTTTTTGTTTTTTTTATTATTTGGTGCATAATGAAAGAAAAAAGTTAAGGAAACAAACACATTCTTAAGTGTATGCTTTGCCTGGAAATTATGGTTTAGAAAAAGCTGCCACAGAGAAGTTTTTGGAGAACGCTGGATGGATTTGGCACTTAAAGTCACTTTTGCATGAATTGATTGACAACACTTTTGTCTATCAGCCAACTTTTCTCACAGGCTGTCACCAGATGGGATTTTTTCTTTAACTTTCCTTTACTTTCAGACAGGATGTTGTCAAGGTGACTCATTCATCTCTGAGCTTCTGCATGGGGAGTTCTTTAACATCACACCAGCTTGTAGGATGGTAACAGTGAAACTTGTGACTATAACATAAGGTTTTGTCATGAGGCGGTAAGGAGGAAGGACCTACATGCAGCATCACGAGACAGAAAATGTGGGATTCAGATAATTTAATAGAAACTAAACACGCTGGAATGGCAGCATAATAAAGATTAACCAAAAACTTGATAAATAAAAATGACCTGCAATGGACTGGAGACCTGTACATCATGCTTCTTGCCAAATAGCTGCTGGGATAAACCACACCTTGCCGCAATGCTGCATTGGAATGAGTGGATATACATAATGGATGGATAGGAAGGTCCAAAACCAAACAAGAATGTCAAGCAACTACAGAAATGTTGACAATCACTCAGAAGTAAGGGTGGGACTCTTTAAGCATAGGACGATTTAATCTTGAAATAGAAGGCTGTGATGAGAATAAGAAACCCTTTAATGATGCATTCCTTGCTTTCTGGGTAGAAATATTTAACATGCTTTCTCGTATTTATTGTGACAAAGAGAAAAGAAGAAGATTTAATCATGTCTTTATTCTGATGTTTCCACTAAATAAAAACAAACATGGAGCTGCATCAACTTCTGGTGGTCTTAGGTTGACCAAATTTCTATATAATACAACATTGACCCATTTCTATGGGCAATAGGTCTGCCATGCATCGGTGCGTGTGGGAGGTTTAGGGCCTTGCTCAAAAGCACTAAGTGGTTCACCTCTGTGGATGCTCTTCAGGCCCAAACCCATCTCTGTTACCATAAGGCTATTTATCTAAGTGAAACTGTAGTAATTTGGGAACATAAATCTAACGTGAAGTAGAATAAAAACAGAGGGAAAACCCTAAGATCATGACAGGTTGATTAATGCTGATTATTTGGAAATAAAACATATCATGGAGACATAAATCAAGGTCAGAATATTTTTTTCTATTCAGAACAAAACATACATGAATAAAAACATAAATGAACAACCAACACAAACTCAGAAGTAATAATTCCACTTTTATGGCTTACCTCAGAAAACATGTACGGCATTGCTTTACAGACATTATTAGGCGCTGCATGTATAAAGATTTCCCTTTGGAGACTTACTCTATGTTAAACATGATGCTGGAGTGTTTCTTTCCAGCTCAGGCGTGAAATGAGGAATGTTTCTGCTTGGTTTTATACTGATATTTAATACCAGTCTCTGGAAACAAATTCAGAAATGTGGAGCTGCTGTACAAAAAGATGAAAGTCTACATATCCAACATCTTATAGCGAGAAAGCTCGGGTGCAGAACGCTGATCAGGTGACAGCGGTTCTATAAAAGAAGATAAAAAAAAGCTTGTGAGATTGACAGCATTGACTGGTTTCTGAAGTGAACACTAACACCGTTATGTTATACAACACAACTGGAACCCATTCTAACAGCTAAGCACGAGGCAGGTGACACCTTAGACAGGTCACCAGTCTGTTGCAAGGCCAGTAACATCATCCCGTCTGTAAGTTTACCTTTAAATCACGCCTCACTTCCTGAATTTTTTGGAACGCTATACCAGAAAAAATTAAACAGTTGCCAACTTACAACGTCATTTAAACCAGTGGCTCATCAATACATACACCTGTCAACACTAAACCTACGTATTTCTGTAGTCTGTACTTTTTTATATGTTTTTATTGCTCTTATCATGTATTTCTATTGTTGTTGTGTTGTGTCATGAACTTGTTTAGCCCTTAGTACTGTCTTTACTGTGTATGTCTGAGTTTTCCTAAACATGTACCGGTATTTTACTGCTTTTTAACATCATGGCCAGGGGACTACGAATGAAAAAGAGCCTTTTGGCTAATTCTGGCTTTTTTTACTCATGTATCATGTGTTATATGAAACTGCATTGTCCCCTTCAAATAAAAATAATCTAATCTAATCTAATCTGGGAAGTAATTTCAAACTCTTTTGCTCGTAATTTTCGCTTTGATTTTGAAACAGCAAATTCTAATGAGTCAGCAAATACAACAAATAATCATGTGATATTCAATAAACCTATGATCATGGTTACATAATCTTCATAATCTCTTTGTCCACTTTCTTAAAATGCTTATTAATATTCTCCTTGCATGCCAGTCTGCTAAAGAGACAGATTTAAAAGCATAAACAACATACTACATCATATTGGTTCCATGTGCTGTGAGGACAGAAACTACTTACTAGAATCATTTGACAAATAATTGCTCACTAAAGCTTTATCAGCAATGACATAACCTACATCATTACATTTTTTACTTAGCTGGGCTATTTATTATGAACTGGCTCAAATAGATACATCTGTAAAGATCCCTGAGATGACACTGTTGTGAAGTGGCGCTATACAAATAAAATTGAATTGAATAGAATAACCATCCATCCATCCATCCATTTTCAACCGCCTTATCCCAGAGCGGGGTCGCGGGGGGGCTGGAGCCAATCCCAGCTGCCTACGGGCGAGAGGCGGGGTACACCCTGAACAGGTCGCCAGTCCATCCAGAGCCATAGAATAACCTAATAAATAAAATATCAAAGTGTTCTCCATACATGGTCTGTTTAAGTAGCTTATAGTGGTAGTACTGATAGACAGTCTGAGGTTTGAGGTTAACTGTTTGTGTTTCTGTGAGATCTTCCCGTTCCTCAGAGGTTTCTGAATCCAAATTTCTGATTTTTTTGTATGAAAGCAAACAGGATAGGATTAACCCTGTCAAGCTCAGTCCATGAAAATGCTACAAAGTCCACATTTTTAATCAATTCTTATTTACCAAATGAAAAAAAAGGGGTGGGGGGTTAGTTACCATTTCTTACAATATTTATAGTGTACTCTTTTGCGCCCAGGTATCTATTAAAAGGCAGAAGACTGGAAAATAGATGGGTGGATGGACATACAGCTTCATCCTATCATTGGGAATACACCCTGGAGAGGTTGCCAACCCATAAATAAACCAAAGCAACCAAATAAACTATTAAATGAACCAAAACACAATCAATGCTGTACTTCAACAAACCAACTGGTATGAAAAGACACGTGAGAACAGGCTGAGAGGAAAACTGGGAGACTAAACAGACATTAAACTTTCAGGAAGTGAGAAAATACACATGTCATTTTTAAAACAGTAACTTATTTTCTCTTTCTGTAAAACCTTTTATTTCCAATCTGTAAATTAGAACTAAAAGGACAAATCCTAAAGTTTTTGTGGAATCAATCCTTGTGTAGCTACCAGTTTGTTCTGGTGATTTGATGTCCTTCTTTGTCATAAAAAATGTATTTAATAAAAAAATGTAACCGTTAAATAAAGGATGCACATTACCTAAACCTTTTAAAACCATAAAATTCTCCACTCAGTCCAGTGTGGATATCATACAGTGAATGAACGAGTCTGTGCCACCTCACTCTTATGTTTTTTTTTAACACATTGCTCATTTTAATTGTTTGCCTTGGAGGATAGCCAGGGTTTTCTTGTGGCTGTGTTGCCTTTAGCTGTTTGCAGGCCTCTGGAAATTATTTTTCCAGACTCTCACAAACCCCTCCTATCTCACCCCCACTTCTGAAGTCCACTCTGGAGTCTGAGCTCGGCTGAGAGGGGCCCTGAAGGACTCCTTCTTTGTTTCCTGTGAATACTCACAGCCAACACGGTCACACACCATTTACACACAGCACTTATAAAACTTTTCTCCTGAACAGGACCCCTGTACAAACGGCGTCCTTTAAAAGTTGTACTAGTAAGTAAAAGCAAATTAAGTTGAAAAAATAAGAAGCAGTGTGAGGTGAGGTCGTAGTAGGAAACCAGTTACCTCTTTCATATATCTTTATTTTCATAATGTACCACTGTTTTAATAGTGAGGGACCAAAATAAAATGCAAAAACCTTCATTTTTTACACATTGTATGAATGTCTAAAGATGTATTTTCCAACATGTACAACCCTAATCATGTCAATTTGCTCTAACCTAAACTATGTAACAAGTCAAAAATCCCCACCATCCTCTCTAACATCCTAAGGTGCTTGTGGAAAAAGAAATAGATACCATCCTGAAGAAACACATATGGAGAGATATTTAAGCGCTGTCTGTTTAAGGAACATAGGAGGGAAAATGTAATTGTACAGGTTTTAGTTAGCTTACATTGTGTAACAATCTGCACCGTGCGCCTAAGAATCTGTCTCACAAGAGGTTAGGTCGGGATAACTATCATCATACACTTCAGCCCCCATATACGGGATAACATTTACAGTCACTTTCTGATACCGTGGAATATAGTCAGTTATCCATCCGTCCATTTTCTTAACCGCTTATCCAATTCAGGGTCGCTGGTAGTTGGAGCCCTTTTCAGCAGCCATTTGGGTGCCTCGCAATGGACTGGCAACCTCGACAGGTTGCCAGTCCATTGCAGGACAATCATAGAGAGACACACAACCCCTCATGCTCACATTAATTCCTATGGAGAATTTAGAATAATCAGTTAACCTAGCACGCATGTCTTTGGATGGTGGGAGGACACCAGAGTACCTGGAGAGAACGTATGCATACACAGGAGAACATGCAAACTCCGCTGTCAGTTATTCCTTTGATGTAATAATAAGTGACTCACCAGCTATGCTGATAGTATCCCCTCCATGAAAAACTGATGCAGCAGGTTTGTTCATCAAACAAGCTGTGTGCAACATTTTTGGAGTTGCTTTTTAAAATTAGACACTCACATTGTAAGGTTTTCAGAAAAAGCCATAAGAAGCTGTTTATATGCTTTATATTTGATGTAAACATCAAACATTTATGAAAACATTTATGTAAATACAGTGTTTATATACTGAACTAATGTACATCATATAATGTTTCATCCTTAACTGGATTTCATGTAAATACACTCTGAATTGGATTTGATTATAATTAAACTAGGCTATCTTTAAAAGTACCTTGAAATGAATTTGATTTGAATTGTTTTTCTCATATCAGCAAATAGCTCTGCTTGCTGCTGGAAGGTCAGACTGGAGAGGGTTTTATCCAACCGGACGGTCAGAAGATTGATCCAGGCTTCCCCTAATTCAATTCAATTCAACTTTATTTGTATTGCGCCACTTCATGACAGTGTCATCTCAGGGCGCTTCACATCTTATTTCAGCCAATTCATAAGAATAGCCTATGTAAG
>JBAMHV010000008.1:22954900-22970700 GCA_037177535.1 Pseudomugil gertrudae
AGGTGGGGCCCATCCAGTAGGTGGGCGTGGACTAAAGTTTTCAGTGCTGCGCGCATGCGCGCGGGGATAAACCAATACCGATAGCCTTAAAGGGCTGCGCCTATACTCATAGAATCTGGGGTTACAATACGTAACCTCCGTTTCTACTCTGTCCTCCATCATTGTTTAAACACACAGAATAATGTGTGCCTGTGCGATGACATCATGTGGTGCAGGGAGTCTGCTGGGAGGCACAGCTGTGTTCACCTCCTTTATGAAGATATCACAGTGTAGTAACACATAAACTGTGGCTACACACTTGGGTTACAGGGTGCTGCTGACAGCTGCTCCATGTGCATGTGGGATGTGTGTGTGTGAGAGCGTATGTTATGATTTTAAGCATGATCTGTCACACTGTACAGTAATTGTGCTGCTGTCATTGCTCACTCCTATGGGTGTATTTATCTATGCAATAATGACACACAGCTATTGTGTGTTGAGGATGAAGGCAACTGTTTATGATGAACACCATGTTTGTTAAAGTTTGTAGTTAATAAAGTTAATAATAAAGTGCATTATGATCACTTTTAAAGTGATAAAGGGTTTGATTGGATTTCAAGCTATTTTACCTTTTAAAATCAGGTTAAGAAAGACAAGATGCAGATTCTGTGGTGTTCTAGAATAAAACAAAAGTAAGACATTTTATTTCATTTCTAATTTGACTGAATATTTCTTTTGTTCTCAGTGTTTGGAAGCAAATACCTTAAATGTACATTTCTGTTGCTGTAGTTATATCAATCCCAGCTGCCAACACAGTTGAATAAAACTCTAGAATTCAAGGGTCAATGAAGAAATGTTGGCAAAATAGGCCAGGACATTAGAAAAAGAAGCAAAGGAGATAAAACTGCATGGAGTTAAAACAAGATTATAGAAAAGAAAGAAGTCAATTTCTAGTACTTTACACTGCTCGGTGAGAACAGCCCTATAAATAAGTGCGTCTGTATCAAACAATGTTAGATGTCACTGCCAACAGACACTCATCATCCCATCCATTAACTGTACCGCTTATTCCAACTCAGGGTTGCTGGTAGCTGGAGCCTATCCCAGTAACCATTGGGTGAAAGACAGGATAACCATTCAACCCAACATGCATGTCTTTGAATGATGAGAGGAAGCCGGAGCACCCGGATAGAACCCACATTAACACAGGAAGAAGATGCAAACTCTGTACAGAAAGGCCACTGTCCAAGCCGAGTGTAACCAGGTATTAGGAAAAGCTTATGGTCTTGAAATAAACCTTTAAATAAATCTAAGAGTAAAGAGTTCAGGTCTGAGGTCCAATGTTGGCGTCAGCAAATACATAGCATGATGTAGAGGTTTTTAAGATAAACAAAACAAAAAGCAGCTCAGTAGACATGATTGGACTGGCAACCTGTCCAGGGTGTATCCCCCCCCTTTTGCATGAATGGCTGCTAGGACATGCTCTAGCTACCGTGACCCTGATTTGGATAAGCAGTTTAGAAAATGCATAGATGCGATTGGTCTGTGCATCACATACATAGCAGCTTATTCTTGTCCTTTGCTCCTTTGGTTGCATGTAAATGTTGCAGAACAATACCACCCCATCCGTGTTTGCTGACGGTACGATGCTGTTTGTGCATCAGGCTACACATGTGATTGTAAGAAACACAGAACACAGAAGGAACATTTTGTATGCAGATGTGTAAATACTGAAAAGCAAAAATGAAGCTTTAAACTTGCATCAGTAAGATCTTTCCAGAAAAGCCACTCTGATTTACATTAGTTTCACAGTTTTAAAGACGGAAGCACCTACAGCTAAATGAGATATAAACTTCCAGTCACACTGGTTTCCTGTCTGTTAAAGAACTGACTTCAAGATCCTGTTTTTAGTTCATAAAACACTGAATGGTTTGGCCAAAATACATTCAGGATCTTCTGTTTTGTTATGAACTGACCAGACCCCACAGGTCATCAGGGTCAGGTCTACGTTCTGTTGCCAGCATTACGTTTTATCCTCCTCACATGTTGAACAAACTCCCAGAAAACTACAGGTCTGCTGAAGCTCTCAGCTGAAGTTCTGATAGCCTCACTTAAAAAAACAAAAACAAAAAAACAGCAGTTAATGTTTTACACTATCTTTTTAAAAAATCTATTCATATTATTAAGTTTTCTGTGTAAATTATCTTTCTTCAATGTTCATCAACAATTTTTAAAGATTGTTTAATTGGATTTTTTTTGCTTCCTTTGCACCGAGCTGTAACGCTTTCAATTTTTATGTAAAGCATTTACCACCTGCTTGTAGAATAAACATTATTTTTTACAATTTCTTTACTTTATTTTTTATAATCCTTTAATTTTTTTTATTTTTAAATGATTCAAAACATACACTTAGTTTTATTTAATCAAGACTTCAGTTTGGAAAAGGTTTTATCTCATTTATTGTCTTCAACTTTGAGTTATCTCTAAAATGTGCTCTACAAATAAATTTGACTGACTTAATTCACTCATAAATCTGAGTGAACACATAATTTTTAATTACCATTTCTTTTAAACTTGAACCATTTTAAATGGACCAAAAAAATCAAGAAAGCTGTAAAAATGTATATTGAATTCCCTTTTATCAGCAAGACACAAATCCAAAGAAGTGCGCTCGTTAGCTTCATACAAATACATCTGTACAATAGTTCCTGGTCTTCCAGTTTTAAACAACACACAAACAAATAAATCCCTGTCACAGTCTGAAGGCTCTGGAGAGAATTCCTTTGGTGTGATCAAGGCTGTTTGGGCAATGGGGGGTACGAGGAGTGACAAGGATGGGGGGGTCAGAGCGTGGACTTGGAGTGGATATTAGCATGGCAGAGGCTGTAAGGGGGCAGGATATCAGGGAGGTCCACTTGGCCATGAAATTAAAAAGCAAATGCAACTTGATACAAGAAAAATAAACAGTGAGGAAGGCCTCCCTGGTTTTGGTTTAAACAGTCGGGGTGATTATTGAATTGTGTTGATTGCTTCCTGGCTCCCCATCTTTTAACAGAAGACTACCAGAAAACTCAGCTGCAAGTGACTTCACATGGACAATAATAAAATCTCTTTTTATTAGTACTGTATCACATCTGTCTGCGATACTTGTTAACAGTAAAATAAACTTTTGTCCTTCTCCCACTCTGAAATTTTTGTAACTATTTCTTTATATTTCCCATCATGTTAAGGGGAAACTATCAAACCTTCTTCTTTTGATGTCATTTATATCAGGTAATTCTAGGTTTGGTGTAACAGAGAATAAAAATTAACTCTCCTGCCCTATGCTATCATGAACACAACACCTTTATTTAATGTAGAGAAAGCATGATGGATACTGCCAGTAACAATGATAAACAATTTTGTAATTGACCAGAACAGCATAATGATGTTCACCATATTGGGTATTTCCTGTTCAGCTCATTTGCTGACCTCTGATCCCAGTAGTCATTCCCATGCTTCATGTGTGGTGCTGAGCTCCTGCTGCTCCACTGGTGGCTCTGTGTACTTATCTACAAACTAGCTATCAATCATCTATGCTGCCCATTACCCTTACAAAAACAAATCGGCTGCACAGGCGCTCGACAAACAGCTCTAACAAATCAGACATAATTTTGTTTGACAATATAAAAACGTGGGTAACTCCAGCTATGCAATGCACCAAACTTTAGGAAGAAGATTTGGGAAGCATCTTAAAAAGGTAAACCGGACCACTGATGGAAGATGGTTCACCATGCTATCTGGTTTTAAAGCTCTTTGATAAAAGTAACAGAAATGTAACCATAAATCTTTCCTGCATGACTTAACTTTTTAAAAACATGGCATGAGCATATAAAATTGGCAGCACATTTACAAACTGAAGAGTTTTTAAAAGTTGCATGGTGCAATTGCAGAAGAAGGCGTGTTGATACCCCCCTTTGCTATTGTACTAAAATGACACAGGATATTGCTCCCACCATGGATCAGCTTTAACGGCTGAGCTGTATTCGCTCAGTTACAAGCCCATTAATGCTTGGGCAGGCGGAAATGTAGTTTCAGCGCAGGTGGTTATGATTAAATTTTATTTTTCCATTATGACCCAACAGGCATTTCCAGTACATGGCCGGGTAGTTGTAAAGGTACATATGAGGGATTGGGACCAAAAAGGTTGCTAAATGTAACCGGGCAAGTCACTGCGAGAGATTTTCTTTCACTTAGACAATGAATACAAAAAAATACATTCATGCACAACAGCATCAGCCATAAAAATGACTTCTTAGGTTTTATCTGGGAAGCAGGGTTGGAGAGATGGCTCTGACATATGTGCTTTTAGCTGTCAGATCTGTTTGACTCCAGCAGAAAACTTTTCCTGTTTTATATTTGATTCCACTTGTGATTTCTGTCTGCTGCATTTCTTCCTTTGTTTGTATTTTATTTTGTTTCACTTACGCAGTTTTTATAGAAAATATATCACTAAGGTCACATATAAAGTATCTTGTAAGGGTTAAAGTAAAATATCTTGCTTGGCTAAACTGTAAAAATAAAGTTTGTACCTGTGAATTAAAATGGAACAAAAACAAAAAGGAAAAGAGGAAATGTGTAATGGTAACCTATTTTCCTTGGAGACTGGGCTGGGAAAACCACATGGCTTGCATTACAAAATGACATATAATGGACTACATTAAAATGTCATTAGTCCAGATGACAAAATCCCTGTTATGACAAGTACAGCTTCTTTAGCAAAAAATAGAAAAAAAAATGCTGGAAACATGAACAAACATGAACAACATGAACAAAAAGCCCTCTTATGATTTACTTTCAATCTCTGCTGATGGATGATGGATGTAATTTCACATCTTTGTGTCATCCAACCAGATTTTCAGACATTTTGGTTTTTTTCACTATGAGATTGAGTTTTCAACGTTCCAACGACAAGGACAACGTCTTCTTTTTCCAGCGTACCCTTTATGATTTCTGCAATTAAAGGTTGGTGAGTGGGACATAGAAGTATGTGAAACCTTTCATTCATCTTCTACCACTTATCCCAGTTTGGTTTGTGGGGCAGCACTTTTGTAGAAAAACCCAAACTTTCCTTTACCTGGCCACTTCTCCCAGATGAGAGATGGTCCTTCTAACATGTCTTGGGTCTCTTCCCTCCTCCTGGTGCAACTTCTCACCAGGGCAACATCCAGGAAACACCTTAAAAAGATGCCCAAGCTACCTCATCTAGCTCCCTCTGCTCTAGACCTTCCAGAATGACCCTAATTCTAACAGAGCCCAGACGTCTTAGTAGGAAATTATTCCAGTAGTTTCTATCTGCACTAATTCGTTTGATTAGTATCAACAGCTTGTGAACACTCAGGTTTTTATTTTACCACAACAGACCAATAGAGAACCCAGCAGAGACCACACAGATGTGCCTGTTGATCACCTGCTTCATTCTTCCTCATTTTTAAGAAAAGAGTGAAACTGGAGTCAGAAGCTTAAAATTAAAATGTAAGAAGGGAGTCGTTGTAAGAGATGTAGTTTTATTTTTACTAATGCTATTTCCAAACTGTTTAAAAAACTTTTTTTAAAGAAACTGAATCAACTTTCAACCAAAACAAAAACTGTTTAAACTAAAATACATTATTTCAAAGTATAGCATTAAAATTTGGAGTTGCAATCATAATAGATTAACTTTTCACCACTGAAAAGGTGGAACTTTTCACACAATACGTTGATGTCATACCATGCTTACATTTGTTCACACATGTGCGTGAGAGGAATCCTTAGAGCTTTCATTCTGCACACTCTTTTAGTCAAACACAGTCAGAGAGATGATGGCTGGCATATGTGGCCACAGTTCCCCACTTGCACCATGACACAAGAATTCACACTCCCTTTTCACAGAGCTTTGCCACCGACAGCTGCACTTTTAACAGGAGCTCAGAGATTCAATTACTGGGCCGTTTCTGTGCTGAAACCTCATCAGCTGAGCCGCACAGGAAATTGCCTCTCACTGTGTAAAGGTGGTAACGGGATTGCTGGACTCTGAGGGAAAATGTACACACATTGTTCCTGCGTGTATCCGATTATGTTCGGAATTGTTGCTAGATTACATAATGGTATGTTAGAAGTATATTTAAGGTCCTTAAGGTACATCTTCTGCATAAAGGAAAAATATAAAAAGCAAAGAATGCATCTGCTAGAAGTGGAGTTATAAACTGTGAGCTTTTAATCAGGCAGTGAGGAAAGGCTTGCACTCACTGGGACAATGAGCACGACATTTTTGGCAGCTTTACGTGTAAAAGTTAAGAGAGCGTAAATCATATCCTTTCAGTCTCTGGCCTCTCTGTCCCCCCTCTGTCATTTCCCTGCCCAGTTGTAAGTCAGACTGAAGTGGTTGAGCTCCCACTCCCGTCAGTCTTTTTTACCCCTAACATAATAATCGTCTGACAGCTTAAAATATTCGTAGCACCACAGCTTTGGCTATGACTGGGACACTGAGTCGCAGTAAAAATCCTTCAATAACATTTTCATGGAAATTAAGTAGTTAGGCTTTCTCTTTATCCTAAATCTACAGCTATGAAAATATTTCTTCAGCTGACCTTTCACTTTTAAACGAGGTTGTTCCAATGACAGACTATTTCCGCGTTGGGCCTTCATTTTATTTGCTTATAATTTTGGAGATGGAGAAACTGGCTTGTTCCGTTTGGCCAGAGTTTTTTTTTTCAAGTCTTCTGAGTCAAGTTCAAGTCAGAATAATCATTAGATGCTCCAATCTTAGGTCTATAATTGTCTACTCTGTGGTTTACTTTAACAAAAAAAAGCCAAACTTGACTCCATAATAGCATTAAACTCTTCTCAGGTTTCCTGTCGTGTTATTGCTATTTGGTGTGTGTGCAGCAGCAGTGATCATAAATCACACCAGCCCAGGCTGTTGTTTTTACAGTTTAAAGTGTAAATGTAAAACTGTGCTGCTAGTTCATGGGTAAAACCTTTTTTTTTGGAAACATGGAGTGAGTATGGTGCTCCTTATACTGATGTCTGCGTCTTGAGTTCTTTTGACATTTTGTTGGAAATCAGTGGCACAAGTTCGGGCACATTAGAGTTTTCTGAGCGAGGGAAGTGCATCAAGTTGTTGGTTTCCTTTCCCCCCCCCTCTTTTCACACAAAGTTTGAGTGTCATTTATTAGGTAACCTGATACATGGATATGTTATTCATTTTTAATAGCTTGTACAATATGCATTTTGTTCATTCAGTCAGGGAGGGTGAGTTGTACGGTCATTTTTATTCAAACCTCAAAGCGGAGAAGTTAAACTAATAATGACAAAAATGTTATAAAGGCAAAAATACAAGTGACTAAAAATAGTAGTGACACATTTTGAGCACTGAAATGGCTCAAATATCTACATTCACATAAAAAATGTTGATAGAAAAGAGAAATTTTCTACAGAAGTTTCTGTTAAAATCATTAGTGAGTGCTACTGGGCAGAGTACTGACAGTGGCTTTGGATCTTTTGCTTCCAGCGCACATATCATGGTGTCAACACACGAATTCCTCCCAGAACCATCCTGAAAAACAGAAGTGCCTTCACTCACTGGACCAAAATAAATAAGCAAAGAACCTCATCGAAGTACATTCCTTTCCCTGATAGAAAAAAAGCTTTATTTTCCCTCTGGATGAAGGCCTGCTGTTTCTGTTGTAGAGCACTTTCTGCCATTTGAGAGTCATTGAGTGGTGTGATTGACTGTTAGATGGGCTAATCGTGGTTACTGAGGTCAGACCTTCCTCTGGGATCAGGAAGCTTCCCAGCCATCAATCACTAGCCACCATCACTCATCAGAATGACTGCTGCTACTTCCTGATTTCCTCTTTGTTTGGCTCCACTGCAGCATGGAATGTTTTTATTGCATTGGAGCATGTCTTTTATGTTAAAGGTTTACAGCAAACTCAGCTAATTGGGTTTGAATCACACAATACATACCCTTGGTTTACAATACAAACACAGGCTTTTCAAACTAAGTAAAATATTATTTTACCTCATTTTCTGATACGGATCTTTGTAACTTGACACAAGTAACTATTAGTTACTATAGTCACTATACCATAAAGTTAAGAGACTCATTCTAGTGCTAGTCCTAGTAAGTACAAACTAGTAAGTTTATTTTTGCCACTATCAGTCACTGTCATGTCAACTGTTGCCACAGTTACCGCATGGTAAATGGGCTACAATGATATGGTGCTTTTATGCTGTTGACCTATGACAGTCCTTTACTGCACACCCCCTTCTTATTCTTTTCATGGAGCATCTCTCAATCAAAGCTGATTGAAAGCTAGCTCAAGCTTAGAGGGTTCAGCAAGGACTAACAACTGATTTTTTAACAGTGAATGGGGTTAAATAATAAAACTGATAGCAATGTAGCATAGATGACAAGCTCAGACAACAGTGACACTAGGATAACTTCATTATATAACATTTTCTAGCTTTCATAAAGCAAATCTTTGTTCACTTTATAGTCTGCAATGAAGCAACAACACCAATGTAACCAAGAACGACCCAAAGCTTGGATTGTGGCAAACACAGGCTGAAACAAAAGGTTGTGAGAGTTGGGTGAAGTAATGTGCAGACAACAACATGGGGTTTAATGTAACCCTTGATTGTGCTATCACACACACACACACACACACACACACGGTCTGGTTCAGCGTCAGGCTCCATGCTCTATTTTTTAATCTAAGAACCTCAGTGGTTCTTCGCAAACTGGTCCACTACCGAACTATATTATATTTGCACATGTAAAAATAAGTATACGAATATACAATATACATAAGTATGCTGCTATTTTTACATTATTTTTTTTTATCATCATCTTATTTAAAATTCCAACATCCTTCCAATCTGTTCTATTTTATTCTATTCATAAATATTAAGACTTCTTCTCCTAATGTTAAAGGATGCAGGTACAAAAATACATTTCACTGTACAATTATGCTTTGTATAATTGCACATGTGACAAATAAAACCCTCTTTGACTCTTTGACTTTGACCAATGTAGGTGGACTTTACTAATATGTTGAAGACTTTGGTTTTTAAAGTTGATGGTTTAGTCATCAGGATCCATAACCTACATTTCCCTATAAACTGTAAGGTTATGTTAAGATGAGTGAAGGGACATGATCATGAACTTACATAGATTTCCTAATAATCATTTAAACTAAACATTATGCAGCAATATCCAGGTTTGACTTTAAATGAATGACTATAGTGTTTCTAAACTTAAGGTTTAAAATGATCATAATCTGTGGAAACCCATGTTTAGATGTACTGTAGCTGCTGCGGTCCAGCTGTTCAGGTGAATCCAGCTATCACTCACTGATGATGATGTGTGTAAATGTGCCAGCTGTAGTTTAAATAAAGTTTGGGAACCAGTACTTTGATGGTGCCTGCCAGTGTAAAAACCGCTATCATGAGTTTTTATGCAGCAAATTCCAATTGGAAGGCTCACTTAAATAGCTGTATTTCCACCCTTATAGTGTAGCATTTCCACACTGGAGCAGATATTTTTGGAATTTTGCCACAACATCCTCATTAGAAAGTTAAAACGCATGGCATGGCCTGCTTTGTGCTTTCAGTTATTTTAGCATTCACAAGGCATGTTCAAGATCAACTATGATTATTGGATTTTTGACTCTGGAGCCAAGCTTCCTATAAAACAACACTTTACAAAAACACCAACAGTTTGTACGAACATAAACTTGTAAATGATCCTGTTAGCTAATAAAATCCATCTTTTTGCAACACATCCATCTCCTTATGGTTCAATAGCATTACTTGGTTAGGGTTAGAAAAACAATCATGCTTGAAGTTTAAAAAAAATTTTGTTTATTTTACAACGGGATTGTAATTTAATGAGTGCTATCTATACAATCCATGTGGGTGTGCGCTAGGGTACCACAGGTCCCATTTTCTTTTAACTTAATTATAGATTGTGGTTGGTAGGCAAACAACCCATTGATGAAATCTGAGAGGCCAGTTCCTTATAGAAAATATAAGTTTTCCTTCCTTCACTTTTCTTGTGTGCACTTAAACTTAAGGTTTTCCATGGTGACAGTTCACAATATGACATAAATTGCATGGTGGGCTGCAGAAACTGGTTGTTACCGTGCAGGGCTGGCCTGTGCATGCCTCAGGGCAGAATATGAACACTGTTTTTGTGTCTGACCTTGATGTATTTTAGAAAGGCTGGAGTCTGGAGAAACAAAGAGAGATGAAAATTGTTTTGCAGAAATTTTGCGCTGAATTAAAAAACAATGTTCAAGGGTACTAACTTGAGGTGTTATTTTGCAAGTGGCATTTAGTTGTGTTTGCATGTTTTTTTAACAAAAGCTTATTGTTACATTTTCATTCCTGTTACATCTTATTTAAAAGCATTGACCATTACACTAATCCGCCACTCACTGCACGTTTTATGTCATTTTTAGAATAAAATCAACTTTAAAAAATGGATAAGTTGCTTTTTCGCTTTAAATAAAAAGCAGAAATTATACTTTACATTTACCTCTTTTACTTTCAGCTTTGCTTGTTGCTTCATATTGATTGTATGTTTTTATTCAAGCCTTCTGTGAGTGGTGGTCTCTTCAGATCAATGACTAAAAAAAGTCAAGGTTAGCATGTCTTCTGGGTGTGTGTCTCTGGCTTTCTGCATTCATTACAGCATCGGCTTGCGTTACAAACACTAAAACCCCAGAGGCATGCACTGATGCCACAAACTTGGTGAAGTCAGCTTGTTTTTAAACTTCTAGCTGTTCCACAGCACAGTGAGTAAATTCAGAGCAGTTTTTCTTTCCAAAAATGGACAATGTCTAATGCTTATGTGTGTGTGTGTGTGTGTGTGAGGTCTTGTAACCAAATGTGGCTGCTATATAATATCTGTCCATATTAGCAGCATACAGACAACCCCTGTGCATTGTGTTTGACAGTGATTGCAATTTTTACAAATAAATTAAACAGTATTTTACAATGTGGATGCTGGCATTGTGCCAAGTCTCCTTTCTCAGCTTTTACCCATAAACCCGTCTCTGTTCTCCCCTCTGTGCATCAGAGGGTCATATGCTTTTCCTCAGCTTCCAGGAATAACTCTGAGTTTCTTTCTGAATTGTGTCAAGAAAATTTACATCTAAGATATTTTTCAGCCAAGTAACCTGTCGGTGTTCAGTAGCCATAAAGGTAATAATATTTGGTTAGAATGTGATGATATAATTATTTCAAACACCCAGCATGCAATCAGTGATCATCACACAGGGTTCAAACTCAAGTCTGTTGTGTTGCAGCCTACAAATTAATGCAGTGGTCATCTACACTAAATTCCTGTAAATGACTTTGTGAATGTTAATTGGGACAATCATCATAATTTTATAATATACAAATTTGAAAAATATTATGATTAAAAGCCAAAATAGGTATCTAAAAAGTTATTATTTATTTGTTCATTTAATATTCAAATAAAAACCAGGAATAAAAAAATCTGATTGTTTTTATTATTCTTTTAAAAATCTCAAACTAAAACTAAGAATAGGCTCTTTTTTAAGCTTTTTTTTAACCCATGAACAGAAATTAATTTCCTAGAAATATTAAAGTCAGTTTCTGTTTGTTGGTTGTTTTTCAAGTTAAAATTCTTTTAAACTTAACTTCAAAACAAAAGTGCAAAAACCGGCCTAATTTTAGCTTTTATTTTAAATGTATAAATGCAGATATTCTACAACTATCAGGCCAGATCAACCTCTGTTAACACATAACATAACATTTGTCGGCCGGCTAAAAACACTCATAGATGATGTAAGTGTGCTGGGAAGCAGGTGCATGACAAAGATGAGCATATTCATAGACATGATAGAAAGAAATGTCATTGGTGAATGTTTAGGCAATTATTTTACTCAGTTACAAAAGATTAATCCAAATAACTTGGATTTATAGTGGTTTTATTTGATCTAAGTCTTAGACAAACAAACTGTGATATATTCAAACTACACCTAATTAAACCAATATGATGCATTTCTGAACATATGAGCACTGCAGATCACCAGGTCAGCATGAGACAGATTGACTCCTGTAAAAAACAACTGCAATTAGCTCAGCCTTTAGCCTGGAGGTTGTTCCAAGGTGGAAAAATAAGAAAATTCAATATATCAGCTTCTTCCTCCCTCTTTTCCAATAAATGTCACAGTGATGATGGGAGCCGGCGGAGGAGAGAACAGTCCCAGCCTGTTAGTTTGTAAATTAACCATGTTGCCTTCCAAAGTGTAATATCTGTGTTCTTTACACATCCAAATTAAACTGCCGTTATTTATTTATTTTTTACTGGAACATTACTTCGAGGTAGTTTTCCCCCTTTCTTTCCACTGAAAAAATTTTAGTGGGAAAAAATAAGCAGCTTATTCCAAAAAAGTACAACAGTTTTTCTATTATTGACTGGAAATGAAATGGTTGTTTTAGGCTGGTGGACTCAATGCAGCTTTGGTTGGTTAGCTGAATAAATGAGGGCATGAAAGAAAGTGACACAGAAAAAAAATCACTGATTGGATGTTTTATATAAAGGATGAAACTCAATTACAGGAAAAAGTAACTTGCTTTAGCTGTGACTGCTTCATAATCAATATTTCCTTATTTATATAGTAACAAACTGTATTTTCCAAACCAATGAGATATTTTGAAAAGCATCTGTATCTCATTAGTTCTCGCTCTATAGTCATGGCCCATGTTTTACTTCTGACCTGTCAATGCATGAATCATTATAGCTGCAAAATAAAAAAAGCTTTAATAAATAAGTGCTGCTGCAAATAAAAAAAACTATTGCAAATGTTTTAAATGAATTTTTAATAAAATATACAAAGTTAAATGCAAAAGTATGTGGTAAGGACATTTTTACCATACAAAAACATACAATTAGGCACAAATATTACCAAAAAAATTAAAAATAAAGTGCAAATAGACCAAAAACAAACAAAACTAAATACAAGTGAAGATATTAAATTACTCGGATGGAAAAAATATGGTTTTATTTGACATTTTAGAATCTAGAAATGTGCTTCAGTTTGAAGTTTATAGTGACCAAACGGTGCACGAGATCAGGTTACCGCAGGTGCATGGCCCTTCTGAGGAAACAAGAACTTTCTCTGCAGTTTTGTACAAAACATGGCTCTTTGTGCTGTCTGTGCTGTGGCTGCCCCTTCTTTGTGAGTGTAGAGAAAGGAACACAAGACAAATCTGAGGCCACAGCGAGAAACTGCAGTCACAATCAGTCCACTGTGGATCCACGTTAAATTCAGCTGTATTTTTATTGCAATGCTTGACAATAGTGTCATCTCAGGGGTCTTTATAGACAAATGAATTCAAGCCAAGGCCCTGTGATGGACTGGCGACCTCTCTCAAGCCAATTCATAATAAAAAGCCTAAAGGAAAACCAACAGATTGCATCGAATCATGAGGTAATACATGGAAGTCATTGATACTTTGACTGTTATGTTCTGATGTTTTAAACCACAAGTACAGATTGCACATCAAGGTTATATGACACTCAACTACAGAGCCATTACTGCACATGCAAACGTGCACACAGTTATCAGATTTTTGCAGCAAAAGTGCAAATATGCCAACATGCTTGGAGTAAAAATCATACTTTGTAGCATTTTTCCTACAGAGTGAAATGCCTTAAGCAGGACACAGAGACTGCATTGCTAAAGGTTGATGTCATTGATAGAGTGGAAACCACAGCTCCCTCCGCCTCATTCCCTCTTCTGCCCCACATGGTGTGTAACCAAACAAATTGTGGGTCTCTGCAGGTCAGGAGGGCAACTGCAGGGTAACTGGTCAGTGTGGGTGGTAGGAAGATCCAATGCAGGCCAACATGACAAGAGAGTCCTCTCCTTCTTGGTTGTACTAGATCAACAGTTCTGACACAGTTTTAGTGTAATTTAAGAGTCACAACTCGCAACACTTGTTCTGTGTTTTGGTTTGTGATAAAATTCTTTCACTTCATGAAATGTGTCTATTTTGCATCTTAATAGATTAAACTAATCTTCATTTTAATACATGAGATTATACATTTCTTCACATTATAAAATCCTCAGGTAAAGTTTATTATTACCTGGTTATGCGCTATGAACAATTAAATTTGTCTTGTTTTAAAAGGGAATGGATACATTACACTGCATACTCTAAAGTTCACAGGCAGTTTCATGCTGTCTATGTGTGTGTGTGTGTGTGTGTGGGGGGGGGGGTAGATGGTGCATAACTCATTTATAGAAATAATATCTTTATGAAGAAAAACTGAATGTTTGAACTGTGGGGATGGCTGTACATATCAGACATATTTTGTGTATCATCTGTGTGGGGTTTGCATGTTCTCCACTACACGTGTGGATTCTCTCCGGTTTTCTCTTGCACTTCTGCCTTGCATACTGTCTTTTCTCTGAGCTCCTTACTGCCAGTATAAGTCAGTCACTCTTTTCTTATTTCCTTCATGATGTCTTCCTGTATTTATTTGTAGACCTGGTGCGCTTTCCAAACATCCACTATGTTGATATCCACTTGCTGTGTGCCAAAAAGCAAAACAGTTGTGACATAATGCCATGAACTGGTGTGCATTTTCAGCCACTGGAAGCTGCAGACAATGATGAGCCAAATAATGTGCATGATGAATATTAGTTAAAACGAGTCAGAAGCAAAGAGGAAATAGTGGTTTAGGAGTGTGCAAAAGCTCACATGACATGGTCTTACCTGTCCAGGACATACCCTGTGTTTTACTGAAAACAGCTGGCATAAGCCCTCGTCCCCTGAATTAATCTGTTAGGGAAATTAATGGGCAAATGAAATTTTATAGCTTTATGTGCAGTTGCCATGTCAGACAAATATCAGATAATAAATAATTTTTAAACATCTTCCTGTCAGCAGTGCCGCAACAGCATTGTTATTTAAATGATTTCATTAATCTTTTTTTTTTTTTACACCTTTCTTCTATTGAATGCTGGTTTCTTCTGCTTGTTGTGTTACCTGCTGGTTACTTCCAGCTAAGGTCTTTTTTTAGGAATAAATTAAGCCTTTTATAATCTTCTTTTAGTTTGTATTATATGCTTTTAGCAGCACCTTTCAGCTTCAGTCACATTCACTTCTTTTTCATTTACACTTTGTCTGAAGCATGTCTAGTTTTGCTGTGCTCTTGACACCCATTCAGTGCTGCCAATGCAAACAGACACTATCAGCAAAATGAAATGTTTTGTCTTGGTTCCATTAGCTGGTACACATGGCTGCCTCAAGATATGACATGTCACAGGCTTGTAAACACTGAAGAATGCTAGAGAAGTTGAGTTGTAGGTGCAGCTTTGATTGACAACCAAACACCCGAGAACAAATGAAAACTGCAATCTTCAGAAGTGGCTTTCTATACCTACAAACAATTTCAACAACTAAATGTAGATAATGTTGCTTTCAGGACACTTGAATTTATAAAAGCTAGACAGAAAGTAGTCATCAGTACAATGTAAAAAAAAAACAAAGAACAAAAAAACATCAAAAAAGCAGATTTTACTTAAACTAGAACTTGTATACGGGGGTCCAACCAGTAACCTTTCTGTGTGGAGTCTGCATGTTCTCTCTGTGTTAGCGTGGGTTCTCTCAGTGTTAGCGTGGGTTCTCCCCGTGTTAGCGTGGGTTCTCTCTGTGTTAGCGTGGGTTCTCCCCGTATTAGCGTGGGTTCTCTCCGTGTTAGTGTGGGTTCTCCCCGTGTTAGTGTGGGTTCTCCCAGTGTTAGCGTGGGTTCT
>JBAMHV010000008.1:22972074-22987398 GCA_037177535.1 Pseudomugil gertrudae
TATTTAGACTCCAGTGTTCTCCTCATAGGGATCCTCCACACTGGGGGTCCTGCCTTCTTGGCTTGGTGCTGCAGTAGATGCCCCGGTCTGGGTAGCGTGGGGTCCGATGCCTCGGTCTGGGTAGCGTGGGGTCCGGTCTGGGTAGCGTGGGGTCTGATACTGCAGCCTTACAGCTGTGGCGTGGACCCTGGCCTGCCTTGTCCTAGGTGCTGGGTGGTTGCTGTATGCTTATGGCCGTGGGGGCACTATCTCCTGGTGTGGATAGAGCCTGTTAATATAGTTTCCTCACATCAACATCACCGAGCCAGATGTTTGGGGGTGGGGGTGGGTTGGGACGGGTGTTGGGCTGTCTGTCTTTGTATGTCCACTTTTTGTAATTCATTGTTATGTTTTTGTTTTATTTTCTTTTAATTGATTTTATCATGTAAAGCACTTTGTGTCGCCAAAGCATGAAAAGTGCTTTATAAATAAAGTTTGATTTGATTTGATTTGGTTTAGCCTATTGTTGGCACGTGAAGCTGCTCCAAGGAGCTGAACATTAAAAAATGGTCCTGTAAAATTACTAAGAGTCAGAGAGAGAGAGAAGAAAATGTAATGCGGTTTCTCAAGCTCAAAACATTGCTGAGCAACAACAGCTCCAGAAATCTACAAATGTCTATGTACCATAAAAAAACCCAAACATTTTTCAGGTCAGAAAGCTACATGTTTCATGCTTTTTCAAAATCTCAATATTTCCAATTATTCAAATATTTCAGTATTTAAATATCCACCTATTATTACTAAGTGGCAAATAAAAATGAGTATTAATAAAATATAAAGCCAAGCACTCCTGCTCAAGCATGTGGAGAGTTGATGTTAGAATGCCAGCTTCCACACTTACAGCTGTGTAAAAGCTACAATCTGTAATAAATAAATGTATTTATGTCACAGTAAAATCAATGCCAACATTACTCACATGACTTTAACCTCACTGAGTATAGTTTTGAAAACTTTGGGTACATTGGCAATGATAAAACTTACAAATGTGCACTCAGCTCCATCCATCTTCATGAAATGGTTTGTTAATCCAAACCCTTCTGGCCAACAGGAGTGTTGTATGGAATGTTTTCCCAGCTGTTTATGCCTTCCCCTCATTTTCTCATAGCTGCACAAGTAGAGGATTAATCTCATGAAGGAACAATTAACAATCTTCTCTTTGTCAGCAGTACAACAGCTGGGACGACCCGGGCAGTGGCTGCTGCTGTGGTATTTATTGAGGATGGATTAACATGGAAACAGCATTTGACTCATACTGTAAACTCACAGCCCTCCTTTTATTAAGTCAGAATGTTTTCTGCTGCTTAGACAGATGAGGTCAGGTTTGTAGTGGCTGTGTGGCAGAGTGGAGAGGAAGTGGGTGGAAGGGTCAAGTGAGCCCCAGCAGGTGGTCACCAGCTTTGTGAATTAACCATGATGGATTGCATCTGTGCTGCTGGGAGCTTATTGTTTACTGTAAGAGTTTTGATAGCATGAAAACTGTTAATGTGAAGCTGTTAACAATAGCAGACCAAGTTCAGATTATATTGCTTTCGTTTCATTTCGGAAGCTGTTTTGTGTTCTTACAAGGACAAAAAGAAATGTTAGCGGATTAGAAATGGGTTTATTTTTAAACACGTTTTACAAAGTTTTATTATTTGTGTGTTTTTGATGTCCATTTAAAAGAAATTAAAAAATGTTTTGTTCTACTGAAAATACTGGTAATCACAAGTTTACCCTGTATGAGTTTGATGCAGCTAGTTACCAATCCATCCATCCATTTTCTTAACCGCTTATCCAATAAGGGTCATGGGAAACTGGAGCCTGCCCCAGCAGCCATTCAGGTGAGAGGTGGGATACACCCTGGACAGGTTGCCAGTCCATCACTAGTTACCATTAAATTTATTATTTTATAATAATAATGAAACAAATACAAACAACAACAAAAAATGTCACTGTTATTTTCCTTTATAAATCAAATCAAACTTTATATGAAGTACTTTTAATGCCAAGGGGTACAAAATACCAAAATAGATAACAGCTGTATAAAAGCACACTGACCATATTCTGTATTACACCGTTATTTTGCAATCAGTTCACATATGACAAATGTAGAACAGAACAAAATTCATCAAATTAAAATAAAAAACAAGAGGCAGCTAGGAAAAAGCAATCTACACTGGACTTACTTTAGCTGGCTGGACATAGCTCAGAGTAAAGGTAGGAGTGAGTAACTGTTATTAGGGCTCACAAAGAAATTCTGCCCAAGTTTAGTCTGAATTCTTATCACTCATCTTAAAGTCATTGAAGTGTTTTTCATCGTTTATTTTGTTTTTTGTAGCCAACATTGTTATTTTTCATCCAAAACCTGTTTATCACCTAAAAGAAGAGACTTGTTTGCTCTCTCACATTTTAAATGAAGGATCAAACTCCATGCCACTCCTTGCTCAGTGACTAATATAGCTGCAGAAATCATAATGGTGAAGTTACAAATGTTACAATGTGAGGCTCATACTCAGATAAACTGAAAGTCATCTTAAATTTAAACTCAGGCATCTGCAACTTTAAACTCTCACTGCTCCTTGTGGGACACTCCGAGTTGAAATGATACTGTGGTAAACCTTCATTAAATCCTTTAACAGTCACTAAAAATATCACAGAAACCTCCTGTAGCGTTGTACCAGTAGCATGTTAGCATCTATGTGTTTGCAGTTGGTCTGTGAGGTGATGGATCAGCTGTTTGGCGTATTAACCACTTACTGGCTTGATAAGTTGGGAGAAGCAGATATGTCCAGCTGTCCCATGGTTCTGCTCAGTGATCATTAATGCAAACTTGACTTGAATGTGTCTTAGCAGCAACTGTAAGTAAACTAATTAAAAAATATACTGACTTCTCTTGCAGTGAACTTTGTGATCAGATTCTCTGTTGATCCAGCTTTTAAAAAGCTAAATTTCATTAAAAAAATGAATGTCTTTACTTTTCTAAGCCCAGGACACTCCCTGTATATCATCTGCTCTGTCCAGTGTGTAAGCCAAACAAACTTTTGGCTCACAGTATGCTGTGACAAAGTCATTATGAGTAGCTTTCCCAGGTGTAACTGGAATAAATGTAGTTTTTGTTGGACACCAGAGTGGAACACTATGGAAACCAGAACTGCAGTGTGTGTTTATGCAGATAGTTCTTTCTGCTGCAGATTCCCAGGAAATGCAACAGAAGTAATGAGTATTATTGGAAAAACAAACAAACATCCAACACAAGACAGTGCCGGCACAAGTTGAGGACCATGCTCCTACACAGATTCATGCAGACAAGCCAAACATGTCAGATTTATGTGTCTCACACCGGCCACAAGCTTTGTTTTCCTACAACAGTAGAAGCAATTAGTGTTGACATTTGTTTTTGCATCAACATTCCAACGCTGACAAGTAGTTTCCCCCCCCCAAACTAAAAATGTGATAGCCATGTGTTTGCCCTGCCATTTCCCACGCTACCTTCGCTTTCGCGGATGCCTGCAACGTTTAAAATGTATCGGTGCACGCACCTTTCACACATATGTTCAACTGTTTGTTGTCCACAGAAGGATAGAGAGAAAAACACATGGTTGCTATGCACCAGGCTGCAGCTTCATGCTCTTTCTGACTCTGCAACATGTACTGAAATGTGACACACAACTGCAAACTGTCTGCAATGAGCGAGCCTTCAGAAGGTCTGAATCTGTCATAGCTTCCTAAACACAACTGAAGAGGACCTCAAAAAGTAAAATAGATTTCATGATTATGCTTTAAACAAAGTGGAAACTTCACAGTTTTGTAGCTGATTTCTGAACCTCTTGTGACTCATTTAACGAGACTTGAGCTGTTCACCATGAGCCGAAAGGTTTCCACAGCATGGGTCGAATGAATGTGTGGAGAAGAGAAACATTATAGCAGATGCTATTGAATGAAAAGTTACCTATGAGATATGTTTTTCCAAGTCTAAAATATTCCTGTTGAACTTTAGAGAAAGTCTGCTTTTTCTTTGAGGAGACATTTCTGCTTCAGGACGATGACACCCCGATCCGTGGATTTGTTTGTTCACTGAATGTTTTATGTATAAAAGTTCCATAAATTACATGCTAGGATATTTTTGCTCCCACTGTTTGGATCACTAGCCAATGTGTTTCGACTGATAAAGTTATCGCCAAATGTTTATCTGGGTAAAATAAACCAGATTATAAGAGCCTGTTTAAGCAGACATGTTTATTAAAACAGTTTTAATTAACATTATTTTAAAATGGTTAGAAAAACTGCATTCTGTGAATATTCTTTTTACAGATTCACAATTTTTCATTTCATTTTCTTTTTCAGGAGGAAACAACATACTGACCAGTTACTAACCAGTTGTTTGGTCAGGCGGTTATGTTGCCGGTTATCACCACCTGACGCACTAAATTGATGGAATAATGTAGGAAATTATTCGCCTCTTTCATCATAGTGATTGACCAAATGGTAAACATAGAATCACTCAGCTTCCGCTTAAAACTATTTTAGCTGATGTAAATAGTTTGTGCTTATATACAAGTTTTATTCAGTATTTTAATATTTTTATTAAATACTTTAACATTTTAAATAAAACCTTTACATGCAAGACTGAACACATGACCAAGAAAGCAAATTTAAAATAAGTAAAGACTGAATATAACCCCATTTTGGTGACTGATGTTTTTGGTTAACAAGTTCTGCTCTGGCATGGTTCATCCATCCATTTTCTACTGCTTCTCCCTGAACGGGGTCGTAGGGGCACTGGAGCCAATCCCAGGTGACATCGGGCAAGAAGCGGGATACACCCTGGACAGGTTGTGGCTTTCTTTACTTTTTTAGTATATTATTGAGTTGAAATCCCCCTGCAGTCTCTGTTACCCTGTGAACCTGCCTGAGCTGTATATGCTGTTTTCTGATCGTCTGTCCCCATTTTCTGATATTTCCGTCCCTAATAGTAAGTTGATTAGTGGCTGCATTGTGTCTCCATCAAACTAAAACTTGTCCCTTCAACTGTCTCTGCGTGAGTTGAATCCTCTTGTTCTCTAGAAAGACGTATTACTAATTCATCACCTGCTAAAGTGATGAGTAAGCTTTTATTTCTACCCTGCAAATTGAATTTGTTGACCCAACTTCTGTGGAAATTCCTCAGAACAACTGAGGTTCAGCAGTGTGTGTGTGTGTGTGTGTGTGTGTGTGTGTGTGTGGCCTCCAAGTGATTGTGTGCATTCCCTAAAGTGTCTAAGCATGCTCTTGGTGAGACAACGGATGTTCTCGAGGGATCTTCTCCCAGGCCTGGATCAGTCAACCCCTGGACAGCTTGTGGTGTGATGTGGTGGATGGAATGAGACATGATGTCCCAGAAATGCTGGATTTAGATCTGGTGAATGTGCAGGTGAGTCCACATCAGTGCCTTTGTCATACAGAAACTGCTGACACACTTCAATCACATAAAGCTTGAGCATTGTGTGGCCATCCAAGAAAAGCCATCACAGACCCACTGACAAACATAGTGCATACTGCAGAATGTTCACCAGACTCTTAATCTGTGATGTGAATCATGTGAACCTGCATCACTTAGAACAGGGAGCCACTGCAATATACCAATGCTGGTGTTTTCTGGAAAATGCTAATCGGACTGTGAGCACACAAGGCCTTACTTGTAGGTGTTGTGGCCTCATACAGTCCTGCCCTCATTGGGTCTGTTTCTGACAGAATGAGAAAAAACCTGCACATATAGAGCCCTACTGGAAGTCTTTTTTTTAGGGCTCTGACACTTTTTCTCCCTGCACTAAGGAGCAGCAGGGCAGAAACACTTTATACTAGTTTTAAAATGGCTGCATTAGGTTAACTCAAACAAACATTCTGTGAGGCCTCATTTTCTTATTGCGACTCTCGACTGTGGAGCAGCCTGCCAAGAAACCGCACGGCTACATAGATCTACCTTTTTAGCCTAGCTTTTAACCCAGTTAATTTAGTCTCAATATTTTTATTTCTTTTTATTAAATGTAATTCATTTATTTATATTTTTAGCACATCTGTAGTCCTGTAAATGTTTTTTTTTTTGCTCCAATTTGTTCTTAACATTTTGTAAGGGTAATTCATTTTTGTTTTTGACCAGTGTTTTCCCACTCACACTGCACCCGACCTCTACGCCCCCTCCTGCAGGTGGGGAGACCACGGGAAGGGAAGGGGAAAAGGGGGGAGGGGGGGCATGTAACTCCTTTGAAATGAGCCTGACTGGACCCCATGGGTAAAGGCCTGGCCACCAGACACTCGCCCTCGTGCCCCGCCTCCAGGCCTGGCTCCAAAGGGGGCCCCGGTGACCCATGTTTGAGCTTTTTCATCATAGAGGTCTTTGAGCCGCTCTTGGTCTGGGAAGTCCAGGCTTTCCTCCTTAGGCTGCTGCCCCTGCGCCCCGACCTCGGATAAGCGGTGGATGAATGAATGGATGGACCAGTATTTTCCTCATAGTGCTCTTCCACGCTGGGGATGTTGCCTGCTTAAACTGGGTGCTGGGCGGTTACCATAGCGTCCCCATGGACATGGGGGACCAACTCCTGATGCGGATGAATCCCAATGATTTTGTTTCCTCACATTAACATCCACGTCAATCCAGATATTTTTACAAATTTACATAAGTATTTTACATATTTTATGCATATTTTATTCATTTCTTTTTATTAAGAGACAGAATTAAGGGAGTCATGTGCCTCATGTTCACTGACACAGACACACTGCGTGTGTGTCAGTGAACATGACGGGTGTTTTCTAAATAGCAGTTTTATCTACTTTGGTGCATAAAAGGCTTTTTTTATTTGAAATGATTTTTTTATGTAAAGCACTGTGTTGCCTCAGGCATGAAAAGCACTGTAGAAATAAAGTTTAATTTGATTTGATGGGGTTCCTGCTGCTGGACGTTGTCTCCCACAGACCCGTGTACATCTCCTGGTATCCTCCTCCTGCTTGAAGGTACAGCAAACCTTGCCACAACACAGGCTGATATGCCATCCAGGATATGCTGCACTTCCTGAGCATATGCAACATGAGCAATGAAGCAACAACTAAATTCTGTCAGTCATTCAGGATTTCTGTTTTACTTTGGGGTTAAAACATAATCAAAATTTTCACCAGAATGTGCCCAACAGTGAGTTATACTTATTTACTTCTTAGCATTTGAGAGGAAAACTAGAAAAATGCTCAACCTTAGGAGTGTCTTAGTAAAATTCACAATAAATATGATTTGATACTGGGTAGGGGTTGCATTATATACCATTTGATCTTATCTATCATTTAGTAATTAGTCTAAATAATGTCTCATAACTATAAAATAAATCTATTGAAAGCATTAAAAAACAAGCAGAGGACAGTGTCAGATGTTCACAGGTTCAGTTTCTTTAGCTAAACAGCAGAATAAAGCCTTTTTGGTATCAAGAGATTTTATGGGTTTCTCCATGCCTGATAATACTGTAGCTGTTTTTTTCTTTTCTCCTATCTGAGATGCCATCGGTTGAGACACATTGATCAGCTCACAGTGGGGCTAAATAGATCAGATCATTGTTATCGCTGCACACGCAGAGCCTGATCCCTTGTGAAATATCCTTTTGAGTCCGACTCCATCTCAAAGCAGTGTAGGTGTCTGTGCAGTGCGTACTTCTGCTGCATTCATGTGGTTTGCAGAGGCAACAAGGCGAGTGTCTGCGTCAATCACTCAGGTGCATGTTGTGTTTACTCCAGTCCCATAGCAAGAGGTGTCAGTCTTCATATATGAGCTAGATCTGTGGTAGCTTTATCTACTGACAGGAGGTACAGCACGACAAAACAGCAGGGAGATTGGCATCCATCTCACCCCCACAGGCGCTCTGCTTGGAGCTGTACGCATTGCTGGATGCTTTAAATTCCTCACTCTAGAAGAACTGTCTTGCACGATGTTCTTCCTAAACTTGTTTTATCTGCTGACTGCTAGAAAGGAAAAAGAAAGGCATCCAATTTAGAGAAATGGAAATGTGAAGTGGAGTTTTTCTTTGACAAGTTTTTGGTCAAAGTGCTTATAAAAACAAACCTTATGCAACCATAGGTTTTATATCCTGCAGCAACATATGCTCAAATCCCTATTAGTCCCCTATATATAGGTTTTATTTACTCTGTACCATGCTGTCAAATAATACTCTTATAAATCCAAAAGTTCAGTCCAAGACTCTGTTTATAACCACCAGACCTGCCAACAAAGTCAGATCAAGCAGATGGCAAGTGTTCCACATAAAGGACATGAAACTAAATCTGTGAGGCACCTGCGTTGCAGAAGCCAGGCCTTCAATGAAAACCTATATCACCTTGTCAACTGTGAGCAGGAAACCAGAGTCCCTGACAATGAACAATCATCTTGGCTTCTCTTTGTTTTGGACTCTACATGAATGAGGTCATTATGGACTTTATTTTGGAGGAGGGACAACATCTGTAATGCAACAAGACCAAATAAGCTGTCTGATTATTTCAAATGTGCTTCTTTCTTAAAATACTTTAATTCACTTGTTTAGTCTGATTATTTTGAGAAATTCAGACCTCTGCAGTGGTATTTTCCTGCGTTAACCAATGGATTTGGACTGGAGAGAGTATTTCTGGACTGCATGATGGCATAAAACAAAATGAGGGTATTGCTTTGGCAGAGCAAATAGCAGAAACTAAAGTGTTTAGTGTTTCTGGCAAAGGCATTGAAGAGCGAGGTTTTGTTACCCTCAAAAAACAGTGTGGTTTCATCTTTCAGTGAGATCAGTGCTTTGGCATAGTTTTATAAACACAGCGTAGCAAGGCCAAAAAAAGCTGAATAAGCCGTGAAGAGTATACACATGATGTCAATATTATTCTATTTCTATGTACAATTCTTGTGCAGTGTTAAGGTTGTAGAGCGAGAAAATTAATAAGTAAAAGATTTCAATGATATGTAGCTGATTCATATCCAAGTGTGACTCTTGGAGGCAAAGTTATCCAGACCTCACCGTGCCTAACCACCTCATCAGCTCGTTCAGGGGCAACAAGCTTGTATGTGAGGTAATGCTGATCAAACCTGGAATTACAACTCAGCTCCCCAGCAAAACTTAAAAAAGTCTAAATGGTTTAGTATGGTTTCAAATGCTTTGTGTGTGTGTGTGTGTGTAGGTGTGTGTGTGTGTGTGTGTGGCTGAAAAGTGGCTACAGAGAAACTGCATTTTGTGAAATAGTTGATGATTCACAAGGTGTTATGTGATAGAAAGCCAGATAGTGGAGTTAAACTCCCATCCCAGCCATTGATCTTTAACATAACGTCCTTATTGAAACGTGAGTTTATGATTCAGTCTGTTTCCTTGAAGTTTAGTTAAATTCAGGCACTAAAAGCTGCATCATCAAGTGACAAGTGGTTGACAGGTAATGCCATCTGGCATGAACCAGTTTGTCAAATATCCAGGCTTGTATGCAACCCATTTGTTAAAATGAGTTAGAAACTATTTAAAAAGCTTGCATTTATGTGTTTATTCCAAAGTTGATGGCCGTTTTTATTAAATTTCACATATTTACAGCCGTCTTTTCGAAATGTACCTTCTTTAGCGTCTCTCTGTGGTACACTCAATCCCATTTGAGAAACGGTTAAAGACATTGCTTTAAAAGAGGTAAAATTCTTTTAAATGACCAGTTTGTTTTGCTTTAAGTGTATATATAGAAGAAAGACTTTGCTTAAAATTATACCCTCTTGGCTCAGGCGATGGTAAAGGTTGGAATGGACACTTCAGGAGGTTTGGTACAGTTTTTAGCATCAGAATTTTTTATAGTTCTTAATGTGACCCTGGAAATGAGAGACAAAGCAACAACAGCTTCAGTAGACTTTAATTATTAGACGTGAATCCATTTTTAACATGTCTGTTTATTCACACATGCAACTCCTTTTTTTTAACCAACTCATGATTAATTCATTTGTATTTTACTCCGAACCAGGAAGGTTGAGTGTCAGTCATGCATCCCGGCTGCTAGACCACTCCCAGTCATTCAGTGTAAGCCCCTTTAGTGAAGAGTACCTCAGGCTTTAGTCCTTATTCTGTCCACAGATTTGCAAAAGACACAGTCCCATATGCCTCATTGTGTGCTGGATTAGACCTGCCTCCATTCAGATGAACCCTGAGAGTAACCCCTTGGCTGCCTCTCTACCATTGAAGGCAAACCAATTAGAATCAATTGGCTGTATTCTCTGGGGTGATTAGCATACATGCTCCACTCGTGGGGCTTTGACAGTTATTGAAGCTGCCCAGTTAGAGTGCCGTCTGTATGGGTGCTTTGTCACCCCTCTGACCACGAATGATAATAATGAGGACTAATGAGCGAGTTTGAAATGGGAAATGTTAGAGTAGGCCAAGGTTCTGCAAGCAATAAATGTGTTTGACTAAGACTTACTTGCAGTTGGGTCATTATGACCGAGAGGGAGACTGAATGCTTCTGCTAAGTTTATTTATTAAATCTTTGAAAAGAAGATTTGAAGACACAGAATGCCAATTACTCCAACAACGTGTAGGAAAAGAACAGGAAAAGAATGATAATATTTCTAAGAATTTAAAAGAAAATTTAAAGTATCTGTTGTAAATATCACGGCAAGTGTGAAAAAGTGCTTAGCAGCATTTCAGTATTTGTTCTTTTGTGATGTTTCATTGAATTTTTAGACCAATTTCACCACTTTTCCTGAGCCCTGAACAAATATACTGATATTGTAACAATAAAATTGAAGTACCTATACTGTAAGTCTATATTTAAACATGGTACAGAGTTAAAAATATTACTGTAAATTAATTTTACCAACTAAATACAGACTTTTTTGACCAATGCGGGAAAGTTTGCATCATCCATGTTAGAGTAAACTTTGCTTTTAATTAGACTTCTCTCAAATTACAAACAAAAACACTCACACATATTTACACACACACACAAACACACACACAAACACACACACACTTGATAATTGCTGCTATGGCTTTTGAACAAGCCATTGTTTTGTCAAACAGTTTGAAAATGAATCCACTTTTTTTATTTATGCAGGATGAATGTCATTAAATGGTAAACAAATGGTATCAACTGAAAAACCAATGACAAAAATAAACAGCTAATTAGAAGACAATATTGCTTCCACTGAATACAAAAGTTTCAATAACACACTAATCATCTAAATAAGGAGCCCTCAGCTCATTGGCTAAGCCTTCAAATTTACAGGGATCTGTGCTGGCTGATAATGTGGATCTGGTGGCCTCTGGCACAAATGCAGGCATAATGAATCATGGTCCTCCAGAGAATAATCCAATGGATGTTTTACTGCCGATCTTCATTAGCAGCCATCCAGCTGAAACATCTGTCACTGGAGTGCTTGGCACTGTCCCATGGTAATTAGCAGACTGCCTGCAACAGGTTGGGCTGGAAGATAAACAGGATGCGAGCAGAGCTGAAGGCATGCAGAGAGCAGTTCTTCATGAGCACCAAGATGACAGATGCTTCAGCTGACAGCATCATGTACACACAGACAAGTGGGCACAGCTTCATTACACAACCCTATAGGCTAACGAACCATCCACGTATACTGAGGGATAGTCCTCAGTGAATAGACCATCCTGAAAATTTAGAATACCATCAAATCTGCTACTTTTTATAAGAATAAGATGCCAGTGAAAACTGAACTGTACAAGAGCACGGTGTGCTCAAATCACTGGAGTCAGACCCATTTTGCACGATAAAACCTGAACCAACAAGCTGGGTTCATGACTTTAAGTCTTGTATAAACAGTAGAATCTGTTGGTGATGTGCACAGGATGTTTGGGGCTGTTGCTGCAGCTGACTCTTGAGCTAAGATTGCTCTGCAAGTGCTGACTGATCACAGCACACCACCATGTCAAATACTGTTTTCTCTTCCTTGTTACCGTCTTCATTTTAGGGCTGTTCTCCCTCTGGAAAAGAAGCAAGTGTGTCATCTGCAGAAGCTTCTCAAACTACAGTCTTTTCATTGTAAGGGCATCGTTATAGTAAGAAATATTAAGTCCGAATGGGTTGCGTGTCCAAAACATAGAACCTCTTGTGGTAAAGACCAAAATGGGATCTTCCCTTTAGAAATTGAGAGGTTAAAAACTAACAAAAGGAACAGGAAGCCTTTATATGAAGAAGGCTAATGAATAATTAAAGACAGGTGTATTAATTGAGTCCAGGTGTACATGGAGGCAAAGGCAAGATCAAAAATTGGTGTATATTTTGGAATATTAGCTGTTTTTTTAATATAGTAAATTTATAATTTCTGGTTTGAAGAGTAAAAAAAATCACTATGTGAAGATATAAAGTGTGATTTCATCTGGAGTATAGCATGACGTCTCTCTGTTGATCTCCAGCCATGTGTTTCTGTGAAATGAAGCCTTCTCTGTCCTATTGCATCCATCCGCCCTCTTCAGCAGTGTGTATTTTTCTGAGCAATACATTAGAAAACTAGAAAAGCACCCTGAGAGCGCAGACCTTCACCAAGCAGCACCATAATGTTACTGAAAATTTCAAAGTATTCCAGAATCCAGGATTTTTTCCAGATCTCCACCAAAAGTTAATCATTTGTTCCCAGTTACACTATCAACATATCCTGAAAATGTCATCAAAATCCATCAATAACTTTTCGAGTTATGTTGCTAACACTCAAACAAACAAACAAACAAACAGACAAACTCTGGCAAAAACCTCCGTGAGGTGGAGGTAATGAAACAAAATGTTAATCTGAAGACAGCCAGAATTCAACATTACCTCCAAAGAAACAATGGTTGTTGGTGAAGAGGTGCAACAAAAGGGACAGAACCAAGTTATTAATATTAATATAAAAGTGGAGAATAGTGTCAGAGCTAAAAAGAGCTACGGTTTGACTCAGAGCTGATGTAAGTAAGTAACACAGACATTAATAGTCACTTTGACATGTTCTATAAAGTACTGATACTACTTTCATTGGTTTTGCACGGTGAAAATTTGTTAGCAGACGAGGTAAGACGAGGAGGAGATAGGAAGAGATAGGGGGAGGTGTTTCTCATAACAGTGTTTTGGTCTACAGTCAGTGATCAACAGCAAAGCTTGTGATGAAACAGCCCCTCAAGGCCATGTTGTCACATGGACATTTTAACTGATTTGGTAAAATTTGGTAAAACAGTGCATCACTTTGATATGACTACTGTGACATAAACTTACTGCATCAAAATGTAGTTCTAAAAGAGCTCTGTCTCCTGTCTATAGTCTTACGCGATGCATTGCAGGGGAAGTGTTAATGAAGCCTCATTACCTCATGTGGCTCCTTGTCTCATATTTGGCTCAGTGTTTAATAGAGGATATGTTCTCAACCCTGTGTTACTGTTTTCATCTTTAGTTCATTTAAACTCATTTAAAAAGCATTAAAAATGGATGCTGATGGTGATTGGGGGCTAATACAAACAGACTGTTGAGAAACTGCACTGTAACAGGCTTCGGTTACTTGCTGCAAATCCATGTTGGTGTATAGAGTCTACAAGGCTAAAACATTGTAGCATTATACAACTAAAAACAGAATTTAATCGTCGTGCTTAATCAAAGAAAGTTACACAAGCTAAAAACAGACTCTGATTTACTGATATCTGGATAAATATGCTCACTGGTTTCTTCTAAAGGCAGTGATTCCTCTGCCTTTCCCTTCTGCTCTGCCTCTTTCTTTGTTTGGTTATGGTAGGAGCTTTACTTCATCATAAAGCCAAATCAGATTTTTCTCTTTTAATTTAACTTTTTTTTAGGTTCCATTCATTTCATTCAAGAGTGTTTAGTTTTTTTAGTTTTTTTTTTTTAACTCATTAGCATGAGAGAGATGTTGATCAGCATATCACTTGATGCAAACCCTAATTAGTGGGTCATCATAAAATCTTAGGTTACTGTCAAAATTATCATAGGTCATAAGACTATCAGTCATTACACTTCTCATTGTATGATGGACAATGTGTCAAGCTGATTTTTTTAATGGATGGCCAAAATAATGTGCGGCATATACCATGAACTGAGACAACTAGAAGAAGATGTTACCTGAGCACAAACAACACAGAAACATGGAGATTAGAATACCTAAATAACACAAAAGCAGAACAAAAAGCATGCCAAGAACAAAAGAAAATGGTTACACATTGTGTTTTTTTTTTTAGTTTGGGGGTGGTTTGTGTCATCAAAACACCACCCAAACTTATGTTTGCTTACTTTTCAGACTGCACCACACAGAGAGGCAATGGAGCAGGACCAGAGGGAAGCTAAAGACCAGAATTCCTTAGCAAATACCACCACCCCACCCCTCAATCACACAATGAATCACACACAGAGGCTCTTAAAAACCTAGTACCACATACCTGAGCTGAAAGTAAAAGGGATGTTGGGATCAACCTGAGATGCTACAGCACAGAGTGCTTTGCTAATGGATGTCACCACCAGGTCACAAATCTATTGGTTAAAGAATCTCAAGTGTGTGTGTGTTGGTTCCTTGAGTGCAGCGTGGATACTAGAAAAGTAAATATATCAGTGTAAAATGTTTGACAGTTAATTCAGCCATTTTTACTGCATTGACTTGGTTTTCACTTATATACAATGTGATTCACATTTAAATTAAATGTTTCTGAAATTGTTAACGTGAAGTACAAGGTTAGGCGTATATACATCTTACATTTATATTATCAAAATTTGGTTAATAATATAAACCATAGACAATTCAAATTGTAGTCAGACCTTGTAGGCATGTCCTTTTCAAACATACGTCACAGCACACATTCTGCCTTGCATGTTTTATATTAGCATTAGACAACATATATGACTGGAAGGCAGTGTAGAGTGTGTAGAGCTCAGAGTACACATCTGGGTTCTGATCTTTTTTTCTAAACTTATTTTTCCTTCCACTACTGTTTTACGCATGCCCAGGATAAGGATTGGATCTAAGTCAAGATGCAGAGTAATCTGTTGGTTTTCCTTAACTAGACTATTTGTTATTAATTGGCTTAAATTAATGTTTCTGTAAATGGCACTGAGATTACATTGTTGTAAAGTAGTGCTATACAAATAAAGTTTCATTAAAATTTAATGGTGACTGGGCGACAGGGCTGCACGGTGTTGGATAGCACTGTGGCCTCACAGCAAGAAGGTTGCTGGCTCGAGCCTCGGCTGGGGGGAGGTCCAACAAGTGACCTTTTCCGTGTGGAGTTTGCATGTTCTCCCTGTGTTAGCGTGGGTTCTCCCCGTGTTAGCGTGGGTTCTCCCCGTGTTAGCGTG
>JBAMHV010000008.1:22991167-23008508 GCA_037177535.1 Pseudomugil gertrudae
ACAGGGTTATAAGGTGTGTGTGGAGCGATACACACCTCAGAACAGGGTTATAAGGTGTGTGTGGAGCGACACACAACTCAGTACAGGGTTATAAGGTGTGTGTGGAGCGATACACACCTCAGAACAGGGTTATAAGGTGTGTAAGCAGGAATTCAGACCAAAGCATTGCGGTTCTACTTTATACAGGCAATAAATTAATGATTTACATGTTAAAAGGAAGGATTTAAAAGCATCATACATCCCCTTTAAGCCAGCCTACCATGAAGCACAGAAACATGTGTTCATGTGTGAAACGGCCCACCCGCTGTGGTAGCAGTAAACATGGAAAACTACTTCTCTACAGCAGGCTTTATCCTGCCTTTTTACTAAGCATCTGCAAAACTTCATTACACATTAAAAGTATTTTTCTAGGGTTAGAAAAACATGAGATTTGTGTTTAGCCTTGGAGTTTGACTAAATCTAAGTAGGGTTAGAGTTAGGGTACATACTGTAGCCAATAGAGAGTGAGAACATATTGGAAGTTATCATAGTTTGAGAAGAAGGTAGAGCAAAATAACCTGATTCTCCAGAAAAAAAACATGACTGTTCAAGGCCTAATAAATAAATAAATAAATCCAAAAAGTGCACATTCCTTCAATTATTTGTTTTTGATGGCCTTATCTAAAGATCATGAAAAAATGATTCCATTATCTGAAAGATCAAAGAGTGTGTAATCACTTAATTTCTATCATTATCTTAAGAACACTGTTTCTCAAGAAAACCGCATATTGTTACTTGTTATCCAAAGATAAAAGCCTTGTTATCTATAGATCACAGTGTATTCAAGGTAAGCATTAAAATGAGCACCTAAAATAAAAAAAAAAAACACTGCATAGACTGTAATGGTTTTTATTTTGTATGGTTATTATTTTGAGTTATTTAACTCTGTACAGAAACTCCACAAAGAAATCCATCGTAGATAGAAACCATTTATTAACACAAACACACACCTAAAGTCCCTCTTTTTTAAATTTCCCAGTGCTAAAAGTTTCCAAAACTCAAGGAGTGAATCAATACATCCCTATATGTAAGCCTCTCCCTTTCCTGTTACTCTATCCTTTCCAGTGCGTGACCTACGCATCTCTTAACGCCAACTGATTACTTCTCCTACCCCCAAAAATATTTTATTTAGGTTCACCGAAGCGCACCCGCCTGACTGATATGTGGAATCCAGTGGGCTGTTTGAATCAGGAAGCTAAGGAGATCAGCAGGGGAATTAGGGATAACTTAAATACACATATACAGAAACATACACACATAAAAGACAAAGGTGTACTCACATGTACAAGAAATGCTAAACTGCAAATTCCCTCCCAACAGATTTATTTTTACACATATATGCAAACTTGTGGAAAGTCTTGTACACAAAACAAACATTTGCACATACAGAAAACACTTTAACACAAATGGTTGGGTACACACACACACAGCGTCAGAGCTTACGAGACCTGACGAAGACATGTGTTTCACCAGCAAGTTTAGCTCCGGTATCGTTTCCTTCCTGAGGCTCACCGCAAACATTATGGACCAGCTGGCTCTTTCACTGCGTGGCAGGAATGCTAACAGGGTTTCCAGGTTAATGAGAGGCCATGGCTGGATAGCCAGGTGGTGTAAGACGGCAACCACACAAACACACACACACACACATCATGATTAAGATAACTGACCACTGCAGAGACAGTACATGCTTGCAGAAACACAGAAAGACACAACATGCTGTCATTAGATCCCGAAACATGCAAAGATACAACTCATGCATATCTACACACATGCTGCAGGGAAGGCCCAGAGAGAGGGACGAGATTAGTTTATCATCCACGGTGATGACAGATCTTACTGATGTGTGACCACAAACCGAACTGCCATCAATCTTTTCAATGCAGGAGAAGCGTGACGGAGAAGAGGACGGTGAAGAGTTTTACATGTGAGGGCTCAAACACTTAGGGGTATTTAGCCTGAGTTAGAGCGAGAACACAGTCTTCTCTGAAAAGCCCGTGTGAGGTTACGCATCAGAAAATGGCCAGCTGTGACCTTTATTATGAGTTAACAGCACAAGAGAAAACTCTGTTATATTTGATCCCTATAATCAGTTTATCTTTATAGTATTTCTTGCAAAACATCAGGGGATGTTTTCTGGAAAATATGATGGTTACTTGTGTACAGTGAGCACATGCATGCAATTAAGTTATGCTTTGCTTCTTTGTAAAAAAAATAGTTGAAATTCTTTGCTTGGCATGGGACACAAGATTGTTACAGTCAGTTTCCAGTTTTAGTTTTAAGTAGCTACCGCTGTAATATGTATGAGGAAGATGACTTCCATAGTACCATCCCATGTTCTGTGCTAATTGGAAAAGTTCAGAAACAAGATTGTGTTGTGTTGTGACTTGATGCCACACAGTCTCACTGTAAAAGCCTCTAAATGAATAATCTACTGCTTGGTAACAATAAACACAAACAAAAGTGTTTTTTTTCTGTTTTTTTTGTTTTTGTTAGATAACATGGACTGAGAAGGAATAGGCTTTAGGAGCACATAGA
This sequence comes from Pseudomugil gertrudae, assembly GCA_037177535.1. Classification (NCBI taxonomy): domain Eukaryota; kingdom Metazoa; phylum Chordata; class Actinopteri; order Atheriniformes; family Pseudomugilidae; genus Pseudomugil; species Pseudomugil gertrudae. The sequence goes on from JBAMHV010000008.1 coordinate 22,993,742, forward strand.
GGATTTAATGAGTGTAAAAATGCAATAAAATGCATTTTTAATGTTCTGTTTCAGCAGGTTCTAATGTGACTGTTTTGGGATTCATCACGGTGGAAATGTGTATAAATGCCTAACTATTCCTACAAGGCATTTATAAAATCTATAAAAGAACAAAAAAGTCTCTTTCTTTGGATCTAGGTGTGTATTTTCTCTCTTCTCTTTTACATCTAGCATCTTGTACTACCTGCTTGATCTGTCATTTTATACTGTAGATGGACAGCTGGAAATATGCAGCTGCAGAGCTGCTCCTTATGCATTAGGGGTGATGGTAAAAGGTTTGATTTAGAGAACCTGAGTCCATCTGCTGTCCTACTTATCACTAATAAACTAGACCATTTTGAATTTTAGCTTTGTTTGTTATTTCGCTTTACTTTTTATTCAGTTACTTTATACTATAAGATTAATATTACAAAAGATCTAAACATCTGGAACATCTAATTTACAAATCAGTTTACTAAAGATATTGTCCTACTAGACTGCCTTATTTCATCTGTCTGCACAGATACATTTGTTGGTGCATATCTAAACAGTACTATGATGTTATGTATTTGTGGTGGGGTAAAGGGAAGAAAAGGGTTGCATCCCGTATTTATTGAATCTACAGCTGATTGTAGCCTAAAATGGCAAACATTAATCAAATCTGAAGGGTCCAAGCTTTTTATATACATATATTCTATTCTACAATCATTTAGCAGATGCTTTTCTCCAAAGCAATATACATTTAGTACGTGGGGTTCAATGTCTTGCCCAAGGACACTTCAGCATGTAGTCAGATGGAGCCTGGAATCAAACCACCAACTTTCAGGTGGGCAGACAGCCTCCCCTGTGTACAGTGGAGTAACTCTAAAGGGAGACTAAGTGCAAATTTGTCAGTTCAGTCGAAGAACTTCAGGTTTCATTTTACAAAAAAGATACTCTCTTAATGCAACGTGTAGATGTGGTAAAAATGAGACGCCCCACTGCTCTGGAGTTTCAGACGCCAAGGACAGATTGGAATTAAATGATTGTGAAGATTTGTACAGAATTTGATCCAATGTACAGAGCATGCCCCATATGTCACCGTATGCCTGAATTCCTGCATGCGTTCTCCTGTGTGTGTCCCGCCACAGCAACAGACGACCTAATATTATAAGAACAGGCTGAGAGGAAGGAGAAGCCCCCCAGTAGGTCCACATGCTGAAAGCAACTCTTCAGCAAATGGCAGCTGTTCACATTTCCTGCGTATTGGATGTCGAGCGGTGGCTATTGCTCATTTGCTGAGTGCATTATTAACAGATGGACTTCCCGCTCTACTCTAATATTGAGAAACGGGAGAAATGTGTACCGTGGACATACACACACAATCTGAACAGCTGCTGCTCAAGAAATAAGCACATGTAGGTATTTATTGCTCAGTCTGGCCTCCGTTTGTGGCTCTATATGCTTCTGTCAAGACATATGACAGTATGTCAGTCTTGAGTACATGAGCGTATGTGGATTGAGTGTTTGGGTTTTTGTCTCTCAGCAATGCTGCTTGTGTGGGCCAACTATGGGACCAGAATTCCCCTTTGACCCCATTGTTGCTTTATTTATTCACATGGGATGATTTGATTACCAGTGAATGCATGACTGTCAGCACTGTACATTCCATGGTGAAGAACCAGTTGGCTGTGACCGTTTGTGTATTTAGGGTAGAGTTTACAGAAATAAAGGGCAATTGCAATTATTGCAATCTTAAAAAAAAATAAAATCAGTATATAAATCTTTCTCACCGATCCACGGGAAAGAAAAAGAACAACCTGGAAATCTGACATTTACAACATCTGCCAAACTGGAATGTGCAGACGTAGGGATGGGTTAAGAAAACTAGAAATAGTCTCAGCGTAATTTACAAAGTTCAACTGAATACTGACATTTTACAACTTTAATTTTTGAAACTTTGAGAGCTTTTGAAAATGCATCTTTGACAATACCATCTGGACCACTTTGATGAAAAAGATCATTTTAATAATTAGAAATTCATCCATCCATCCATCCATTGTCACTCTGCTTATCCAGGGTTGAGTCCTGGGGCAACTGCTCAGATGGGGAAACCCAGACTTTTCTCCCCTGGCTACATTTGCCAGCTCATTCAGGGTGATCTTGATGCCTTCTCAGGCCAGCCACAAGATTTAATCCCTCCAGACTGGCCTGTGTCTCCACTGGGTTCTCTTTCTAGTACATGCTCTGAATACCTCAATGGGGAGGCGTTCAGGAGGCATCCTAACCAGACACCCAAGCCACTTCACCTGAGGCCTCATGTACAAAGACTTGTGTGGATTTCTTACTGAGAGATGGCATACCACCAAATTTAGAAAAATACTAGAGCCTAAAAATATTAAGATGTATGAATCCATTTGTATTTTGTTCCCACACATATTTCACTGATAAATCTGACATGCATGTGTCTCAGCACATCTTCTGAACTGCCTTTATTGAAGACTTATGTAGAATGTTTTTGCCTTGTCTCTTAACTACAATCACCATATTTACAGTTTTAATTATGAATAAAAGTTAAATTTACTTTAAAGAGATAAAAAAAGGACCATGTAAACACAAAATTCTTTTGGAAAATGAAAATTTGGAATTAAACGCATTTCTGATGTAAATGGCTGCATTTTTTCTTCTAATTTAAAAAAACTGAACTGATTTATTCCTCTGTCATGTAAACTTTATTCCTCTCTAAGTTAATTCTAGTCATTCTGCGCATGTTTGTTACCTTGTCCCATTATCTGCTTCCAGACTCTGCTACTCTATATTCCTTCTCCTTCTCAGCTGCTGAAAAAATGAAGTGATACTCTTGTATCAAGCTGGTAAATCAAAAATATAACTAAAGTAGAAGCGAAAACAGAACTTATTCTGTTGTTTCCCATGTTAGCTGACAAGACGAGAAGCAGGAAATGGTTTGTTTATTTCCAGTTAGGTCCTGTGTCCATTTAGAACCCTTCCCAACCCTTACATCTAAAGCAGAATTACAAGACGGCGAATAAACTTGTTTCAATGTAAACCTCAATTTGGACTTATATTTAAAGACGCACCGCTTCAAGCTGGATGCACCTCAGAAGGTCATTACAGGTTTTGGCTGTACTGGAAACTTGAATTTCTCTCCAGGGAGGGATGGATGGAGGGATGGATGGATGGAAGGAAGGAAGGAAGGAAGAAAAGAAGAAATTTAAATATAGGTAAATATTTAACATTATAACTGATGTGGGCTAATTTGAGGCTGATTGGAGGCGCAAAAAAAGCCAATACACACTTTTAGCATGTCAAAGACAGGTGGGCGGAGCTTCCCAACATGCTTTGCATGAATTTAGTAACCTGTTAGAGATGAAATGTTTTAAGATTTTTTAATCTTTAAGATTTTATTACTTAAATACACTAGTTTTGCAGATATAGTGGAGTAATCTGAGATACCTGAACTCCTCCACTTGGGAATGACGTCACACTTCACCTTTTCCAGCTCAGTTGGAGGAGCTGAATCTCAGCCCAACTGTTTCACATTTAGTTGGGAATCACTAAAATTAAAGCAAATTATAGTAGCAATTTGCAATCATTAACCTTTGGCAGTATCCCAAGCACATGTGTATGAACAAAAATAGTAAAAATCTCCAAATTAATTGTTTGATCACCAGGATCCTTATCAGCTAAAGTCAAGGATGATTAAACAGCTAAACGCTTGTTCGTGGGTCTGATAAATTATTTTCATCCTTCATTTAGTTATTAATACTTTCAAAATAAGTCTGATTGAGTATGAACAATGGTATAATTTACAATGACATGCAGAATGTTTTAGCTAGGATAGCTCTGCATAGCCAATGAAATACCCCCCAGTCCCTTATTCTCACCATTTCATATGTTAAAACTGGTTAGCACTCTTTTCATATTAGTTTCCCAAAATGTTGTAACACTTGATTCTGGTTCAAGTTACTAAAGTTTCTGACAACAAAAATAAGAAAAAAAGGTATTGGGACATAAATTAACAGATTATGTAGCAAACAACAGTTTCACAGACTTTTTTCTATCTTGTTTTTCCAGACTATTATCCAGATTTCTGTCTCACCAAAAGCTCTTCCCAAAGCCTATCCTGGCACCCGGTTTTTGGCAAGAGTCGACTCATTTCGTTCTCTTCTGTCCAACCTTTGTACATTTTCTCTGTTTGCTATTTGTCTCCTGAATATGTAAACACAACCAAGTGCTTCCTCTGCGCTGCCATTCCTAAACTGGATACCCATTGAAGAAGACATAAACCAGTCTACTTCCTGTGTACCTCAAGCCATTCATGATGGCACAGGAACTACACGAAGGCAAAGTTTATCTTAAGTGTCTCCTGCCATTTAAAGACACATTTGTTAACTCAACCAACCATCAAGAGTCCTGGACAGCGGAACAGCACACTTACAGCAACACTTTCCACTTCTCGTAAAACAAACAGCAGAGGCAAAAGAGTCTGATGGAAACGAGTGTTTTCAAGGTTTCTCCTGGCACTGATGCCATTTTTGGGTCTAAAGGAGGAGAGCGATTTGAGCTTTTTAATTACAGAATAATGACCTATTAAATCACATCAACAAGCTTGTCAAAATTAATAACCTGTAAAGGGTTATTGCTGAAGAAGATCCTCACCATGTTGAAAAATAAAGAAAAGAAAGATTACAACAACTGGGATGTTTGCTTGTTGCTTTAAACTGATGAGCAAAATGTTCAAATCCAATTGTAAACAGAGACTGAGGAATCAAACCTCCTATAAATGTTCTGTCTTTAGAAAGCCTCAGAAATCTTTCTGGGTACATTGCAGTCAATTATATGCAACCCTACTGAGAGAAAACACAAATCAAACTAAACAAAAATAAAGAAAAAAACAGTGTTTTACCCACGTTTATGCTGCTGTCATACCATTCATCTGAGATGTCATTACAATCACAATGAAAGATGTAAAAGCAAAAATAATGAGGAAAAAACTCATTTGATTAAATGCTCGGGAATCAATTGACCTGTCTGTATCAATCTTTTCTAGATGTATAATTTATAAAATGGTACATGTTAAGCATACACTCAGCAAATCTAAAAACACACATCTAAAGCACCTGCCTCATGTGAGCAATATAAACCATGTTACTGTATCAGCTCTTGAACTGATATCTGAATACAGGAAGATCTTTTTACTGCTGAGGTAGACCTACAATTGAACTATGACGTTAAAAGTGACCACAAACCAAGTTTCTGTGTTTTGAGGACGCTGCCAGGCAGTCTCAAGGACCTCACTTCTAGTGGCTCTTCCTGAACTTTTTCCAGTGTTTTATCAGTGCACAAGATATTTTAAAAAACAAATATCCTAATCCTAATAATGCTGCATACAAAAAAATCCCCTGTTCATCCCAGTGGACGTCCATGCATAATAAAACAGTGAACATGAGAAAAATGTAATACACCTCTCAATTATAGTAAGAGTATTTTTTCATAAAACTATGGCTACAGGTTAGTGACTAAAGCCATTCAAGTTGGAGAAGAGCAGCTGTTATTCCTGCGTTTTTCTAGTGTCTTTCTAAGCCGAAAAGAAATGCAGTGCTTACAAAAACAGCAGATTTAATATCCTTAGTATAAATATCCCTGTGATGGACTGGCGACCTGTCCAGGGTGTACCCCGCCTCTCACCCAGTGTCAACAGGGATTGGCTCCAGCCCCCCCGCGACCCCGTTCAGGGAACAAGCGGTATAGAAAATGGATGAATGGATACCCTAAATATAGTGTATCATTCTGCTGGACTAAATTCCTGCTGCAAAATATTTTAAACTGCAGATCACTTGAGTATTTTCATTGTCAGACTGCATGCATGTATATACCAAGCAAAATATATACATAAATAAAAATGTTTAATTGATTATTTCTTCCTGTTGTTTACGTAAACAGAATGTTTGAGGTTTTAATGAACCCAAACATGTCTCGTGACCCGTTGTCACACTGACAGTAGTGCCACAATACTAAGTAACTGAATGACAGTCTGGGACCAGCACTGGAAGAGCTGTGGTGGCAGAATCTGGCATGTGATGCCAGCGCTCCTCTTGCTGTCCTGAGAAGCTGCCAAATCATAAACCTCTTTCAACAAATGGGCCGTGACACGGAGATCCATCTCTGTGAGCATGCTGGCGCCGGGGACCAACTCCACCAGACCGGGTCTGTCTATGTCCCCACAATGTGTCTGCGGCTCCTGCAGAATTATCAGCTGGGCATTGAAGACACAGCAAACACTGTGACAGATGTCAAGAGCTATATCTGTATTTATGTGTGAACTTTCAGAGTCTGCTGTGAATTCCTGCACAGTTACTAATCACATGAGAACTGTGTCATTCACATTGATGCACTGACGTTATCTGGTTAATATATTTAGGCTTCATTAGATTAGTTTTTCTTTTTAAAGAAATCCTTGTAATGTATGTTTGCAAAGTAGTTTATAGAGGAATATATGTGTGGGATTATTTACTTAATCACATAAATATTAACATCATAATTGATTTTCAAACACTATATTGGTTTTTGTTAAAGAATGTACTGTAATAACTATTTTTATCTATATATGACTGCATTAAGATGCATAGATGTGAATATGAGTATTTATTTCCTTTTTAATTTTTTTTTATTACATTTTTAATTTAATTATTATTATTTTTTTTAAAACACATTTGTAATGTAATGTTCATAGATTTAGATAGTTTAAATGGAGACTCCAGTCAAAGACTTGGACTCGAGTCGCACTTAAGTTGCATTTCCACAGACTTTAGACTCGATTTATATCAATTTATAATCTATTTATAATGTCCAGTCTGCCATTTGTGTTGCGTGCTGTCATTTGTCCAGACGTCACACTGACGTAACGACACATAAACAGAGAGTTGCAGCACACGCGCTATCAATGAATACAATCTCGTCAACAGTAGTGCTGCAACTGTTGGGTAAAACATGATAGAGAAAGGTCAAAATAAGCTGAGCAAACTGGAACATCTGTGGTATATTAATCCAGGACGCTGGTGGAGCAGTTTCCCTGAAACCTGTCTTCGACTGGATAGGTGAGTTGACAGCAATGACAGGTTTAAACTACTGTAAGGGGGGAGTAACCTTGCCACAACACTGAATTGATAATTGATCCCTTTACAACAAGGCCGCTGACAAACAGTTTTACAGTCCACCTGATCTGCAGCTGTCAGAACACCTGCCATGACATAATCACACAAACAGGACAGGTGTTCATTACCACCTGTCATGATTTTTTTTAATCTAAAGCGATTTTGATTGCACAGAAATAATATTTTCTTAGTGTATTTAAAGTATCTTGTTACATGTTTTCCCTTTTTTATTGAAATACAACAGAGGACTGCTTTTTTTTTTGTAAACTTGTCCCGTCCAGCATCCCGACTGGTCTGGTTATGGGATTAGGCACTCCTCTTGAATCTTCAATTATATACCTAATATAATTTAAAGTGACATTATTATTATTTATTTATTTATTTTGATTTATTTAAAGTATGTTTCTTGCTAATTTTACATAAAACCACTGAACTAGACCAGTCGGTCCTTTAAAAACATTCTAAGGTCTCTTAAAAAAATCAATCAGACGATCATCAGGAGCACCTTCACAAAGCAAAACTATAAAAACAACAAACTATGCGCAACAACTATATATGTTTGCTTTGTGTTTGTGTGAGTAAATGTTGGAGGTGAGTTGTGTTGAGTTATCGTGAGAATCCAGTGATCTGGCCCCCAAACTCCTCAGCAACCAGCAGCTAAGACAGAGAACAGAGCCAACCAATCAGAGCCTATCTTATAGACAGCCATGGATTTTACTTTAAATGCATCCAAAATAAAACTTTCCTTGTGTTTCTATTCTAACTACATTACAGTAAAAAGTGAAAAAGAGCTATCAGTGTCAACAAGCAGCTTCATTGCAGCTCAGGTGTTACACTGCTTTACAATCAATTCTGGGTTCATCTATAATTTCATTTGATATGATTACGCCAAACTATTAGCAAACAATTCTTAGCTCCCCTACCCTCAAGCTCATTTGTCATGCTACCAAGCTTTACACAGAGATACTCACAATATTTATTGTTAAATTGACACTAAGCCTCATCCATCTGGGATACAGCACGATAACATTCTGCTTTATTACATCCCTCCAAAATCACATTTTCACTTTAACATGCAGAACTCTTTGAAATATATCAAGCGGCAGATTCATTCTAAACATGATGAGCCTTGCAGGACAATATCCAAATAAAATAGCAGGAAAGCTCCCATTTCTTTGAGCAACCAAAGGTGCTTTTTATATGTGTCTCTCACATCAGGACCGATTGCTCCACACTGATTTGTTTGTCTCTCCTGGGAGGGCATTTAGACATATAACAGTTGTAAAATCCTGCTAAGAGCTTTCATAACTCATACTGCACTGATGGACGGGGATGATTACTTCTGATTATTATGGAAGCTTTAATCAACTTTAATGAATGCCCACCAACCTGCAAAGTCTCTAACATGAGCTTTTTCTACTATTAAAAATATTACCTCATGCATTTGACCTGTATTTTAAACAATGATAATGAAAAACAATCATGAAGTTTAAGATAAATATGTTAACAATTGTTTGAAAATTACATTAAATAACTGTATTTACTGCGTTAGAAACTCCCGTTATCCACACTTCTGAGACATTAACACATCAGATTTAATTTCAAACATCAGAAATCTACAACTGCAAATTGATCTAAGCCAACAAAACTGAACAAATACTCAGTTTAATGCAATGATCCGTATGCTTTTTAGTCCTTTTATGAATAGCTATCTGAAATGATGGACACAAAGTTGCTTTATTTATACACTCATCATCACATTTTTAAGCACATCAGGGTTTTAAAAACAGTTCATTCTCAGACTTTGATAAAAGTAACATCCTTGTGGGGAGCTGGACTGGAGCAGCAAATAAGAAGAGATATTTATTGGTGGTGGCATGTGCTGTACATCAGAGGATATCACCAGTTTCCATGTTAACTCACTTTTACATCTGAGATTGTTTATACCAAAAAAAGAGATAAAGATTTTGTGCAATCACTTCCCCACAATGTCATTGTGTCACAAAACAGCAACCATGTCAGTAACCTGTTAAATGTCTCAAATCAACGCTTTGTGCTACGCAGTAAGGTGGAAATCTGACCAGGCTATTGACTGCTGTCTCATTCGCCATAACTCTGCTGCGGTCTCCATATGCGTGGCATCTGGATGCCTGAAACAAGGCGTGATTTATCACCACCATGACAACACAGTGAACTCTCTCAGAGCCACTGACAAACACCAAACTGTGTTGACCAGAAGAGATGGAGAGTCCCAAATGGACCAACTGGAAGAATTTTCATCACATTTACAACCAGTCTAAAAACTGTTAATGGTTTGGCTGTGCCAGTTTGTAATACCACATAATGGTACTGTATACAAAGCTGTAAACCATAGTTAGACCAAACAGAGTGGATTTATGCTTGATATTGATTTATTCATGAGAACTGCTGCTGATGCAACAGGCAAAAACAAAAAAAAAAAAGATGGCTCTTCATTATGACCGCCATTATTTTCCCTTCACTCCTGACTCCACCACTACAGCTGCTTTGCGGTGATGAAATTACTCTGGCAAATTATGGTTTTAATCAGACACCCATGGTTCCGCTACCACAGAAACAAGTGGCCCTTCAGCACTTCCCCCCCACACGCTCCAGATGTGGAGACAGCAATCATGCTCAGTGGGAATAACATAGCAGCTGCTGCTATGAGACATAACACAACCAGCACTGAGCACAGCAGTGTGAGATTCCTGGCATAGTTATTCCCTTAAGGAGAGGGTTGGTTTGCAGTTAGAAGGATATTTGCATCTAAGAGAAATCACTATCATGCTACTGATAACAGCTACAACTACTGCAAAACTTGGAATTTTGTTTTATGGACTGAGAAGCAACTTCTGGATGAGGGACTGACCAACACAAAACTCCATCTGACTCTGCTTGCAGCAATTATCATTGTATTGTCACACATCGCCCTCTAGTGGTGTAATTCTGTACAGAAAATTCAGTGATAAGGGTTAAATCCATGTCAATGAAAACATAAATACTGTGAGATACATTTAGTTAAGTTAAATCAAATGAAAGTTTCTTGCTTTAAGCAATTCATTTTGACTTTGACCACTCAGCAAGGGGGCCCAGTTTTTAAGTAACACTAACTTCATTAAAATGTGTAAACTGATTTATTTAACAACAAGTGTGTCTGAGATAATCAAAGACAGATTGCTCTGCTAAAGACATTTAACATGAAAGGAAACGATAGGATCTGCACTCATGCATTTTCTTGGTCCCAGAGGAAAACCCTTTATGGTAAATCATTTTACAGAGCAAGCGCTGGAGGCTCCATTATCACCCTCCTGGATTAAGCTGTGACTGCTGACAGGCTCACAGGGTGCATAAATGTCAGAGCACATGGCTGCACTATGGGTCAGATTAAGACATTAAAAAATACTGGATGCAACTGGAACATCGTTGAAATTAGTGAGTCATTTTGGACAGTTTTTTATTTACTGGTTCAGCAGTGAAAGCTTCACAGTCTGGTCTGATACATGGCTTCTATAGACTATACTATACTATACTATACTATACTATACAGTCATTTGGCAGATGCTTTTATACAAAGCAACTTACATATGATAAGCAGTCATTTTAAATATAGCCATTAACCTAACATGCATGTCTTATGGGTGGGAGGAAGCTGGAGTACCCGGGGAGAACCCACGCATACATGGGGAGAACATGCAAACTCCACACAGAAAGGTTACTGGACAACCCTCCCCAGCCTGGGCTCGAACCAGCAACCTTCTTTTTGTGAGGCCACATCGCTAATCACTGTACCACCATGCTGCCCAGACATGGTTGTGTGTGGGTTAGGGTCATATTTTTTAAGTTTAGATCTTTTATTATGTTTAACTATGTAAAAGTACTGAATGTAAGTTTCATCAATTTATATTCATGATCACTTTAGTTGCTTACTGTGATGTTTTTATTGGGTGGTAAATTGGGTGATTGTAGAGAAGCATTTCACCACCCTCTTGTATGTACAACTTGAACTAAAAATATTAATCCTCAGTAGAAACAATATGCAAAATAGCCCAACATACAGTGTCAGTTATATATTTTTTAAAAAAGACCCGTATTGTTGTCAAACATGACACAGCCTCAATGTCTCACTGTTTCATCTAATCCTCTCTATAACAACAGTCCATGTGGATTATCTTCCACATACCATTTAATGTTAGCCATTAGAAGCAACATTAATTAGTTATAGATCATTAAGTCTTTTAATTACCTGTTCAGTCAACTATCTGAGGCATGATATACTATTTGCTTATGTTACATTTTGCAGCAACATCATTTTTAAGCCCCTGTGATGGACTGGTGACCTGTCCAGGGTGTACCCCGCCTCTCACCCGATGTCACCTGGGATTGGCTCCAGCCCCCCCGCCACCTCGTTAGGGAATCAGCGGTAGAAAATGGAGGGATGGATGAATCATTCTTTAGCTAAACATTTTTCCAAATAAATGTTGCTTTTTGAGAACCTTAATCCTATTTACATGTGCAGTATCTGTTTTTCCATAATGAGAGCAAGAGACTTTGTTTCTGCACTCAGGTTTTAACCAAACTTTATGGTGATTTAAGCTAAATGGAGGAGCTACTCATCCCTTTTTTTAACCTGATCTTTTTAGCTCTTCAAGCTTGAATTTGGTTTGAGAGTTATTATACTTTGTTTTAAATTTTAAACTCCTAACATTAACATGTCTTCATAACTTTTTCATTCATTATGTTTGGCTAACACTTCCTGTTGACCTTCACTGTTAGCTAACAGTTTTAGCTATTGCTAATACTACCTAAAACACTGTATTACATTCATTTAATTACTCACACAAATATATGCATTAAATTTTGGTACAAAAGTTTGTGATGTTATACTTTGTGAGCAAATTGAACAGTTTCAAATCAAAGACAACCACTTTACCCCCAAGACCCAGGGCAAAGCTGCAATTATAGGACATGTACTGCTGCACTTACTTCAAAAGGTCATTATAAACCACAATATATAAAGCCCTTCATGCAACAATATTCTCAGGTTGCAGTGGGCTCTTTTAGCAGAATAACACCCTCAGTAGTCTTAGAAACACTTTGAAAAAAAAACTATATGTTGATTTGAAGCCTGGAGCTAGTTTAAATTCTTTGGCTGACTGCTTTGCACAGCATTTATTTCTAAACTGCTTCAAGCAAAGTGGGAAACGAAAGAGAAGAAAGAAGAAAACTTAATAAATCCATGTGCTATTACATCTACAATGACAGATCAAAAAGTAAATTGTTTAAATGAGACATAATTGCCTTTGTGAGTGTGTTTGTACCTATCGTATACCAATTTAAATTTCCATGACATCTGTTATTCTCACAACCTTTCTTTTTTAAAATGAACACTTCAAAAAGCTTCATATGTTGTGTGTAGCCAACTCTACTGTCCATGCCGGTCACGTAGCTAAGCTAACAACTACCACATGGGAGCCATTTCAGGAGCACAACCATGAGTTTTTGCAGAGGGCCATGTAATTGAAAATGAGTGGAACATTTTCTAATTATAAAAGCTCACAAGCACACACTAATTTCTTGCCCCTTCTGTGGCCTAATGTGCCCTGTTAGCTTGTGGCTAGCTGTGCAGCTGAAACCACATGAGGCATTGGAGATTGCAGGTTTGGCAGAAGCTGTTTTGCTAGGGTTGGGTTTTAGTCATGGTTGGTTAGCTGAATAAACACTTTGTAAAGTGGGACGGGCATATGTGCAGAGAGATTCTAAACCCAATCAAGGAAAATACAAATTTTTCATGTGTTTGGCGTGAGTTTGACGTTGTGTGGTTTCTGCTTAGCAATAATTATAACGTCCTAATTGTGGACAGTGGATTCCAAGTTGGATCATATTTAGGAAAATCTTTTTCTTTTCATTTAGTCATAGGTTTCCAGTCAGAAATCCCAGATTATTGTTTGTTTTTACATAATCTGACACTTTAAAACCTGTTGAGGAGTCATATTGGTGACGGAAGATTGGACCTTAGCCCTGTTTAAACATGGTCAAACAACTGTTTTTACATTTTATCTTTCAGGATGAAGTCAATCTGTTGAAAAGTTTATTTTTGGCTACATGTTTTCTATTTAAAACACAAGCCAGTTTCCTCTTTATTTCTAGTGTTCAAGCATTCAACAACAACTTCAACTGGCCTTTGTGAACTCAAGGGCATTTTCAGAGACCGTCCGTATCAGCCAGTTTTTCAGAAGGAGTTGTTTTGGCTTTAAAACCAAAGTAGGAGTGTTCGTGTCTCAACCAAAGCTACTGGCAGATGTGCTTTTTGCTTTAGGAGCCATGCTGTAATTAACAAACAAACTGTAGGAGCAAACTGATGGAAACTTACATAGTAAGGTCAGGGAACCTTACCGGCTCAGTGGCAAAAACAACAGCCCCATTGGCTTTTTTTCCAATCCTAGTTTGTAATCTGGTAGCCGATCCTTGCTTCAGTCCAAACAGTCCAAATTAAATCTCTAGAGGCAGCCAAAATATAGCTCCAGGAAACCAAACTTCTTTAAATAGTTATCACTGGCTTTATTTACAATATCTAAAGTTGGGTTATAGCCTGGAAGTTTGGCTTTTTTAAAAAACTGTCTTTGTTTTGCACCACTTGTCCAGTGAAGTTTCCTGGAAGTAATCCCAGAGGTATCTGCTTACTGCTTATCTTTTAATCATCAGGTTTTTTTTGCCATGCACTTTGCCAGTGTGTTCCTGGCGTGAACAAAGTTCACAAGTCATCAGTGCCATCTTTAGAGAGGAATCATAGGCTGCTGGAGAAGAGTTTACCCCCGCTGTGATCCTGTCCAGGCGGGGACACATTCATTGTGAAAGCTTCATTTTATTTCTGCTAATTAAAATACATTTTTAATTCTTTTTGCTTGGCACAGAAAGAGATCCTTCAATCGCCTCTGATCTCAGTGAGTAAAGTATTTTATAGGGAGTGTTTATATTGACTTCTGCATTTTTCTTTCAGCAGACGAGAGACGATAGTATGTTGGTTGTTGGGTTGACCAGGTTGCAGCATCTCCTCTCTGTGTGCCGTCTTGCACCTTGCGCTTGTGGCATTGCGTGTCTATTTGTGCGTGTGTTTGAGTTCTAGATATGTTGATGTATTTTTATTTTCATTTGACATGCTTCATTTATTGTAACCTGCCTTCCCTGCACAGCCTCATCTGCAAACTCCCTGGTTATGCCCTGAGACAAGCTAGAGTCTTGGTGTGGCCACATATACATATCGTCCATCCATCCATCCATTATCTACAGCTATTCCCTGAACGGGGTCGCGGGGGGCTGAAGCCAATCGGGGTACACCCTGGACAGGTTGCAAGTCCATCACATGGCCAACACACAGACAAACAACCATACACACACACATACTCACTCCTATGGGCAATTTAGAGTCTTCAATCAGTCTATCCCCAAGCTGCATGTCTTTGGACTGTGGGAGGAAGCCGGAGTACCCGGAGAGAACCCACGCTAACACGGAGAGAACCAACGCTAACACGGAGAGAACCCACGCTAACACGGAGAGAACCAACGCTAACACGGAG
>JBAMHV010000008.1:23008608-23023671 GCA_037177535.1 Pseudomugil gertrudae
TTGGAGAGAACCCATGCTAACTTGGAGAGAACCCACGCTAACACGGAGAGAACCCACGCTAACACGGAGAGAACCCATGCTAACTTGGAGAGAACCCACGCTAACATGGAGAGAACCCACGCTAACATGGAGAGAACCCACGCTAACACGGAGGGAACCCATGCTAACTTGGAGAGAACCCACGCTAACACGGTGAGAACCCACGCTAACACAAAGAGAACCCATGCTAACTTGGAGAGAACCCACGCTAACATGGAGAGAACCCACGCTAACACGGAGAGAACCCATGCTAACTTGGAGAGAACCCATGCTAACTTGGAGAGAACCCACGCTAACACGGAGAGAACCCACGCTAACACGGAGAGAACCCACGCTAACTTGGAGAGAACCCATGCTAACTTGGAGAGAACCCACGCTAACATGGAGAGAACCCACGCTAACATGGAGAGAACCCACGCTAACACGGCGAGAACCCATGCTAACTTGGAGAGAACCCACGCTAACATGGAGAGAACCCACGGTAACATGGAGAGAACCCATGCTAACTTGGAGAGAACCCATGCTAACTTGGAGAGAACATGCAAACTCCACACAGAAAGGTTCCTGGTTGGACCACCATATAGCCTCCAAGACCTATGGTCTAGTGGTAGGCTAACCCCCCCAGAAACCAAAGGGAGAGCGGAGAAAGCGAGATTGAGTCCAGAGCTTTAGGGCAGCTTTAGGGAGCTTTGGTGGAGAAGTGGTTAGCAGTGTGGCCTCACAGCAAGAAGGTCGCTGGTTTGAGCCTAGGCTGGGGAGGGTTGTCCAGTGGCCTTTCTGTGTGGAGTTTGCATGTTCTCCCCATGTATGCGTGGGTTTTCTCTGGGTACTCCGGCTTCCTCCCACTCAGAAGAGCGTCTGCCACATGACTGTATAGTACATATCATCTCTTATGTTTTGTCATGTTGAGCTACATAATATGTACATGCAGCGCTGGACTGGGACAAAAAATTTGCCCAGGCACTTTGAGCTGACCAGGTATTGATTGACAATAAAGGCAATGAGTAAAAAACTTTATCAGAGTGCAAACACACTGCCTTGTTTGTTTGATAAACTAAAGCTAACACCATCCTCCTTGTTTAACATTTGATAAAATGTCAACAGATTATTGCAAACTATGCATTCTCCTATTAAAAATATTCATGTAACTGTAACATTTCAATATGAATCCTACTGCTCTCATCAACGGTCTAAGTCATAAAAAATAAGGACAAAGATGTGTGAAGGTTTAATGCATACTTTTCTCTATCCACAAACACACACATGCAAACACACATACTACATGTTTTCTCTGGATGTCTTTAGCATCTGCTAGATTTAGTGATTCAGTGAGGAGGTCAGCAAGAGGAGAGTGTGTGTATGTTTTTTGCTGAGAGTGATGAATAGCATTTTGCTGGCACTGAGGTCAGACAGTCAATGTGCTCCCCCAGCTTTCCAGACATTTGCTAACATACGGCCCACATACAGCCTCAAGCTCGTAAATTAGATCCATTTAGCTGAGATGTCGATCCACCTTTCAAACAAAAGCTGCCAGACACTGTAGCACTAGGTCTAAAAGCTGTGTTTTTCTTTCCTTAATCTTTCTTTCATAGTATTATTTGTCTGCATTTGAAGGTCACAGATATGTTCCTCTCTTCTTCAGTAAAATCTCTGATCTCTAAGAACTCTGAGAAATCACAGGCTCCTTTTGCGGCAGGATGCATGTGCCTTTGTTGTGCCTCACAGTGTTGTTTGTAAGGTTCAAAGACATCATGAGTAATGCACACCTGAGCTGAAATTAGAGGTAGTTGTAGCTGAATCAGTGTGTATAGTGGAACACTCTCCAACAAACCTCACTTTCTGAAACTTTGCATACTTTTCCCATCATTATGCAACAGCCTTTCAGCACAGTGTCACTTTGGTCAGAATAAAACTATCAATTATTATCAATGACGACATAAAGAGTGACCCTGTTTTAGTAACGTCTCATGTGTCCCTTCTCGTTTCTATCCTCCATTCATTGAAATCATTCACAGTCAAATATTCTTGAATATCTTCGTTCCTAAAATGCATCCACAGAATAAAGCGAGGAAGAGAGAGAAAGGATGGTGTGAGATGTATGACATGGTCCTGTCGTTCAAAGTATTTCCAGCTTTATGAACGAGCTATAGGCTATATTGTCCCCTTTGCAGAAATATGTTAAGCATTTGCAACCCTTAAGAACCCAGCATAACATATTTGACACATTCAGACATTTTGCATCACTTTATGGTAAAAACTTTGCTCAAAATTCTCTGGAACACAATCAGATTTTTCTCTTCTTCCCCTTAATGGACAGAAAGCAGAAGATTATATAATAAGAATTTCAACATGTCATGTGGTAATAAATGCTAAATATCCCAAAAGAGTATTATACAAATTTTTAAACATATTTTGTTTTCAGGGACAAAAACCCCCCCAATATTAAAAAATAAACTTTTCCTACCACTTACACATAGGTTGAGTTTTTAAGGTTTAAAAAAATTTGGTTTAACACTGTTATCCAGCTGTAACTGAATAATATGAATATATACCCGCTTGCATGGCAACCTTTGTCATCCTCTGACAAACTAATGCACTGCAGCAAAATGCTGCAACAAAGTTATGTAAAAAAATCTGCACTTGTTCCTATTGCAAAAACATTTTTATGATTATAGACGGATTAAACTGAGAGAAAAAGAAAACTCTTCTCTTGCCCTCTCTAGCTTTGAGTTATAGCTTGCCCTTAAACTAGCATCTCACCAGTGTTATGTGGTTTATACAAATAAGAATCATGGAAACTCTATGGGTGCTGCAGTCCATACATGTTGTGAGTTTTCCTGCTGCATCACACCTGACACACATCAGACTTAATTAGGAGACTTGTGTAGAGCTTGACGTCAAACTCGACACGTCTGCTCATTACCCGCTGGTTCGAGTCAGGTGTGATGCAGCAGGGAAACTCACAACACTTGGAGCTGTGGCGCTCATGCACCCCTGCTCTACACTATAACAACGGTGTTAATTGTTGTCTAAACCTGAAATCTTTTTTGAACCAGTAATGTTAGATTAACTGACTTACACCAAGAACATTTCAACAACTTCCAGAATAAATCTGTCATTAAAAATCCTTTTATGGCAAATGACTCAAAATATTGTGATCTATATGTAACCAAAAATTACATTTCACCATGCAGGGTCAGTGCAATCATCTCTCAGGTATAACTGTTCTGACCCTGCTGTCAGCCATTTATGATAAAATAACCCAGAGTTCTGTTAGATAAGATACCACATTATTGTATTAGAGGTAAAAATAACATTACATGAGCAGTGACAACTCTCAAATGGTAAAAACTGTTTTTAAAAAGTGTTTTTTCCAAAGCAAACTTCCCAAAGTTAATATTTTTTTCTAAGTTGGCTCTGTGGTGCCCTCTCATGGCCGTAATATTATCAGCGCTGTCAGGAGACGAGGCAAAAGGAGGTCATTGATTCATTCTCACATTTAATTACACCAGGTAATGTTAAAAAGTTTGATTAGTCCCCTAAACAAAATATCATTTCTAAGTATTAGTCCAACTAAATGTGGATGATACTCCCACACATCCCCCCACAGCGATCTTTTATTATTATTCAGTCTTGGTTTGAGTTGCTTTAAACTCTCCTATAGTATTAATGAAAAAACACATTTATACTTTATTCGCTGTATCCTGCCAGGGACCTCAGTAATATCTGGAAGATATAAATGCAGCCCTGTTTTGCCCCTCCTGCTTGTCACCAGTCTACATTTAGCTGCAGGATGGCATCACACTCCCCGACCAGGAGTTGGTGAAGGTCAACCAGAATGGTTTTGTTGGATACTGTAGCGCATACAGCATTTCCAAGCCGATCCCACAAGATTAATCTGAGTTGAGGTCTGGACTCTCTGCAGGTTGTTTCACCCTTCTCTATCTGGTCTGTGATGATCCTGACTCATCCTGAATCTTTGCATCCTGCTTTCCAGATGGATAAGATCACTGCTGACTCCAGACTCTCATTTTGAATTGTCTGTCTATTCATTAGATGCTCACAGGTGCTAATCATACTTCTGTAACTAACACACAGTTAAATCTCAAAATAAAAGTAAATCACATTAGGGGCATTAGCTACACATCTTTCCAGCAAACCTCAGAGGAGCCACCATCTTTTAAGGCACCTTAACAAACTTATGAATTTTATTCTCTCAACTGTTCATTCATGTCCTTAATGATCCATTTGAATATTTTAATATAAAAAATGCATATGTATCTGGCACTCAGGAGGAGAAATAATGACACTATTTACTGTTTTAAGGCACTAACTATGTTTTATGAATGGTTCACATTTATATTTTTATAAGGAAAAACATTGTCATGAAGCTCTGACACAATATATTTTATTATTAAACCTTATTTATTTAACATGAAACTGGAGAAGAACTTTACTTAGATTTGCTCAATCAGCAGCACAGTATGGTGGATATACAGTCTGCATATACGTTTCCTGGTAAGGTCTGGTGTTCTGATGCAGTCACAAAGCAGGAACAGTGTTGCAGATTTTTATTTGATATTAGATTACTAACACTAGATTAAAACAGCACAGTCTCACTGTAAAATATGTAACAGCTACATTGCTTCAGATACTGCTTCAAAAGTGTTAAAGGAATATACTGTTAAGTAAGTAAGTAAGTGATGGTCACAATACCCATAATCTACTGAGCAGAGTATGCCTGCAGGAACAAGAAAGTCTTACGTTTACTCTTAAATGTAGTGACACAGATTAGGGAATGTAAGGAGGGTGGAAGATCATTCCAGAGCCTCGGCGCAACAACCTGAAAAGATCGGTCTCCTCGAGTAAGTTTTGATCCGACGATCTCAGCCTCCGAGAGGGGGTATACGGACATAACAAGTCTCTTATGTAAGAAGGGGCCTGACCATGCAAGGCTCTAAAAGTGAGCACCAGGATTTTTAATTTAATACGAAGAGAGACAGGGAGCCAATGGAGAGCTCTTCTGTTTAATGTTACAATGAAACCCTACAAACAGAACAAAGAGCCATTTTTTGTCAAAAATATTAATAAAATCATACCAACAGAGCTTCATCACATCAGTTAAACCCTTTCTGATACAAACATTATGCAAAGGGAACAATTTGGTTTATTATTCAATTCAATTAACTTCAATTTACCGCTTCATAACAACTTCATCTCAGAGCACTTAACATACACACTAATTCCAAACTATTCAATATAAGTAGTCTAATTAAGGAAAACAAACCGATTGGATTGATTTATGAGTTTGATCCAGTCTCTCATCCTGAGCATGCATGTTGAAATGAAACAGCAGAATTACAGACTCAGATGTGAAATCACATTTTCTTTATATTTGTGCTGAAAACTAATTCTGGGTTTAAACCTAGGATGTGAGAAAAGCAGAGAAAGGAGTGAATGGGAGACAGGAAAGTAGTATATGTAAAATACAAGCTGCTGTGTGTGTGTGCTATGCATCAGTGAACATAATGCATTGCCTAATCCAGCAGGGGGCGCTACAATACAACACATTTTGCCTCTGTGTGACCCCTGTTCCTGTTTGGAGCAGTAATGACAAAAACACACCCACAGCTTCTACTGTGGACCTTACGTCTGAGGCTTGTCAGATATGCTTCAGCCACAAATTACAGTGGTGTGAATGTTCCAGGGAAACTTTCTGCCACATGCATTTTATTTTAAGTGCACAACATTTTTATTGCATAACTCATAAGCACCACTGAACCACCATCGCCTCTTCAAAGCAGTGGAAAAACTGTCTCTGCTGCAACCAAAATGCAGAAATTAGGACACTAAATGTTTCTATTGTATTTAAATCTTTAGTCTGCTTCATGGAGGATATTTCTATTCCAGTAATCTTTATATAGCAGGCTATATCTAGTCAGTCAATCTCTCTGAGTTCATGCTAGGAGTAAACAAAGGAAGAAGATGAGGCAAATAAACTGTATCTGTAGTGAAGAGCATCTCCCTGGATGTGAATATGATTTCCTCTTTCAAAGCTAAATTCAAATGAGTTCTTGTGTGAAAAATACGAGTCTTTCCTTCCAGCTTTTTATAAGTTCATAAAGCTGCTCAGCGCTGGAAATATGGGGAAAGCAGTTTCCATAACGAACAGCGACGTTTCCACTGCCTCTTGCTCCAATATAATTTAATAGCCGTTGCGGTAATTGAGCAAGTCTGTTAGGTGTTACGTGTTAATGTGTCTTAATTACAGAATTGACTCCCAGGACCTTCTCCGCATGGCAAGGAGGAAAAAGTTGCATGTTATAAAAAGAAAAAAATAATCGTTAAATTGTCTGTCTATTAAATTTATATAAATTATTGTATTATTCAAGCAGTGGACAGGATTAATATTCTGCTCAGGATCCATTTTAGCACGGAAAACAAATGGATTTGCAGTTAATGTCTCCATAATGAACACGTTGTCCCCTCCCCCCTTTCATACAAGCTCAATCTAGTTTGTAATATCTTTCAGACAGGCTTAAGTGTTGAATAGATTTATGCCCACAAAAGGCTGATAAAATCCTTATCTGTGATTAAATTTTACTCCTCTCTCATCATTAATATGCTTATTAGATTTTTTCCATCCTTTTATTTGATTAAGAGATTGCTCTGCTGAAGCATCACTCGTATCTTCACACCAGCGACTCTGAAAGTCAGCAGCTGCCGTCAAGTTTCGACTTATGATGCTGAAACTTTCATTGCTGCTTTACGTGACATTAGGATCAGAGGAAGGAGCGTGGCGGTTGATGGAAAGCAAGGAGAAAAGACGTACATTTCTGACCTTTTTAAAGAAACACCTCATTGACCTATAAAGAAGTGAAAGATTTCCCCCTGCAAACTCATGACAATCATTTTGGCCGGGCCTTTCAGCCTTGACCTTTTTTGACCTTTCTCTCTTCAACTTTTTGATTGTTAGTTGGAGACCAGTTGCCCTGTGGTTATGAGGGGAGATTGCACCGGACTCCTAAAGGTTACAGATTTAATTCATGCAAACAGCCGTTCGCATGGATTCTAGATAGATTTTGTTGTAGCTTTTGACACAGCCGACAGCTGTGTGAGGGAGACATTTTGAAGTCTTGAGTTACATTTTTTTGCCATCATTCAAAATTTCTGCTTTGGGCTTGAATCTAAATGGAGTATGTGCAGAAATATGTGGGAATTCAGTAAAAGGAAACCAAGGAAATAAGAGTATAAGACAGGTAATTGGATGAACCAGCTGTCACAAGAGAAATTCAATGAATTGGAGCAGCTATAAAATCAAAACCCCATTTTGTCCTATTTTAGAAATAGTCTCAGGTTATAACTAATAACAGAATACGTTCACTGGCCATGAGGCACAGCTCACAGCTGGGTTGGACTGACTATATACGGGAAACATTGGTCTGAGATTTTCCTGTATATTGACATGATAGCATCACACAGTGGCTACATTTGTCTGCTGCATATAAATGATGAGAATCTCCTGCTACTACATCCCAGTTGCAGATGATTCAAGCTTGTGTTCATCAGAAAATGCTACACTGTGTTCATAAAGGGATGGATATGGGGAGAAACAGTGCTGGCATATAAAAGCAGTGTGTACAAAGAGGGGCCTAAGTTTGCCAATCAAATATGCCCACACCAGTACACCACCAGCAGCCTGAACAGACACATGACATCTCTTACTGTCCAGTTCTAGTGAGTGAATTGTAGCCTCTGTTTCTTGTTTTTAGCTGAAAGCAGTAGCTCCCATTGTTGTCTTCTGCTTCTGAAGCCCATCTGCTTCAAAGTTGTACATGTCATGTGTTCAGATACTGGACTCCTTGCTTGTACCAGTTGAGTCTTGCTGGCTTTCTGTCATCTCCAACCAGTTTGCCCTCCCGTCTGACATCAATAAGACATTCTCATCCAGACAGCTGCTGCACACCCCATATTTTCTCTTTTTCAGATTATTCTCTGTAAACCTGTAAGAGATGGTTGTGCATGAAAATCCCAGTAGATCAGTTATTTCTGAAATCCTTAGACCAGCAATGTGCCACATTCAAAATCACTTAAAATGTCTTTCATCCTTTTCCTGATGATCAGTTTGAAGTTCAGTAAGTCTTCTTGGTTAGACTTATATGACTGAGTTATGACTCTGTTAAACAGCAGTTCAACAGGTGCACCTAGTTAAATTTTAGCCAGTGTATTCCTGGTTAAATTGTGTTGTTAGGATGGAGGGTTGAATCAAAGAGAACATTCAATGTGATCTATTGCTTTTCCCATGATGGGTAATTATTCTTTTTGAATTGTCTTGTGTGTTATTATAAATTGAATTACAATGAATTAATTTGTATTCATTTAGATTGATTATATTTTGTAAAGTGCCTTGGAATGACTCTGTGAACCGGCCCAATATAAATAAAGTTGACTTCAATTTAGCTGAAAAATGGCCAGTGATTGTAAATGCCACCTGTTTTCTTTCTGCAGCAAAGCTATAAAATTGGATCCCCACTTCCTCTCTGAATCAGTCTCCACCAATCAGTAAATACGAAATCATTTGTGGATGAAACAGATTTTAA
Organism: Pseudomugil gertrudae; assembly: GCA_037177535.1. Classification (NCBI taxonomy): domain Eukaryota; kingdom Metazoa; phylum Chordata; class Actinopteri; order Atheriniformes; family Pseudomugilidae; genus Pseudomugil; species Pseudomugil gertrudae. Next base: position 23,017,248 of record JBAMHV010000008.1, read on the forward strand.
ACAGACGAAAACTGCTTACTCAATGACAATAAAATATTCAACCTATTAATCAAATTAGTTGCATGACACCTCCTGCAAAGGTTTGTTAAGCTCGGTGTTTTGTGGGCTGCTGACAAAGTGACGCTGCAGCAGATTTGCAGTAAAACAATGGGGGACCAATCAGCATGACATAATATGCAGAAGAAGTACAATAAAATGTAAATAAAAAACAACAATAAAGTAAAGAGAGGACAATAAAACATTTTAAAGTGAAATAATAAACATAAAAAACCTCCACAAACCACAGAAAGACTAAGCTCCTGTTGGGCTATGTGAGAATGAACTTCTGCTTTTTATGGCTATTTTTATTAATTCCAGGAAAAACCGCTTCAAATGACAATAATTCTGAAAAGAAGTCAGATATCTTTGTTTAAAACGTTGTTTCTCCCTTATCTCTGGTTTCTGTAGCCTGTTCCTCTAAAGAAGAAACAAAAGTAAAACATATCTGAAGTTTTTTTTATTTCATACAGCCGAAGTGCTTCCCTGATTTGCTGACTTTCCTTTTAGCAGCACATACATCCTCTGGTGTGTTATGCCCCCTTTTAGGGGCAAGTACATTTTAGTATACTAATTAAGTACCCAGCTGCTGATGTGTAATAATCTGTTATCACTCGGGGGTAAAATTAGTGCACGTATCTAATGGGAATGCTGGTGCTTTTATGGCATGTGATTTGGAAAAACATAACAATATAAACGTACATAATATTATTACCGCCTCATATTGCATTGCACTGCAGTCCTGTCAGTCAAACGCATACAGACTCTGTGCACTGCTGCAGTTCTCCACCCCCTCTCACTGCACACTGATTTTCATTTCTGAGTCCACAGCAGGAGCCAAGGAACTGACTCCCAACGCTCCCAACTTAATGCTGCTCCCATTTCCCAGGTCAAGACATTATTGATCGATATAGAGAGCAATTATATAACCTGCTATGCATATCCCTCCGCCAGTTATTAGAAGAATATCCTTTATCACACCCTCTGTGAACTCTGAGGGAACACAGCAGGCTGCAATCTGGGTCTGTCTTCATCTACTGACTGCTGAGTTTTAAAGTCCTGACCTGCGATTTCAAAGTGTCGCAGCTGCCAGAACCATTTAGCCGTGACAATTACATGACCTGGGATGACAGCATGATTCTTTCTTTTCTATTTCTTATGTTTAGCTGGCGATATTATCACTACCTCCCAGGTAAGATGAGCCATATGATGAGATGTAATCATGTCAGATCAATATGTTCTGTGTAAAACTGTCTTGCACAGTGAGAAGATGGTGTTCAGATATGGATCAACTTTTAGAAAATTCAAAATGAGTGAACATATCTTTGCCTTCAGCATGATCTTATTTGACAAAAATATTCTTTTGATAAGTTCTTCAGATAAGCTAAACTGCACAAATCAATCCAGACAAGGAAAAAAGGGTTCAGATTCTGCCTTTTAGATGATGCAAGTGCGTGAATCTGCGATAAGCAGTGATGTCTCTGTACTAGATTCCACATTTTCTGATGCTTTTGTTTGTTTGCTTGAACATTTTCTCAGTTTTGTTTTATTTGGACGCAACTGATGTTGTTCAGCTTGGCATGTTGCTTCACACACCATTTAAAACATACCTAAGCATGAATGAAATGAACATGAAAATACTTTATTAATCCCTGAAGGAAATTCAAGTTTACAGCAGCTTGTGTCACTGGTGATCCAGGATTTGTTACTGGGGAAGCACCTCACTGGTCTTGTTGGAATGGTGCCGTCCTTATATAATCTGTCACACACTCAGTCAAGGTGTTGATATCATCTTCATGAGGCTCACAGAGGACAGTCTGTAGCCTGGAAGCATCCTCTCAGAGCATCTTCAGCATCATCAGACCAGGTTTTAATAGTCTTGTTATTTTGTTGTTTTATTTTGTCTGTGCTTCTTCGCTGTATAGCTATTTATCTTGTCTTTGATGTTCAGCACTTTGGTCAACTGTGTTGTTTTTAAAGCGCTATATAAATAAATTGGAATTGGAATTGGAATGACAGTTTGTTGCTGAACGATGGGTTTGTAGGAGGAGGTGAGAAGAACCAGATGATGGTCAGATCTTCCTAAAGATAGCAGAGGAGCTGTATGCATTTTTAAAATTAGCATAAAATAAGTCCAACGTTTTATTTACTTTGGTGGAGCAGCTGACAAACTGTTGAAACATTGGTAGACAGAGAGGGAGGTGTTGTTAAAATCTCCAGAGATCACCACAAATGTGCTTGGATGTTGTGTTTGAAGTCTGGCAAAGCTAGCAGTGACATGTCCAGGATGACACCAACGCTGGTTAACCAGCACTGCAACTCCACCTCCCTTTATTTTTCTGCTGAGTTGTTTATTGAGGTTTGATGCATTACAGTCTGGCATGTGTTCATGCAGCCATGTCTCAGTGAAGCACATAAAACTGCACTCTCTATATTCTTTCTGAGACCTGGTTAGCACCTGTAGCTTGTCAATTTTGTTAGCTAGCATTCTAGCTAGCAATCTTACGTTACCCATCACAACAGTTGGAAGAATTGGTTTAAATCTCCATGTCAGCATGTTGGGAAGTAGAAAACCCAACATGCTGACATGGAGATTTAAACCAATTCTTCCAACTGCTGTGTTATTTAAAGCATTAAATAAAGTTAAAGACTGTATGCCTGGTTTTAAAAGCAACTTGCGATTTTAGGCAGATCATAATGGAAAAAGTTAATTACTTGTAATACAATCACAGTGTCCAAAAGAGCTTACACTGATTTGAGTGCTGTTTTAGTCTTTATTTAAACAGCATATATCATGATGCAATAACATACTCATTGCAAACAACAACAATCTGTGCAAGTGCTCAAATCTCTTTTACAGTTTAAAAGAAAATGTGCTCAGTTTGAGGACTCTTGAAACATTCGGTGATACACTTCCTCATTGGCAGATCTTTTCCTCTTGTAAAAAAAAAGGAGTACTGATGAAACAAAACTCATTGAAAACATTAGCTCTGACTGCCAGAACACCAGCTCCTCTGAAGATGATTGCATCTTTTTCTGCTGCTAAGTATAAAACATATATCAAACTTCCCCATGAGCCTGCCTGTCACCAAGTAACCATTGCTATGTAAACACTGCTTGTCATCAGGATGGATAGGTTTGGGCATGAAGCCACTGGCCTGTGAGGTCTGTGTTACTATGCTGAATGAATGGGAACACTGAAATACAGCACACACCCTTATGACTCATCCATGTCTCTGTTTAGATACTTGGTAAAGTTGTACAGAGAATGTACTTGCCAAAGAGACAAGCCCCAAATACACGTTGAGAAACACGAGGATTTATGGGCGAGCTCATTTCAAGAGTTATCCAGTTGCAACAGGCACAATCTGATATCCACAAGTGTCAGAATGGCAAGAATGAACACATGGAAAGCTACAGTTCAAAGAGAAAGAGGGGAAAAGAGTTCAGAAAGCATTTAAGGTCAAGATGTATAATTAGATGCAAAAACTAATGCAAAAGTTCACATAAGAAGAATTCACCCTGAAAGAAGTCATTTTCTAAAAACTTGTTCCACTACTTCAAGAAGAGTCACCACCGATCTATGAATACTCGATCAAGTAAAAAGATAAACCTATGAAGAAATAACTTTCTTTATTTAACCAACCTATAAATAGACTCAGTGTGGGTTAGTTTTTTTTATCAGTCCTTTGAAAGAAGTTCTTCCTCTGGTTAATAAAATAACCTTTGCAGAACAGCCCTAGATGGAAAATATCCCAATTACAAAAAACAAATTCTGCAGACTGAAACATATATTTGTTTTTCTAATAACATCTTTAAACTTTTGCAATCCCAGATCTTGTGATTGGCGCAAGCAGTGGATGAGTTATGGCAAGTATGGCGTGTAAAATGCACATATCAACACAAACATATCAATTTCTTTTCTTATCAACGTCCATGCCTTTGTGACAATGCAATAAAATAGGAAAAAAAAAAAGAACAACACCGACATGACAGTGAAAAATGGAAAAGTGGCAACCGTACAAACACAAATGCATGTACGGCTTTCACTTCCTCTCTGCCTTCCTCTCATCTCTTTCTCTTCCTCTTCTTCACACAGAAACCATCCTAAAGACATGTTCATTCCTGTTGCAAGACTTACTATTAACAGAGCACATTCATAACAATACTGCAGGGATCACATTGTCTCCTAAACATAATGATATTATCCATCATGCTTTCCTGTAGCTCTGACACACATAGAAACACTGCTGAGGAGTCTCGCCAGACTCGGCTAGTAGCTTTATCTTAGATAATGTTTCATTATGCTAATTTAATTAGAATCATCTCAAACAAAATGACAACTTCCCTAAACTAATGAATATTTTTATTTAGGCGAAGGAGTTAATTGGGCTTTATGAACTTAAGAAGTTGCAATGGGATCTAGATGAGTCAGTGGGGATGACTGGACTTCAGTGGGAGAGGGAGGTGGGGAGGACTAATGGAAAACCGCTGCAACCAAGTCTGTCACTGACTCATCTGATGGTGTTCACAGCCTGGAGGTGCACTTGATTTTCACTCCATCACTGCTCTTAGGTTGTGTTCGGGCTGCAGTGCATAATACTTAATTTGGATTTTTGTATTAAATTAGATGTTTCTTAGTCTGTCCACATTTCCAATTAAATGTAACTTGTATGTGGTCTCCTGTATGACCCTTATGCTCACCAAAAGTGTCTCTCGTGGGAAGAAAACATGGAGACATTGTGGAAGTAAACGTGGATGCTAACAGTGAAGAGTATCTTATCAGTTTAAAGTTATCGTTCCAACCGTAGCCATCACATTTTCAATGGCAATGGCAGAGAGATCCAGACTATTCTCCCCCAGCCACTTTTGAACCTCCAAAACAAGACAAGACAAGACAAGGGGGACAAGATGCTCACAGGAAAGCCAAGAGAAATAGTCCCTCCAGTGTGTCCTGGGTCTTCCTTGGGGTCACCTCCCAGTGGGATGTACCTGGAAAACCTCCTGTAGGCTCCCAGGAGACATCCTGACCAGCTGTAAAGCCACTTCATCTGGCTCGTCTTGATCCAGAGGAGCAGCAATTTGACTCAAACCTCACCCCGGATGACTAAGAACTCTCTAAGGGAGAGCCCAGATATCTTGTGGAGGACTCATTTTGGCCACTTGTATTGAATATCTTGTGCTTTTGGTCACCACCCACAACATGTAATCTTAGGTGAGATAAAGAATGCAGATCAACTTGTAAATGGAGGGCTTTGCTTTTGGCTCAGATCCTGGGTCACTATGACATGCCAATCCAGACTCTGCATCACTGCCAACATCACATCCCACTCCATTTTTCCTTACTTAACAAGACCCAGAGATACTTGTACTTCTCCTCTTAAGGCAACACTTTCTTCCCAACTTGGACAGGATGCTGTAATTTGGTCACGAAACAAATGTAGATATTTTCATTTGATAGCCTGCAGCTACTTCAATTATGAATTTAAGAAAACATTTGCCATGTGTTCACCGCATACGTTCGGAACAAACAGATATTCTCCTTTTGGAAAGGAGGGGTGTGGTTGCCTCCGTAGATATTGCATATCTTGGCAATGTTAATGTACATCATCAACAACAAAGTACAGCCAAAAGCTGAAGACAAGTTCTGGGGAAACATCTGGTCTACTACTAATTCTCGCTCATTGAAGTTGTGGGTGAAGGTTTGTTATGAAAGACTAGAAATGTATCAAGTTAATTTTTTTTTTTGTGTGTGTGTAAAACTGTCCAATAAGGTGCGATCATTTCATGCAATTCCACTGATTAAGTTGTTCTACAACCATAGTTCATTTCATGTTTGGTCTGAACTCAACAACACCGTATTTTTAAGTGAGCCATGATGGTTTCCAAACCTTTATACGTAATTCTAAGGTCTGCATTTAGCATTTAGTATGAATGCTTAAATCTAATCAAGCAGACAGCAAAAACATCAAAATGCCAATAAAATAATGTCGAAAACACTGAACCAAACTGGAAACACTCTCACATCTCCTGGCTTTAGATATTGTTCAGGTAACATTTTGACTTTTTAATCTGTTAAAACAGCCATTAGACTTTATGCTTGTATGTTATATTAATATTTATATACATGGGGGGAATAGTAAATCCTGTAGGTAATGCTTCATGACTTCTTCATGAGCCTTGTTGGGACAGTCTTTTTGGACACCCACTATGGGTTATGAAAGGGGAGTTTCCTTCTTTATTAAAAAATATTTACATTTGATTTTTGATTTGTCTTTGCAAGATTTATGCATTCATAAGACTCCAAAAAGTAGGTAACACTTTACAATAGGGGCCACAAAATTTGCGTAGTTACTTGCATAGTTACTGGGGAGGTACTAAGGAGTTA
>JBAMHV010000008.1:23049826-23064305 GCA_037177535.1 Pseudomugil gertrudae
GACTCACCACCTGCAGGAGGGGCCGTAGAGGTCGGGTGCAATGTGAGCTGGGCGGCGGCCAGAGGCGGGAGCCCTGGCGGTCCGATCCCCGGCTACAGAAGCTGGCATCTTTTTCTTAAATTAAATAAAAAAGAGAAAATTTCAGACAAAATATGATGGACTGGTTTATAGCTTTATTTATCTTCTTCCAAAAGACAAAGGATCACAGCTGTGAACATGGCGGTTTCCCCTGATGGGTCAATACTTCAACTAGCTGAATCAGTTGTCATACTGGGTTAGCACTCACATTCAACACCTGAGCTTTTACAACTTGTCTCATGTATAACTTTAAAGTGTAACTAACCCCTCTGAAAGACGCTAACCTTCAACAGACCAATTTTCATAAACTCCACAGACATGGGCAGGGCTGACAGACACAGAGGGGTGTGGCCAAGTGTGGACGGACAAATATGAATAAAATGCTTATCTGCATAAACGCTTTTGATAATTCTACAAACGTCTGCGAGACGTTTGTAGAATCGGGGCCTCTGACGTATTCAACTGCAGTAGCCACTGTTCAACCCAAAGAAGGCAGCACTAAGATGGTTTAGACAAGGCAAGGCAAGTTTATTTATATAGCGCCTTTCATGTACAGGACAGCTCAAAGCGCTTTACATTGCTTTTTAGAACAAAGTTTGTCTTATTAAGCAAGTTTACATGAAAATGTAAAACATGCACGGTAACAAGAAGACAGCCCCGTTAGAGCCCAATTTAGTTTATCAGCAAAAAAAAAAAAAGTAGTTTATGGGGTTAGTTACACTTTAAGTGTTAGTGTGCATGCCAGCATGCAAATATATCAGCACACAAGTGATATGCAAAAACAATGTAACCAGTATAGGTTATATGTTATACATTTTCATAGTCAGATTTGAGACAAATAAAACCAAAGTTTTATTAGTTAATGCAAAAAAAAAGAAAAAGAAAAGCCAGAAAACAAACAACAAAAATAATACAACATAAATGACTCATACAAAAGTACATAATACCAGAAAAGGCAAAAATGACGCATTTTGAGAGGCATATGTTTAGCTTTGTTTTAACTCCTGTATTTCCCAAACACTTGTGGAATTTCAGCAAGCTGTCACATTCACAACACTCATCACTTGTCTTCTTAAAAACACATGACCTTTGCAGCCTGTTGATGATAGTGTTTAGATGTAGAAACTATGTCAGAAGATACAAAACATGCTGCTGCTGGTTTGGCTGACAAAGGATTCACTGTTGCACTGCTGCTGCAGGGCCTATTGTTTCTTGTTTCATAATGCATCTTGTGCTTGTTCACTGTTGACTATCATGAGAACCATCATGATATCAACTTGTCTGCTTGCATCTTATAGTCCAAAGGCCTTATAACATTTAGATTTTCTGAATTTTGGTGATATTAGAAGAATGATAGCACCTGTACCTTTATGTTAAGAGTTCAGCCCAGTGTCGCAGTAAAACAAAGAACAAGCAGAAAATGAATGCAGCTTAGCTGATGCACAGAGAAAAGAGACCTGTATGAAGCAGTGTATTACTATAGATCAACAAAAAACTGAGAAAATCAATTTTTATGCTTCAAATTGATGCAACTTTTACAATATAAAATATGTTAACTATGGTAAATATTTTGCACAACACCAACCTATCAGCAGCTAAATAATTGTGACGTCACAGGGATCGACTGGATTTATTATGTATCAGCAATATTGATCAAATAAGTAATCAAAGACAAACTGAATACAGCTGTTTGTGAGATCCTGCAGATGTATGATGACAGTTGTTGTCAACCAAGACATCTCTGTTTTAGTTTGGCTGATCATACCATGGACCAGCTAGAATTTGCAGTAACTGACTCTATCCAATAGTTTGAAGATTTAACAAATTTTACTGTGTTTACTGTATTAACAAGTTATTGTTGGTCAATATGCTCTTAAAAACAAGAGTCCCGTTTCAGAAATTCAGTCAATAGATTGATAAATTGACAATTAAAAGAAATACAACAGGTGGGCAAAGACAGCGAGATATTCCATAAGTGCAGATGTTTTAACAGTTTAATATATAATAAACAGTATGTGCAGTTATCCCACAATTCCAGTCATTAAAACAGAAACATTTTTAACAGGATTTCTTCATTACGCATATACAAACCCCAAATAGATGTTAACATTTGTCCGTTTGCTATACTAAAGGCTAAAATGAATTTTACTTACCATGAACTTGTTTTGATGTTCTGCCATTTCCTGATTGATCGAAAAGCAGTTAAAATGGTTTTAACCCATAAGAGCCCAACGTGATATATAAGATTATGAAGAAGATTCTGTGAAACACAATCTGATTTGTGTCTTCTGCCCCTTGATGGACAATAGAAAGCAGAAGAGTACACAATAAGAATTTTCACATCATATGATAAGAAACAGTCACTAAATAATTTTTTTAAATATATTTAATTAAAGAGACAAATGAAGAGCTCATATTAAAAAAAATAATAATACCTTTTCCCATGGGTTGTTTCTATAAGGGTTAACCATATATTGAAATACATAAAATGCATAAAAACTCAAATAAATGAGTCATCTCTGAATAAATTCTTGTTGGAACTTATTGGTGGTATAATGTTCAACCAAGTGTTGCTAAAACTGGGGTTTCTTAACGCTGCCCCGTCTGTTTTAGCACCGTGTATAAATCATTTTTATCTCCTGCAGTAAAACCAGCCATATGCAATCTTGATGTCTGTGTGAGTCAGGATTTAAATCTGGACCAACATGTGAATAATTTGGTTTGCTGCTGTTTTTATCACCATAATATCAGTTAAGTGATCATTCACACCTTTATTTCTGAGATTCTCTGTTTCCTGGTTTGAGCGGTTCACCTTATCAACCCACAGCTCGTGACCATAGATGAGGGAAGGGACAAAGTGAACTTTATGACATTTGTCCCTAAAAATACTTTATAAATAAAATTACTCATTTATTCTTCACATTAATGCTCAAACTGCTCAAACACACATAGTCCTGGTTTGTAAAGCTCACTCAAGCCAGTGTCTGAATACACAGACAGGGTGTGCTCCGGGGGACCCCACTCCCCCCCTCACCCTCTCCACCATAGGTGCTTTTCCATTAGTACCTGCATGACGCGACTCTACCGGCCCGGGCAGTACGATATTGTACTGGACTGCTTTTCCATTACAAGTCATGATCCTCTAATGTGGGAGGGGTCCCCCGCATAACGCGAGTTTCTAGACGCTTTGCGCGGAGTCTGCAGAAAAGCACAGAAGAAGACAAATACCATAGAAGAAGATCAACACGAAGATAGAAGACTTCCTGGTAACTTTTTACCTGGGGCTCGGATTATGGTTATCCTTGGGAAATAGACTCATGGAACAGATCAAGAGAAGTTGTCGGAGGGCAAGACGAAACACCCTGGATCATATCAGACCAATCAATGGATGCCAGCCTGTGTACGTCACGCTAACCGCACGGCACGACACATCCTGATGGAAACGCTCTTTTTCTGGGTATAATCGTGTGAGGCCGGACGGAGTAGGTACTAATGGAAAAGCACCTCATGTGTTCTTGTGTGCTGTGACCTTTGTGACTGATTGTGCTTGTTTTGTATTGAGGTGTTTTTGAGACATCCCTAAACTGTGTTCCTTTAGCGCAGAGTAGTGATCTCTTTTTTTTCTCACCTTTCCAAAATCTTTGTAGTTTTCCTCCCCAAACTAAGAAAGGGTGTGCTGTTTTACTGCTGCGCCTTAAGGCGCTTTTCCATTAGTACCCACTCTACCCGGCCTTATACAACTACACCCAGAAACAGAGTGTTTCCATCAGGATGTGTCGAACCGTGCGGTTACATTTTCCGTACCTACTTCGTTGTGGTTGTAAGCGTGTCGGGTCGTGCGGGTAGCGTGACGTACACAGGCTGGCGTCTATTGATTGGTCTGATATGAACCAGGGTGTTTCGTCTTGCCTTCCAACGACTTCTCTTGATTTGTTCCATGAGTCTATTTCCCATGAATAACCATCTGAGCCCCAGGTAAAGAGTTACCTGGAAGTCTTCTATCTTTGTGTTGGTCTTCTTCTATAGTGTTCTGCAGACTCCGCACAGAGCGTCTAGAAAGTCGCGACTCGTAATGTAAAAGCAGTCGAGTAGAGTAAAATACTCCCGGGCCAGTAGAGTAGTGGCGCGTAGGTACTAATGGAAAAGCGCCTTTAGTCTCTCTAATTCTGCATTGTTGTGTTTGTCTTGGTGTAATCTATGGGGGGTACTGGAACGTTAATTTTGTTGCTGTCGGGACACTAGCTCAATGATAATAATAATAAACGTTTCATTTATTCATTTATTTATTCACTCAAATCACAATCACCCTATATGCTGGTTTCATCAATTACCTCACATACATATAATTATTATAAATGCAGTGCAGACAGCTGCTTTTACAAACCAGAAGCTGATTAGTCAGACAGCGGCTCAGAGTGTACGTCAGAAACATTTATTACAGGGTGGAAGCGGAGACAAGGTTTTGGACGTGCTGTCACTGATAGCGTTGGAGAGGCTTGACTGTTGTGCGGTGTTGCAACATTGCGGCTGGAATTCACAGTGGAATGACAGACATGTCAGGCTCAGGAAGGTAAACTGCTGTCAGTCTGGCTTTGTAAGCTGCTTGAGGTGACGGCAACAATGGAGCGACTCATTCACCTTGTCATTTTTTTTGGTGTGTTTCTTCATTTTTTCCCCTTTCACCTGCGTAGCTTTGCCTGCAGGGTTGTCAGGGTCATTCAAAAGCCTACAGACCAGTGACAGTGTCTGAATTTTATGACGCTGACTGCAATTTGACCCCCGGATGCTGGAGGCAGGGTCACTACAGCTAGGAGAGTTGTCTTAAATTAAAAAGTAAAGACATTTTTATTTTATTCATGGTATTTTTCTTTCTTTCTATATTGGAGTCCTCCCACCTCTGTGCCTGTCTTTTACATAACTCTAATTTGTAACATCACCTCTTGGTAGGAATGACCTACATTTATAGTTCATGTCCTCCGTTGGACTTAGAAAAGGGTCCTCAGTTATCCTATCTGGTCCTGCATCAGGATAGTGTCATGGGAAATTAAATTACTCCTACCAATAAATACCAATTTGTCACTGGGAGATAATTTTCCTCTGCAGTGTAGTAAAATAAAATGTCTCTTACCATTATGAATGTACATTTGTGTAAATAAAACTTGCTGTATTGGAGATCATACTATTTTTAAAACATATAATTCTTTTTAAAAACAAAGAGAACCAAAAAACAAAGAAAAAAATGAAAACAAAATAAAACCTAACAACTTTAACAGGGTTTTCTGTGCAAACCACATCACTGAGACTTGAAGTGAGTGCACTTATGTAGCATGTTTTTCATTGAAAGTAAGCACAATTCATATGAAACTGGTAAAAAATATCAATTTTCCCCCAATAGTGGACACACGGAATCTCTCTTTAAAAGGAACATATGCAAAATCCACTTTTTTAGCCCTTGAATACATGTTAGTGTGCACTTTTAAGTGTTTAGGAATGAAGAAAATGTAAATGTATTCCCTACTGATGCTGCGCATATATCTTTATATTCTTTTTGCTCATATTTTTTAGTCTGTTGGATTTTCTCTATTCTTTATTACATTTTTTTATCTATTACATTACAGTATTTGCTGTGGGTCTGCCAAATACGGTCGTGGACTTCCTGGTAATCAAATTGATGAATTTGATACGATGACATTTATAGTAAACTTACCAATAAAATGTTTCTCTACCGGGAGATTAGCGTATCGCTGCTATCAAGCTACAAACATGGCAGAACAGGGTAGACTTGAACTTCCTGTGACCTGGAGGGGGGCGGGGCTTGACGGCACTAAAACGAGTCGCTCTGAAGACGCACCTCAGAACAGGGTTATAAGGTGTGCGTGGAGCGATACACACCTCAGAACAGGGTTATAAGGTATGTGTGAGCAGGAAGTCAGACCAAAACATTGCGATTCTACTTTACACAGACAAAAAATTAATAATTTACATTTGAAAAGGAAGGATCTAAAAGCATGATATATCTCTTATAAAAATTAAGATATACAAAGAATCATAAAATTTCAGTTATGTTTTAGAAGGGGTGCAGAACAGATGCCGTGCTTAAATCAAGATTAGAGATGTTTGATATTAGCTGTTTCACTAATATCTGACATACCCATTGTCCAACTCTTTATTTTCTATACTGATACCGTTCAATACTGATATATTTTGACCCCTACTGCCCCTGAAAAAAAGGAAAAGCAGAATAATTTCAGACAAATAAGACATGTTCGCTACTTTTTAGCAAATTTGATGTCTGCAGAAATTTTTAAATATTTCCAAAACATGTGGACGTAGACGAGTCCACTTTGAAGGTCTTTATGCTGTTTAACGCAGTTTGATGTCGCAGCAACAGGATTGGTGAGTTGTGCCAAACAATCAAACATATCTGAAAGTAAAACCGTTTATGACAGCGCTTATATGTTGTCATTTTGAGTTAGAGAAGACGTAGCTGAAGAGTTTGACATATAATATGTATGTAGCAAAACTTCAACACTCTGTTTATCATTCAGAGAAAAGCATTATGTTGAAATTGACCCTGAAACAGAAAGAACCTTGAAAAATCTGTGGATTTTATATGAGCCAAGTTTCCCATGGAATATGCAGGAAATCTTTGTTCACCTTATTTTCATCAGAGACAGGAGTCTCTGATGAAGAATACACAAGGAACAAACAAAACAACAAACACGTGTCAGATATATTAATCAAACAGGTAAAAAAAATTAACAGGAAATAAAGCGGGACACAAAACACAAGGAAAATCTACAAAATAAAACAGGAAACCAAACTGAATACCACACAAAAGGACCAAACCATGACAGAAAACAATCAAAACCACATCATACTTTTTCAGTATATGCCTGATTACTAATAATGTATGTTCAAATGCAAATAAATATTTTTAAAAAATGACACAAAATGGCCTATTTTATACATGTTAAATTACAAAAATGCACACAATATTTCACACAAAGTTTTATCAACCTCATAAATTAAATATTTTTGTGTTTGAAAAAGTTTCTACTCATACAAATCATTAAGTACATGTCCACAAATCACCTACTACATATTCATTTAAGGAAAATCCTACATGTACATGTGTAAAAGCTGTCATTATAAAAAAAAAAAGACAAACTGATACCAATTTTTTTCTGCCATCACATTTTAAAATAGATATCAGCCTGATTTGTTTCTTACGTGGAAACATTTCCATGTTTTATGGTAATTGGTTGGTTTTGAGTTATGTTAAAAATATAAAAAGTACCAGTTTTCCTGCTAACCTCTGCATACTTTAATCTCACAACCAAGGATAGGCTCCAGCTATCTGCAACCTTTCAGTGGAATAAGCGGAACAAATAATGGATGGATTATTTTACAGTTGATGAAGATATAAAGTTAGTTGAGGCCATTCAAGAACCAATGAAGCAATCTTTGAGCATATAACAGTTTTGACCATTTCTGTCCTTCTTTATTGCCTTGAAAAAAAATAAGAGACAATTTGTGGCATATGTTGTGGTGTATTGGTAACATTCAGTAACACTCTCAAAACTCCTTTATTGGAGATATTTGTATCCTCACTTATAATTAAAACAGTGGTGAACTGTACTTGCCATCATGTTGCAATGAGTCACACAATGTATTACAGTAGAAACAGTGGGGACTGAGACAGAGAGCCAACAGCATAAACTGCAAAACCAAAAGCTCTGCCAATAATTCATGATCTCTGGAAATGAATTTTATGACACCGAACAGCTGGGAGCTCATTAACTGTAGAGCCATTTGTCTCACAGAAATATGGCATCCAGCATTAACCGAGAAGAAGACCACTATAAGATCATATTTTGTTGTGCTACTGTTGCTTAAAACTACACAAACCAATTTATCCTATCTAGTTTTGTTTTTCTGGTTAAGCTTTTTTTTACTTGATCATTTGATTGACATCTGTAACTGTTGTTTTGCCACATAAGACTAAAAAATGCTCCTATTTCCTCCACAATAACTAAACCATTAAAAAGTCCTTTCATTGGCTTCTGCTGTGGTTCTTATTTTTAATGCTATTTTGTTGTATTTTTCATATTTACATTTGTACGGGTTAACACAAATAAGGTTGAATGCAAAGGAACTCTTAAACATACACATTAGTGGATTTAAATTGCTTCTTTTCTCAGATGAAATGAAATGAACAATACTTTATTGATCCCAGAGGGAAATACAAGATATAAGTCAAATTTGTTCCAAACTGATGTGCATAAAGTTGCTGTTCAATCCCTTTGTTGCGATCACAGGAGAAAAGGATTCAAGAGCAGACTGTAGATGAAGCAAATGTCTTATTGTAGTTCAGACATGCAGGCAGATGAAGAAGGCAGACGAGCAGGCAGGCAGGCGGATAGGCAGGCAGGCGGACAGCGGACAGGATCCTCTAACTGAAACAGGAGGAAACAAGGTTAAATCAGGTTGAAACTTTAAGCGTTAATTACTCTGAGTTGACTAAACCAACAATCTGACGAAGACTGGTAAGTTGAGCTGTCCTTAAGTATGCCGCTGTTGATTGCCTGACGAGGAACAGGTGTAATCTGTAGCCATGAGAACAGGACACGCCCACCACTGCCAGGCTACCACAACACCCTTATGTTAATGTTTGTTCCTTTTTTATGTTTTTTTAAAATGTTTTTTTGTTATGTCATCGTATTTCCTTCTTTCTTGTGCAACTGAAATTTCCGTTATCTTGAAATAACGAGAAAATTACCTCATTTTCTTGAGATAACGATCAAAGAGGAATAATAGTCGACCACGGCCGCTGTCAGCTTCAGTATTATTACACTATAATGAATTTCAAACAATAACCACAACTTTCAATTTGAAGTAATTTAAGTAAGTAATTTTTAAACCTATAAATATGTGAGCATACACATTGTTAGCTCTGCAGTATGGCTTACCTGGACTGGTCTGATGGCCTGTGCTGTGAGATCGCTCCAGTCTGTCTTTGTCTTGGCCCGAAAGTTCTTTCTTCCTTTATTTACACGCAACATATTCACCACATCTGTCCCCAAGTTTCTCTAATACCCCCTTGTTGTAAATTCTTCTGGAAAGAAGAGTAGTACAGAAGCCTGTATGTGAATGAATGATCAAAATGCAGACAGTTGCATATGTCAATGTGAGGTTAAACAAGTATGTTTTCAGTCTATGAGCAGCTGTTTTGAACATTTCCCACATGTAATGGTCAGGGATAAGTGCTTATCTATGCTGCTGATGACTTTTCTCCTCTGTGTTGTGTTCACACACACACCTGAATGCATCAAAACAACACATTCCCAAAACAAGTACTTTTCCAGAAGCTTAAAGGAAGCTGCGAGGCTGTATCCATTTTATCACTCGTTCTGCAGGCTTGATTTTGATGAATGAATAATGACCAAGAGGTTGAGCAGACATGTAAAGAAACCAAAGCTCCTCTGTGCAGATTTGCTTCCTTTCTTGCAGATCATCACCTTCTTTGTCTGCACCTTTCCCAGCAACTTTCAAAACAAAGGCCACTGGTTCCCAAAAATCCCCCTAAATATTTAGTAATCAATTAATTCTAATTTTATGATGTGGTGAGGACCAGATGCTCTTTATATATGCCCCTTTACAACAAAGTTAGGCTGGACATCTCATTCTTATCCATATGTATAACAAACTTACTGCTTTCTATGGTTTTTTGCACATAGTTTGTATATACCATATAGCTGCATTTTCATTACAGTTTTTCAAAATAAAAGCAATATTTGTAAAGTTTCATAAAACAAAGCAGTTTTTGTAAAATTATATCAGCCAGACAAGATTTAACGATAATGCAAAGTAACATTGTTTCTACTTTCATTTTCCTTTGTAATTAATTGTAAATGAAGCATTTCTTTTCACATGCATAAAACCTGCTTATCGGACTTATCATATCCATCGGGTACCCATGCATGCATGCAGTTCTCCATGTTGTGTTTAAACTTTTAATTTGCCCCATTTGATTTGTCCGAGCTTCACACAGTACCTCAGGTCAGCTGACCATGAGCTCCTGGTCGTCCCTACAGTGAACAATTGTCTCAAAGAGAAGCTTTCTCTGTATGCACACCTGATTTGTGGAGCTTGCCATTGGCCCTTCACCCCCCACCATACTCTCCGTTTTTAAAACCTGCCTTCAACATATTAAAGTTTTCTAAATCTAAAACTAATTTCACTCATATTCCTTAAAAACATCCTGATAATTAATTTTTTGTTGCTTTTATTAGTTGTTATTGGCCATTAAATTTAATTAGATTTCATCCATTTTATGTGTTTTATGTTATCTTTTGTATTGCACAGCACTTTTGAATTTCCCTCTGTGATTAATTAAGTATTTTTAATTTTTCCATTCATTCACTTTGTACAGCTGGTGTTAAAATGCTTTTTTTAAAAAAACCTTGATTTTTTTTAACAAACCATTTGTGATTATATTTTTAAAAAATATTTCTTATTGCCTTTTATATACTATGTGTAATGCTTGTTATGTTTTATTTAAAGAACTTTGAATTGCCTGGTACTTAAAATGTACTAAATAAACATGCTTGGCCTAAACACCCGAGACCAGCCAGCCTACCTGGTCTTCTTGATATACAAAATTCTAATCAAAGCTCAGATAAATGCTGTTCACCTTCTTAAGTTTAACTCTGTATCATTTTATTCTTATGCTGTAGCTTGTATAACATTTTGGCCCCATGATAACGTTCTTTTGTGCACAGCATTGCTGGTCATTGTTAAAGGATTTTAAGCTTAGCTGCTTACACTAACTGGGCATTAAAATGAACCTATTTTTACAAAGGGTTTCCAGTGAACATTACCTAGATTTACACACAGAAATGATGGCATCCAGTAAAACATCATTACCATTTTCCATGTTCACTGGAGCAATAGTAAATCTACCAATTACAGGACAGAAAAAAGCTGGCATTTCTTATCAAAATGCTTCACTGATGCTTTCCTACAATGTAGTTTTAGCATCCTGAGGTGAGAATGTTTTAGTTAATTTCTAAGAATCAAACAAATTACCCACTCAAGTATAATATGCAGCACCACGGGAACCAAGTGTGGTGTGAAGAACGGCGTACACAACAACTGGTGCTGACTGCAAACAGCGACTTCAAAGACTCCCTGATTGCTCATACAGTAGTAATGCTGCTCCACTCACGCTGCTTGCCTCAAAGAAAGCACGAGAAAGACATCTTTTCTATTTGTTTTTTGCGTATTATTCCAGGACATTTGCCTTTGCTGTTTTTAATGAGCACATTTAATAGTTAATTGGGAGATTAGCCTCCTTGCCTGTAGGCTGGAAATTGGGTCCCCTGCTGTGTAGTTTGCTGTTCAAATACAAAGCTCAGACAGTCATGCCTCTCAGCTGTAGTCTGAACTCATTCTTTGCTCTATCAGTCTGCAGGGAAATGAATCTTCATCCAGAGAAACATGAATTAGCGGGATAATCCAGCTTTTGTACTCAAATGAGCAGCTTTTGTTAGAGGA
The DNA here is from genome assembly GCA_037177535.1 of Pseudomugil gertrudae. Classification (NCBI taxonomy): domain Eukaryota; kingdom Metazoa; phylum Chordata; class Actinopteri; order Atheriniformes; family Pseudomugilidae; genus Pseudomugil; species Pseudomugil gertrudae. Next base: position 23,061,464 of record JBAMHV010000008.1, read on the forward strand.
ATTTGATGGAAGCAAAGTTTGTCTTTGCTATCAGGTCAGTTGTAGCAATCTCCGAGGGCCACTGAGTCAAAGGTTGTTTAGCTTTCAGAGTGATGGTTGATGGATACACAGCAATCAGCGGGAGATTAGATTTGCCTGAATGTACACCGAGACAAATTTCATTATGTGGCAAGTTGCTCTGCAGTAAACCACAGACGTCCCTGAACTTTAGGCCATAATAATAAGATATAACTCGTACATAAACCGACCAAAAACTTCAATTTCTTTACTTTAAAAGCATTTCATTTGTTACAGTTGCATTTTAGTAACAATAATAAAACTGTGAACAACTTAATAAAACAGCCCTGAATATTTTACTGCTGATAAGTCAGACCTTGATGTTTCTTTGCTTTCTTTTAAAGTTGAGATTCAGATTTAAAATGATATTGTGGAGGCAGAGGATCAGTTCAGTGAACATTTCCTCCATTTCTTTGTTTTAAGCCACTTTTGTTTCATTTTCTGGTTGATTTGGATTCAGAAAAGGTTTAAAAACCTGGTTTTAAATGGAATGGAAACACAAACATTCTCGTTTTATGGTTAAATGACAAAAACGAATACACACACGTGTTCTAAAGAAATCTTTATGCAGGGAGGAACAGAAAACTACGTCTGACTGAGGAAAGCTTGACATTTCTTACCAGCTATTTTACAGTCTGAATCAACAAACACCAGGTAAATATATGGTGTTTTTCTGTATGTGGTTTAATGTTCTGCAGATTTCCAGAGAAATTCAGTCCAATGGGACCGTTTCTTTGATTGGTTCATACTTAACCAGCTGCATCTTAAATTCCTATTTTGATTGTTGTTGATGTCGTAGATCCTAGAGAGCACATTAGTCATTAAGTATGAAAACTATACATTGAAACGAACAATAAGAAAAATGATGTTGGTTTTCTGTAGTCAGACTTTATGTTTGTGGAAGCTCATGCAACTATGCATGGTCACTACCACAAAATAATCATAGCTTGTAACTTCACTGATGCATGTGACACATTGCATGCTTTGTTTCATAGCAGTGTTTAAAAGTTGTGTTTATTTTATGTAATTTTACAAGATAAACCTGTAATTTCTTCCTTTTGAAAAAACCCAAGTCCCCCTTTGATGATGCATCTTGAACTCAATACTAATGTTTTTTACATCAAAGTTAAGTCAAAGTCAAAGAGGTTTATTTGTCACATGCACAGTTATACACAGCATAATTGTACAGTGAAATGTGTATTCTGTACCTGCATCCTTTAATAATAGAAGAATAAGCTAAGCTAAAAATTTATAAAATAGAATAAAAATAGAATAGAATAAAAGGAAAGAATACATGAACTCTTATGTACAACATGACACACACACACACACCTGTAAGAATTTCATGCTACCTAATTGTATTTAGAAGCTGTGGAAGCAGAAATGAACAAGAACAACCTGGTTGTGATTTCAGAAAGAAGAAAAAAAACTACTTTTGGCTTTTAGATTACTCTAAATGCTTCTATAAAACTATTATGAGCTGCTATGAATTACTTCAACATGTCTTTTCCCCTTTATATTCCGTGAAATATAAAAAGATATCATTGTGTGAATTTGTCTGTCCGCAGCCCTGAGCTTGTTCAGCACAATATGATATTCTCCTCACATCCAATATTCCATCTGTAGTGGACACCCAGAGCCACATCTCCTATCAAAGCTTCCTGAGTTGCCAACATGCTCTGAGACTGGTGGCTTATGGGATTTGCGGTCTTTCATCACAGCTGGACTCTCCCTCAGAGCTCCACTTAACCCCTGTGGTCTGCATGTCTGCAGTCTCATTGAGGCAGCACTGACACTGAGGAGACAGGGGAAGGTGTGTGTGTAAATCGCTGAGACACAACAGGATAGTTGTGTCTTGACTATTTCTTTTTTTCTCTAGGGGATGTACAATGGACTTCCAAGAGCCATGTAATCTCATTTAACATAAAACAGTGTTGGCAACAAAATCCTGCTTTATTCTTTCTACAACTTACCACAAACCTATTTATGTACAGCTTTTACAAAACCACTAACAGCCTTAAAACCAATAAGTGTGCTCTGCTCGCATCACAGATATGGCTAATTGCTTTTTAGTCCTTTTGTTGTCCATGTTTTAAGAGATTTCAGGCTTTAATTTTTGATCATTTTTACATTTTTTGTCCTTAATGTAAGCATTAAACACACCAACATGTGCACGCTTGCTGTTTAAGGATTTCAGCCATGTCCTAATAAAAGATGGATTTTTAGTGGTTCACATGTGTTGTATTTACACACGTAAAATGCAGGGGAGTAAAATGTGAGCTACTGTACTCACCACCTGTGTAAACAGAATGGTTGATTAATGTGGGGGTGTATTTATTTCAGCAGACACATGTGAAATGAATGACTAAAAAACATGCCTGAAATGCTTTCGGTGTAGACGTGTCATTAGCCTTGGTTAAATATTGAAAAGTCAACATATGAAAGCACAAGATGGATTCTAAACCACAACAGTCAAACATGTGTTTGTTCATTATCTGTTCAGAAGCAGAATTTCTTAAGAAAACTAATTCCGTTGCTTAATAATATAATAGTGATCCACTTTGCTAGCACAACCCCCTTAAAACATGAGTCAAACTTTATGTTTAAGGATTTATACATGATATGTCTCAGAAATTTTAAACCAGCGATGAAATTAGGATTATTTGGTTCCCATTGTGAAAGCCAGCACTTATCTACTAAAACAGGGGTGTTACAACCCCTGGATGGGGTGCAACCTGACAAACATGGAGGACTGGACACAGTACATGGTTTTAAATAAAAATGA